>LR989963.1:7916503-8523734 GCA_905147015.1 Laspeyria flexula
GCGCAAATACAAGTTAAACTTCAAACTTCAATATCTCAAAAGTCACATTTTGTGGGTTGGATCCTTTTTGTGTAACACCGTCCAAATGATGTTCCTTTTCACTTGTTGATTCCTTTTATATTCCTATTTATAACACAATACATTAATGCGGTCGCAATTTTGCATGAATCAGTCAATCCATGCGTCAGTCGGACACAGTACTTGTCACAGATACTCGCTATAAACTCGTGTTATTTTATAAAGCTCATAAATCACTCAACAACGTTTTTATTTACTTTTCGTATCACAAGCCGCGGGTAAGTCAAATTGTCTACAGCTAAACACTTCTCGTAGAAATTCCGTGCTCAATCACGTTTATTTTAACTTGGCATGACGGATCTTGTTTTGAATAGATGACGCGACACGAACGCATTGTGGACTTAGTAAAGCATCAAACTAAAATACAAACAAAACGTACGACCAATTAAAGTTCATGTTTAGAAGCGTGAAGTTCTCGTAGTATGTTACGAGCTTATCCGTGGAGTGCAACCGTAAACTGGTTCTGTATGGTGAGTGATTGATTTCCACTTGTTCCGCGGCTTTGTTGTGTTACAAATGATCCGGTGTTTTTATTAGCGCTGCACGTCTTTGTTCGTGATACGTGAGCCTTTTCAAAAAAGGGGGAGGCTAAAAAGTGCCATCTACATTTTTCTTTTTTCACGTTTCCCTGTATACGTTGTTGGTTCCCGTGATTCAAATTGAACTGCACCTGCGTGCAAAACGGTAATTTGTCTCTAATATAACAGGAAAATTCTCGGCTTTTATTTAAATAAACGCGTAAAGACGTTCCCGCAAAAACCTTTGTGCAAAGATTTCACTTCACAACAATGGCATCACGATGAAAAGTACCATAAATTTTACATATTGAGTTACCCGAAGCTATCATTTTGGGCAATTCCATCAATAGTTTTATCTCGAAGCAAAGCGAATCGATTGCTCTTAGCTTAAACATACAGACACAATAAGTAATTGTTTTGCGAAAACACGACTGTCTACTTCGGATAACAATTTTCGTATTACACGGTCTTAGCAGGAGTCGGCGTGTTTGTTAGTTTATCGTAAGATCTGGTGATGTATCTCACGCGGTCGGGTAGCCGTGACAGGTAGCCGGCTACATGCCGGGCGGGATTCCCGTCATTCAGAAGCGGGGAAGTTCCTACAATAAATATTTTTGTTGTTGAATGGTGCCGTGGGCGCCAACCTTACCCTTGTGAATAATGAATACTTTTTGCATTTGAATGTGCCATATGGCATTTATTCTTTAGTATAGAATCGGTTATAACTAAATTAACCGACAGACACATTATTTAAAAAAATGTCTGTTGTATAACTAACGCAGCTACATTTTAAGTCCTTTTTCTTGTGATTCATGTACTGAGTCATTCTAGGCGATGGAAACAAACATATCAACTGTTGCACATTCATATAGAGAAACAGACGGCAAACCGAGTATGTAGGCATTAAAAAGTAATAAAACCATGTAATAGATACGAGTATTTAGTGGTAATAACAAGCAACAGACAGTCTTTGTTAAACAAGGCATTTGGAAATAAATCTTGTATCTATTTACTACAAAATATTACTTGGCTTTACTATGGATATAATATTATGTATCTAATTTGCTTTTCTTGAACAGGGAATTCTCGTTTGTCATTACTAGCTTACACGATAACAGAACAAATAAATAGATACCTATTCCATGTCTAGCGATTGTTCTCTTCTTTGCTCGCAAATTAAGAGTATTCAAGATAGGCTCACTGTTTCACGAAGAACGTAAAAATTCTACCCAGGCTCCAATTTAAAGTTGGCGAAAAATATAGTTTTTTATCGAAATTTGTAACTATCAGAATAGATTTACCATATTACCTGAATGTATTTTATATCTCTCATTAAAAGTCATTATTAATGTTAAATAATATACACGTAATCGGTACAATTTCATTGCCGAACAAGCTTCAATGCCGTTGTACGGAAAACTACAAAAATAGATGAGTGAGTCAGTCGCGATGGCGAGCTTCGACCTACACATTACCGATACTCACATAAAACACCAAGCGGACATCGTATTGCCTGTTTGCCATTTTATGTTCTCGTTTCTATAAAAAGTACGTAATATGGATGAAATCTTGTATCTCTTTACATAATCTTTGAGTTATAAACCATTTTATTTAACAACATTTTGCGCTCGTCACCATTCTCGAAGTTTTACGTTTATTTACTTGTATTGATCTTTTTGTGTATTATGTTTTCATTTGGATTTTCGACCGAGGACAGAATCCAATAGATATAATACAATTAACAGTTACAGTTATCGCGTTGTTGTACGTATACACGAATGTGTAGATAGACCTTCTGAGTAGAATTACTCAGAAGGTCTATCTTAAAACAAACAGGGAGGGGTCACCGGGAACATGACTACCTCCGCCAAATTGTACACGTTAAATTAAAATTATCACAAAAATAAAATTATCACAAAAATAAAAATAAACCATTTTACCCTAGCCTAATAATAAATATGAAAATTCGGAAGGGGGTGTTAGTGACACCCCTCCCGAATTTTCAGGCTGCAACCGCGCCTAAAGACAAAAAATAAAAGTCCGAAGGTATTACGAATTCTTTTGAAACTTTTTAGAGGAGCGTTTTTGGGATTGATTTCGTCACTAATATGTATGTTTTGTATAATTAAATACTCGTAACGAAACTGAAATCCATTTCATGTCAAACCATAAATCAGTATTAATACTGCATATAATTAAAATTAATTAAAAAGCTCGACAGAGACTATCGTAGGTCTACCATATTATCCCCTGTAATAATTATGACTGGCCTGTTGGTCTAGTGGTTAGTGACCCTGACTGCTAAACCGGAGGTTGTGGGTTCGATCCCCATCCAGGACAAATCTTTGTGTGATGAGCATGAAGGTTTGATATGTGTCTGGGTGTATTTTATCTATAATATGTACTTATGTATTTACAATTTAAAAAAATGTATTTAAGTAGTATATCAGTTGTTTAGTACCATAACACAAGCAAATATAATTGCTTAATTTGGGACTAGATGGCGCTGTGTAAATGTGGTAGAGTATTATTATTATTAAATTAAATTACAAAACTCAATTATTTATAAAATAAATCCCTTCTTTATCAACAACCAATCTTTTATAACAAAACTTTTTTTAATATTCTTAAATTAACAAAGCTGACATACTCTTATTATAAAAACATTTCGGCAACTTCTAATCCTGTGCCACTAACATCAATAAGTTTGGACTTTCTAGTTGGCATCTCAGTTCAATCACTAACAAAGATACAGTTCATTCGAACTGATATACTTGAAAGAAAGTTATTGATGTGTAGGCGGGTACCCACGCAAGTTCTGTTTCTATCATAAGCCACTAGAACTAACAAGTTAAACCTTTTTGTTTCAGGTAAGAGATGCTCTATTCCTTTGCAGCCTCCAACAACAAAAGTACCGGTAAGTAGGTATAAGAATACGTTTTCATTACTATCGATAAGTTGGAGTGGTTCAAGAGCCTTGTATACAAAAGGTAAGGATATAATAACAACTAAGTATTATTTTTCTGACTCCATTTAGCGAGTTATTCTTCGTATGGTAATAAATTAGATACAAAGACCTTCTTTTATTTAGATACTTAGTTGTAAAATAGTGATGTTTCAATTTTAATAACAAGCCATTTAGCTCAAGAGTTTATAAAATACTATCGCAATATCATATTTTATATAAATTTATTAGCATTTTTTTTTACCCATAGTTGGGCTTTAGTTTTTTACTTTATTAAAATGGAACTATGATGGCGTCACTATGCACACTTTCCTTTTCCTTCACTTCTACCGCGCCCCGCGATGTTACACGCGGTTAAGAAAACAAAGAAAAAAGACAACAAAAAACGTACCTATATGTGTTAATCCAGGATGTCAGCTACTTCCATACCAAATTTTATAAAAATTGGTCCAGCCATTTGAGCATAAAGGAGGGGAGTAACAAACTTTTGCCACTCACAAACCTTTGCCTTTGTAATATTAGTGTGATAGATCACTAAGATACTTATTCATATTAATTTAATGCGGAATAGGTGTAATTTTATTTTTGTTACGATGTGAAGTTATTTATGTATCCAGTGTAGCAATTGATTATATTGATTTAAAAAAAAAATCATTCACAGCCCTGGCGCTGTTTTACAGTGTTTAGCATATTTTGCAATACTTTTAGCATACAGGCAATGCAAGGTTGATTAATATTCATATTTCATAGGTCAGGTTGAAAATGTTCGCGTAAAGTCGTATAATATGAATTAATGAATAGATTGTAAAAAATGTAATAACATCCGAAAAGCGAGTGCTTACATCCGTTGGCATGCAAAAATTTTATCTTCACCACGAGCTGGCTTTGAGGAGCGTTCGGAAATCCGCTCCGGCTTTATAATGCCGTCGGCGTGACGTTCGACGGAACCCGCCCAACACAAATATATATCACGTAGGGTTGTTACATTCACAATAATTAACATATATGTGATGCGCCTAAAAGGAAATTTTACGTTTTACTTAAGTAGGCTTCCTGTAATAATAAAATATCGTCATGGTTTTTTTTAAAGAAGCCATACATTTTATCATCTACCCAACTGGGTATTTAAAAAAATAGGTACTAGCCATGTCTGCGGCTCCAGTTCAGATTGACATTCGGTACACCCAATTATTAAAACCCGAATCCGAGATCTCTAACTCACTGAACCAGATTGCGTAACTAAAAACCCTTTATTTATGACATTTGGGTAACAATTACAATTAAGTGACAAAATTGACAATTTAAATGTTTGAAAAAAGCCAATTCACAAATCAACTATCATTTGTTTACCCCTTACCTCTGAACCTTAAATCACCCATCAACGGTAATTTCCGTAATCCATTAACTAAGGGATTCCGAGCGACAGAATTCTGGACGCATCTAGGTGGAGAGAATAACCGATAAATGGTCCCGAGAGAGGCCGAATGGTATAATGCGATGTGATCCAGTTTGATTTTGGCTCTCTGGAGATATTCAATCTTCTGTACATCTTACTGACGGTTATCGGGTTAATGGATTCAAGTCCCAAGATTTTAGCGCCTACTTAGTCTTATATACAAGATTGTATTCCTAATATTTGCATTGCTACCTTTTTTTTTAGATGACCTTGTTGCCAATCTGTGGGCGAATGGTTACTGCTACTATGGATATAGACCTAATATAGACAAGCCGTAAATCGTAAAATGCAATCATTGAGCAAACTGCTTAAAAGATAAAGTTCTTCTCTGCTGTAGACGGAGCTCTTCAAGTGGGCTTCTCAACAAAATTTTACTACTTTATCAAACTATGTTGTAACAATATATAGGCAATTCCAAAGCCACTTATCCCAATTTTTAATACACAAAAGCCAAGTGTATTATATCGGCCATTCACTCCTCATTTTTATGGTCACCCTAAAAACGAATGGGTCACAAACAAACCTTTTTTCAGAGGATAAAACAATTTTGTTTATAGTTATGGCAACCCTAGGCCGGTGAACGAATGCTCGACTGTTGGACCTCTTTGTGGGGTACAATCAGGAATAAAAACACATCCCTCTTTGTCCCGGAGTCCGGACTATGACTGGACGGACATACCAATCCACTCTCCCCATGTCCACATCCCACATTGTTATAACGTCCACTTTTTTGATACGGAAACTGTAACATATTATTATGATCATTATAACCTATCTATACCTCGTGAAAGAGTTAAAAGTTTATTTGTATTTACTCTGTCTTAATTTCGACATTCGACTTAGTCGATTTTGATGTCGCTATCACTTTCAGAGATTTGACAGTGACATCAAAACCGACTAAGTCGAATGTCGAAATTCAGAGTAAGCTTCCTGGACCATTTATGTGAAGGTACCACCATGCTTGTACCCGCATTTAGTTTGGTAACAATCTTTGTCAGTATACTATAGTACTACTATAGTATACTGTTTATAAAAAAAATCATCATCATAATATCAGCCCAATGACGTCCACTGCAACGTGGACTGCCTATTGCAACGATGCGATTCGGTGAGTTATATCAACAACTTTAGTTATCCTATGGAACTTCTCATTTATGTTTTGATCACGCAGGGAAACCCCGAGTATATAGCTCATATAATATATCTTATATAGTAGCTCGTATCATCATATCAGTGCTGTAAATAAATTTTCTTAGTTGCCTTATTTTTTGTCTTAAAACAATCGACGCAGTGTTAAATTGACAACAATATAACGCTAATTTAATGTAGATGAAATACAAATACATGCCTTTTTTCACAGAACAGAGAAAGGTTTTTTTTTACTATACTTCCTCTATTATTAAACAATTATTATGTTAAAATTGCTAACAGTACCTACTCACTCATGTGTAATTTGCATTTTAACTAACAAATAAATAAGGATATTGAATGTAATATTGAAGATAAACGGAAGGGGGCCGTTTGAGATAAAAATGAGCATTACGGGCTTTAATTAACTTTTTTCATTCAAAGTAGAAAACTTACTACGATAAACGAAAATTTAAACAACCTAATCGGAACCAGACCTTGGGCTACATTTAGCAAAAACCCTTTCCCTAGAAAAAACTAAAAGTTCGCCTATTGCCTTCTAGGGAGCAATTTAAACATAGCATTGTACCGTAATAGAAAACGCTATTTATATTCCGATAATAACATACTTTGCCTTAGGTATTTCCCTTCTAAAGGGTGGGCAGGGCATAGGACATTCATACTTTCGTTTTGTTAGATCAACAGCAAACAGGCTATTGTTATACTACACTAGGGACTTTCCAAAATTCGGTTATTTCTCGACAACAATATCCAAATAAACTTTACGTGGAATCGAACCCGTCATCTTGGCCGTATACCGTCACTACGCGATGAAGCCAGTAAAGTATTCAAATAAATAAATCCAGAATTTGAATGAAAGCCAACATTAATTATGCGAGCTG
Source organism: Laspeyria flexula (assembly GCA_905147015.1). Classification (NCBI taxonomy): domain Eukaryota; kingdom Metazoa; phylum Arthropoda; class Insecta; order Lepidoptera; family Erebidae; genus Laspeyria; species Laspeyria flexula. The sequence goes on from LR989963.1 coordinate 7,923,551, forward strand.
AATGTCAATGACTTTGGCAAGAGGTATAGTCGACACTGACCAGTCGTTTGATATTGTATTTAATTACACTTGATGTACGAGTGTTTATTCGAATATTTATTTTGAAGATTGAAACTTTCATAAAATTGAACTTGTCATTTTTGACGCAGTCTTGATTAAAAGCTTCGCAAAAATATGGTAGCAACACGGGACAGCGATCAAATTTTGTTTAAATGTTGAGCCTTTCAAGTATAACTAAAAATATTACTAATATGAAGATATAAAAACACAGATTTTACCTAGTACTTTTTAAATGAGCAGCTAGTGACCCTACTTGCAATCTAGACATTTTATTAGTTGATTTCGATATCGTTATCAAATGTTTAAAAACTTTGTGGTCGTTGATGGCTGACCTCTGCCATTTTCAAACATTTCACAACGATATCGAACATGCAAGTAAGTTCTAAAGAGGAGTTATATCGAGCTGTGGAATTGACGTTGATGCGATGAAAGATCGAGTAAAACACACCCAGTATTCATCCATTACATTTACTTGCAAGAAAATATCTACAACATATTTTTTCCTTATACAAATTGTACTTATTTTGCATTACACGCAACAGAAAAAATGTCCGTGATTTCAGTTTTGATTTAAAATATTTTCTCATCTAATTACAAAAGGTATGCTTAAATCATCAGTTTGGTAAATGTCGTGCGCGTCGCGTGCGGAACGGAGAGCAAAACTAACGAGCCAAATGGATCGCGAAGAGATCAACAGGCTTACGCAGATGGTACATGTCGCAACGAGCTTAACTTATTAGCACTACTTAAACTTGTTATGTTATATTCAGCTAATGTACGCATATACTGATGTTATAGCAAAAGTTTTTACCTAAAGTTAACCTCCAAAAAGAGGAGTTTTTATCTTATAATTGAAACCATTTCCTTGTAGATTACGTAGTTTTTTCTAATTAATTTAAATTACATCACATATCACAAAAGCCCAGTTTGTTTGCACATTAAGACTTGCCATAGATAGACTGAATTGGAAAAAATACCATAAAGCAACGCAGGTCTTTCAGAACGAGCACTACCTTTAGAATCTGTTCTGACAAAAAAACTTATAATAAATTATTCCCGAGGCAATTAAATACGTTTAAATTTTATAAACAGGATAATCATCATAGTAATAGGATATAATGACAAAACGTGATCCACTTGTGTATGCGAGTGTACACTACTTACATGTTTTTAATAATTTATCTACTATATAGTTAAGTACATAATATCCATGCTGAATAGAGCTGGTTGAGTAATTCATGTTATGTATAATGTAAATTATTCATTAATTTTATTTCTTAGGTACCTAATGATAAATCAAATTTCAAAACATATGACATTTTGATATCGATATTGGAAATTGATATTGATAGTCGATTAATTCGAATATCGAGAAAACAAAACGTCTATATTTATGAATATCTAATCTGTTGTATGTTGACAAACTTGTGGCGCGTTACACGTCGGCGAACGATTTCGCAGTTAACGGTCCGGTGCGGTGTGAGACCGTTAAACTGGTTCTATACACTACCGCCATTACCTGCCGAGTTACGAACCCCTTAGGGGAAAAATGTTTGTCAAAAGCTTCTGTATGAAACTAGCTGTAATAGTAAAATGACTTTATGGTCATAATCGATGCCTGGGGATCGATAAATACCACTTTGTTTATCTTTGCTCTCATATTTACAATCATCATTTACGAGAGTGAGTACCGAAAATGTCTTATTCAAAAGCAAAATCTACAAACGTCAGACTACCATATTTAAACCTTCAACAAAAAAACAGGTTAACTCAAAGTTTTCATTCGGTCATCATGATCATCTTATTAAATTATTACAATGAATTTATTTAGTAGCACAATATTTCTGAATGCACCTACATACATTATCACTATATTATTTTTGTACAAATAAATAATAGTCACCTACAGTAGTCCCAACAAACTTCTAGAAATAAAACTACATTGTTTCGGTATTGTTGACCCATATCATTATTTCACAACCAGCAGCAATAAATACGAAATTTCTAGAAATAAAACGTAATAGCTGTTAGCTTTTTATCCGTAACAACACTGTTGTATCAATGAGTATATTATTATACGGTGGTCATACCATTCCTGATATTTATTTACGATATTAAGTTACAGTTAATTGAAGACTGGAATGTTGGTCAGAATCGATTTTGTTGCTTTAATGGAAAGTTCATATTTAATTATAGAAAAACATAATTTACTGTCTTGTTTCGTTAAATATAATGACTAACATTCTAAACTAGGTTTCTACTACAATAATTACCTGATGTTGCAATTTAATATTGCACTAATAAACTTAATCGGTTCTCAAAATAACTATTGACGAAAATACGATGGTCAGTCACTAGAAGGGATGACAACCTGAAAAGATATGGAATCCTTGGGGAAGACCTTTTCAAAGGACGTCTATTTTATGCAGATGATGATGATGAATCTAGTCGTACAAGTAACAGCTCAAATTATGAAGCATCTTACATAATTCGGTCATTTTTCTCAGTCAAAAGACTTTTAGTTAAGAGACAAGCTCATAGCTAAAAGTCTTTTCTGTTTATTTTATACCATCGATTTTCTTAGACTTTATTTGTGTAAAATAAATGACGGTTCAGTCAGCCATTTTGAATCAAAAATATTTAGTTATTAACTTTCGGAGTTGACAAAAAATACCTTGTATTTATGTAATATTTTAAGAAATGTATGTTATTGCTCCATATAAATATTTACAAAATATTTTGCACAAAACTTGACTTCATTTCTCTCGAGTTCTAGACCTACTCTAAATTGATATTGGTTTATACGCCTATACACTGTTTATATAAACAGTTTCAATACACGCGAGTAAAGAAAAACACGATTTATCTACCGCTTGTCATCATTCAAGTTGAAAGACCATACGGAATGCTTATTCCACTTACCATGTTAGGAATAAAGACGTTCATGACATACTCTATACACTAAATGAGCTATAAAATACAGTATTTTTAAAGTAATTGGTCAACGTTTCTATTAAATATACGTATAAATAGACGATATATTATTATTTTTCTTTGTAATAAAACAGCATAAAACTTCTTTTTCTTTTCTTCTTTCTTTAATCCAACCTCTATAATGTTTAAATATCAATTTTTATAACCTTTTAATTAACTTGCTATTATGTTTTTACTAGAAGTCGCATAGGGCTTCAGTCCCGTCGTTCTTTATTTGGCCGCTACTCAACTCCTATTAGCCGTAGAGTGATGTTATAAAGCCTAATAACCTTCCTCGATAAATGGGCTATGCAACACTAAAATATTTTTTTAAACTTGTGTGGTAGGAATGACAAATTCCTAAAGAAAACATTTAAAATTCGGGCAACTCTCTACCTTTAAAAAAATATTTATTTATTTGTTTGGAGAAAAAGAAGACAGATAGCTCTATTGCGCGAATAGCCTTATTTTTTTAAAGAGAGGTTGGTTATGGCAAGTGATATAATTATAAAAATGATAAATAAAAATATATCGTTTTGTTATTATTACCGATTACCAAATTATGATTATTATTAAAAAGGCACACATCAAACAATTATTAATTAAAATCATGTCGTAATACAATATTTTAAAACGTATTTACCAGAGGGAAGTTGTCAGTTAAGTTATAATGATATTAACTAAAGCGGAAGCCGAGACGTATAATTCAATAGTCGGTCTTCGTATCGCAGCCTTGTTAGACTTCCTGTTCCTTCGTTTTGTAACATTCCTGTGTATAACACACTAGTTGACACATTGTCAGATAAAAATTGACCTTAGCAGCATCATAATAAAGTCAACGATTAGACATACTGATTATAAGCAGGGCTGTCACTTATAGTACGACTAGTTGTTGTTGCCCGGGGCTTCGCTCCCGTGGATCTTCGTTGGCTACTTCTCAGCTCCTATTGGTCATAGCGTGATGTTATATTAGCTTATACCTTTCCCCGATAAATGGGCTATCCAACACTAAAAAATATTTTCAATTCGGGTCAGTAGGTCCTCAGTTTATCGCGTTCAAACAAACACACAAACTCTTCAGCTTTATAATATTAGTTTAGATTATTTTTTTAATGTGATTTGACGGTCTATTATTCACTTCATCAATCGTCTGTGTTAAGAAATACTGATTTAAGAGCTGAAAACTCACTGGTTGGCTAGTCTCATGGTTCCAACTTTGAATAGTTTTCCACAAGAGCTTCTTGGCCTCGAATCAGCTCAACTTCTTTGTGGAAAGAGGAAATTTCTGGTGTGTTGTACGCAGCATTAACTCATCGGCTGCAAAAATACAACGATTGTGTTAGTTCCACTGGCTGTTTAATTGTATGTTCTTTTCTGTATTATATTATTATATTAAATTGCTACTATTGCATTATACATTATTATTAGAATAAGCATTATTATTCGAAGAATATTATATAATTTTACAATTATTATTCATAATAATAATTGTAAAATTATATAAATTTATTCATTACTTTTATTAGGTACAATAAATTGCTAGCATAGCAGCAATAATATTGTATTCAAATATACCTACGCTATAAATGATCATTTATCAATTATATTTCACCTTTACATCCGACGTATAAGCACCAGCATTTAATTGGACAGTAGTCTAAAACCGTACAATAAAATACAAAAGTGTACTTTATATCTTCCGTATACTAAATACTATAATTATTCAACTCGCTGGGAATATCGCATTGAAAGTAACTTATCGTTTTTGTTAACCTTACCCTTTAGAACTTGTCTGATCTTCTGACTTTTAAGTTGTACATCCCTAGGTAAGCTTTGCAAACATAACTGGTTGGTACTCGCTTTATTATCACAATGAGTGACAACTAACTGATAACAATGGTATTAACATACGTCATGGTTTTATGTTTAAGATTTTGATACATATTTAAGAGGATTTATCGATTGTGAGACTGGTGGTTTAGTGTACGTGGCCGCGCAAACGCTTATTGATCCACTTACGTAACAATTATTTGTGTGAGCCATGTGACATGTCCCATGGGATTCTATTCAAAAGTATCCGTTCTTTATGATTTCTTAATTATTGTATCATGTTATAGGAACTATGATTAGACTATCACTTTTTTCCCTAAGTTTATGATGTTTGTAAAGTGCCCGTGACATTGGAATTTTTTTCTAGTGTTCAAGTTGATTTTATAGCAAAAAGCATGAATCAATTTAACAGCGGTGAACATTTAACGAATGAGAAGTACCGATAACAGTGATCTGTCGTACTAATTAGGAAAGTGCCAACGCTACGTTTCATTTAAGCACATTTGAAAGACGTTATCTCAATTCGTTCTCGATCGCTGACAGAAAATGTTCCGCAATTAAAAGTGGTTGCAAATTATATTATGAGCCTGACGGCAACTGAAATTGTCATAACAATGACAATTTATTGACAAGCGACCACCCTTTGTCCCCGGCGCCCCGGGACCCGTTTACACCCAAATAAAAATCAACAAACTCTACAACAAAACGCATTATCAAAGAACACGGCGCTTTGCGGAAGACTGCCGTTATTATCTCGAAACAGACATCACTCATTACTGACATCTCGCTCTCCCCTAAGTGTATCACGTTCGATAGTGAAGGATAGCACTATGTCGTCGTGATCAATGGATGCAAAAAGGTGTAGTGACGTCGACAGGATGCTCGGGCGCAGCTGGCTGGAACTTTTGTGTTTTTGTTCTTTTTCTTTTTTCACGAACAAAAAGAGGTTCGTTTCGCGTGGTTTAGCTCAGAACAGCCCGCGCCTGTTTCCGTAATGGGAACGGAAAATGTTAATGAAGCATACGCCTCAGTAGAATGCGTGCTAAATTATATGCCCCTACTATCAAGGACCTGTAATTTGTGGAAATTATCTGTTTCGTATACAGACGATTAATTAGCTTAAATATCAATTTGGAAGCAACCTCAAGTCGATAAAGTCACGGATTTGGTTGTGTAAGTTAACAAATTATTAAAGTAAATTCTGTGAATTGCCGCCGTATAGCCCCCGGGGCGTTGGGATGACACCCTCGCGTTTAAATTGTTTTACAAGCTTAGTCATAAAACCAATTAAAATCAATCAGACGGGGGATTTTTCATATTTCCTGCTATTTTTAACACGTTCGATTATGAAAGTATTAACCTACAAAAATATCATACAGTTCGTGCCTAATGGCAACATATCTATCCTTATTCGATTTACGTATATGTATGCCAAAAATAATTCAACACAAAATTATATCAAACGCTTATTAACTTTGTTTTCCTGTTGGCGTCTTTTATCAATTTTCATAAAGCGTTAATAAATTGGTTTAACCCGGAAGGGAAATATTTGTTATATAAAATATTTACTGATATACAGTCTTATGCAAATCGGTAAATAATTATGTAAATACTTTGTTCGTTTATCCAACGTGTTATTATCAGTTTTTCATCGCCAATAAAATAAATAGAATACACAATTAAGAACAACGTCAATCAAGAAATTGATTGCAAATTCTGAAAGTAAATCACATAATACGAAAACAGATTAAAATCCCAGACTTAGCTGAATCCAAGCAAAAGGCGTATCGTAAAAGAGATTTTACGTTTGTGGTGTAAAACTTAAGATGTCTAGTGATTGTATCTGATACCAAACATGTTGACCCAGTTCTTCAAACGATCGTATTCAACTTTGTGCAACTTAAAATATGTATTCGTTTGCATACAGCCACGGTAGTCGGTAGTCGCAGAACTTACTCAGATATCCAATGCGATTGCATAAATATTATTTAGTTGATATCCTACGACATTGAACAACGTTTTTAGTTGTCGAGCTTCAGTACTGTATTTAAGAGCGTTTATACTTATGTTGCCGTTCTTATTTATGTACATAATTGTACATAAAAACGGCAACAACCCAATTTAGTGTCATATTTCATGGTTTTCAATTTTTATTATTCAATCGTCGTTGCCGTTGTATTTATACTTATGAATATATAATATATATTTACTCATAATTCACTATTTTAATTTTATATCGGTCGTTATTTTCGATATTTTATTAATTATTGTTTTTATTTAGGGTATTATCTTAGTCTATTTATCTTAGCGTCTTGTGTATATTAATTTGTAGTGTATTGAAATAGGATCACATCATCAATCAAATATTTTTATGATATTTATTTAGAGTTTTTTTATTTGTTTTTCCCGTGGATTTTTATTTGGTCTCTATCAGTCTAGTTGTAGCGTGGTATTATACAGCCTTCCTTGATAAATGGGCTATCCAAAACTAAAATATTTTTTCAATTTAAATCAGTAGTACCTACGCGATATTAGCGCGTTCAGCTAAACAAACTCTCCAGCTTTATAATATTAGTATAGATTACTTACTTCTTTAAAACAAGGATCATTGCTTGATTTTTTTCAATGTTATTTTGTAAATATACCAATTTCCAATTTCATTTCTTTCTCTTCTACTTTTTCTTAAAAAAAAGTTTATTCTTACCTACCTAATCTTTTTTCTCGTGCTTCATTATCATATCTGACCAGTCTTGTTATCTCCTCGCGATATTATTATAAGTAAAAATGCGCACATTGTCAAATTAATAACACTTTATCGGTTGAGATAAATGCAATCTGATAGACGCATGCGGACTGTAAAAGTATTATTGAACACATTCTTTAGAGATAAATTATAATAAATGCGAAACTTAGGATGAAGCGATTAATGGATTGATGTATGGATGTTTGCTACTCAATAATTCAAGAATGGCTGTAAGGATCTGTATGAAATTTAGTCTGGAACAACACATAAGCTTTTCATCCCAGAAAATAAGTTTGTCTTAGGTATATGACAATTCAACCTACTGATACCTGGCCTACTAGGTAATTGTCTATCGATATTTTTTAATAAATTCGACCTAAATTATCACACATCACACCACATCTCTATCAGCTACTTAGTCACGGGTGCTGTTCGAAGAATAAAATTTATATTGATTTCTTTTTTACGAATGCTAGGTGCTAGCAAAAATATTGGTAGGCGCTCTTCGAGGAACATGTTAGGTGCTATTCGCGTAGGTGCGATTCGACTGGATGCTCTTCGAGGAAATCATCGAAATTCCAGTATGGAGCTGGGTTTTGGCTAAACAAAGAGTCACTGGAGCGAGAAGCCCCGCATGACAGCTATATTTTATAAAAATACGGTGTGGTTGCAATTGTTAGCGGCCCTTTTTCGTTGAAGCCCTAATACCTCTAGCAAAGGAAAGTTCTCAGAAAGGAAAATTTTAATGAAACAGTTCACTGACCTTAATTGTGCTTATTACTTGGTACCAACCGAGTCTTTGAGCATTAAATTCCTGAAACCGATGAGTTTCTAGTTAATGCTAACTACGATAACAAATGGAAATAAATGTATTTTTAAGATAGATAAGAAGGCATGTACCTAGTACCTACCTATTTTAGGAATCCTCAGCGCTATTTATTTGTAACAAAACATCGCCATACAGCAAAATTACGCACAGCAATTCTATAGCGAGCCCCGAAAACCACTGTTAAATACTAGGTACTTTATAATATGATGATATCTGTGATCATTTTAATGTGAATGCGTGTTCCCTATCAGATTGGTCCATTTCTTTAAGAAATCATACCGCGTCCTGCCTTTCTTAATATAGGTTTAAAGTTACCATTTGAAACTTTGTAATTGCTTTAAAATTAAACCGTAATGATCAATAAATGCCTCTAATACCAAATAAGGAATCTACCGGTCGAACTCTTCGAATACTACAGTTTATAGGCAATAAATGTGGAAACATGAAGAAAAATCCACCTATTTAATATTTTCGCTCATATTAATTAGGCCAACCCTTATTCGTAACCCTATTCTAGTAATATCAACTACAACAATAATATCAATGCCATCTAGTCCCAAATTAAGCAATTATGTAAAAAAAAAATAAAAAAATAAAAAATTTTCTTGTGTAATGGGTACTAAACAACTGATATACAATTTTTTTTTTTGTAAATACATACCTTTTATAGATAAATTATACTACAATTGAAATAGGAGCATCCCATGTAATAGAGGCGTCTATTGCCATTGAACAGGACACATTTTCAGATGTAATGACAGTATGTAATGACAAAAAATCCAATAACGTTACTGCCCGGGCATGAAACCCATAGCCCCATGCGCACTAGCGCGCCCGCTGCGCCACAGAGAGAACGAGGCAGCACAGACTAAAAAATATACAATGTATTTACACAATCTACATTCTGCCACCTGTCCCTCAATTTGTCATAATGGGTATCGAAGCAAGAACTCTCGACATAATTTCAATGGTGAAATGATCCTGAATCGCCACGAGTAAATCGACTATAAAATATTTTTTATATTAATTACCCGTGTTGTATTAACTTTTATTAAACCCAAAGGATACTTAATTAATCCCTGACATCAAATACCTGAATTAATATAACATCGTGCTCAATATTCTCTAATTTCAGAAGCTTAGCACAAAATCTTTTGTTTCTCTCGAATAACATCTTATTTTATATAGATCGAGTAGAGGCGTCTTGAGTAAATAAATAACCTTAGCCTCACTTTGCTGGCAGGCGGAATAATGATCTACGTAAGATATAAGGCCCTTTGTACACAAGGATACGCTCTCATATCCAACTAATATTATAAAGCTGAAGAGTTTGTGTGTTGAGTTGAACGTGCTTTTCTCTGGAACTCATCAAATTTGAAAAATTCTTTTAACGTTGGACAGCCCATTTGTCAAGGAAGGCTATGGGCTATATAACATCACGCGACGGCCAATAGTAGCTGAGCAGTGGCCAAACAAAGATTGACGCGAGCGAAGCCTCGCGTGACTTCTAGTGTTGTATATTTGTGCCGCGTTGCAAGTATGTTTGTAGCATACAATACGCACACACAGAGACGCGAATTATCTAATTGGTCAGTATAGGTGTAACGGTTCCACGACTTTACAAATTTAATATTCAGTAATAATTGCTCCATTATTTTTAAAACCGTGGCAACATTTGTAGAGGCGATCTTGCTCGATATGTTGCGCGTGAGTTGTATGAGTGCCGACACCCTGTGCACGAACCTATACGAGTTTGTATTGCGGGAGTCGCCTAGAGACTGGATACTAAAATCGTCGGGTATTGTAGATTTGGGTACCATTGTATACGAAAGCCTTAGAAAACAGGTGGACGGCGGCGCCTACCACCCTTGTTCACTCTTTCAGTATCCACCCACGCAAAGGGGTGTTCTATTCTTAGATGAACTGAAAACAATAATGTGGTATATTTTAAAAGTAACCTTATTACCAAATATATGAAAGCGTACTTATGATTTCCAAACGGCGCGTGGTGGCACCTATTTTGCTAATTGTTTCTATTGGGTTTGTCATTGCACATACCTAGTTTGTATGAGAGAAAATAAGACAAATCCAAAATAAAAGTTAGAAATTTGCATCCCAGCGGGTCGCTAGCTGTTTATAAAATAAATTATTAAATGAAATAATTACCGTGGCGTGGGTATAAATGTTTTAATTTTGGCAATCCACAGGAAAAATGTATGATTCCAATTGTATCTTTGTACGAAAATCTGTCTTGACTGTTTATTATCCGCTCCTTGAAATTTCAGATGCTTTAAAATTTGTATGTATTATGATAATAAATACTAAACTTAGTTAATACATACAAATTAGTTAATATACCAGAGACAAGCCTATAACAAATCACTGCCTACTAACTAAAACCCACCTACAAGTCAAACAATAATCAATTTAGACAAATAAGGTTCTTATAATGTTCACTTTGGCATTGGCTACATAATTAGATACTACATTTTGTATATAAAGTTACCAAAATGTTTACAACTAATGTCACATCATTGAATATTTCTGGTAGTGACAAGTAAAAATCAACTTTATGGTGTTTTCTCTGGAACAATTTTTATTCGCATAATTTTTTCACTTCCGACAAAAAAGCATCTGGTAGTAAACAAGTGACTGAAGTGTTTAGTCACTCCAAATTGGCATACAGGGGCCCTACTCGCAATTTCTATATTCCATTGATCGATTTTGATATCGTTGTCAAATGTTTGTAAATTTAAATATAGTCGCTGTCATTTTCAAACATTTGATCGACAACAACATCGCCCTAGGATCGATAAATGATCTCTGGGCATACAAATTGTGGATTTAACGTTGAGCGATAGATACCACGACTTGTTCGCCCCAATGATATGATTTGGGAAGCATCCTTTTTGAAGTTGTCATTTCATACCATTTTCCATTATTCACTATAAAACGACGCCGACCAAAAAAAGGATCCATATTTTTCCAAACAATTTTATTAAGTATATTCTTATACAATTATTTGTGACATCTTATCAATCCAATCTTTGAAGTTTATGAATATTTTTGGTTGATAAATTTAATTCTTATCTTCAGATTATTCGTCATAAGTACATTTTTATTTTAAAACATAGTATTGCCTTTGAATCCGCTTTTAATTTGACGTAAACGACAGTTTCTGAAAAGAAACACTATCTAGTAAAATACTCGTATCATCTGAGGTCTATGGACTGTGCCTGTGATGTAATTTATACAGAAGTAAGTATATAGGTATAATTATACAACAGCATTATGTGGTAATAAATACTTAGTAGATATCTAGGTATTAAAAAAAAACTAAAGTCAAATAGGACCTAACCTACTTCGAATAAATAGTTACCTAATTAATTCATAGGTTTAGATCTTTGTCAAGCTATTCGTTTATTTGCGCATAATGTAGCATAATATAAGCTGGTGACGTCATCGCATCGGTGCCGATTACGTAATGTCTGTTCCTAGAACGTGAAACTCAAGGGGTGCCCTTCCTGAAATTGTTCAAGAATATACGTACACAGTTGGTACAAAAATTTATAGATATACTATTAAATAGATGTATTTGTAGGTAGTTAGGTATGTAATAAGAAAAATAGGAACCATCTTAGGAACCCTTAAAAAATTAAAGACATTTTTTGTATCCTATCAAGAACCAGATTTAGATATTATCTATACATATACCAACCCAGCCTTTGCTATTGAATCATTGGTAAAGATTACACCCGGTAACGAGGACTGCCCAGCCTGCCTCAAGCCGCACTGTCTAGGTATTTGAGCAAACTGCTCAAACATTTCGTATGAAGCTAGGTAAGCAACAGTTACTTATGTCCTTTCCGGAAAACAAAGCCTTACCTACCAACTATTATAAATAAAGAGAATAATCCTCTTTGTTACGCTTTCACAACTTTTAAACAACCAAACACGTCTAACTGAATTTAGACCAAGAGAAAGTCTGGAACTTTTCATCGATATTCCTGCAATTCGCTCGCATATATCTATTTACAATTTACATCGATGAGGAGTATAGGTATAATTGAAGTACACAATAGGTATTCGATTGACCAACTTCGATATCATTGTCTAATGTTGTTTAATGACCTGACCAAATTTAGTGTTTGATGTGGCAAACGATATTGAAATCGGCGAATGAAATGTCGAGATTCATTCCCAGCTCCAGGTCTTAACTTCCAGGAGAGGTCTCCTAAGTCTGCTAAATGCTATTCTGCTATTCTATATAAATGTAAATGCTATTCCCACACTTACAAAATGTACGTAAGTAGTTACAATAATTTCTATGTTCGCTTGCGACGGTTAAGTACCTACGTCAGAGGACACGTGCGGTGACCACGTGCCGCCACCACGTGGACAAAGCCGTGAATACATAAATGTAGTCTTTAATGTATCGACTACCGATGCATTCAAGTGTATTGAATCAAACACATTTATACCTGTAATGTTATTATATTACATTTATTGTGTCCTGTTAAAATGGAGGAAAGTTTTATTTATGACAGATAGAAGAAATACTTTTCTTTTAACTTAAAAAAATACCCTCTTTTGGGAAGAGACTCGCGATTATCTAATCTGTGCTCGCGCCCCGGTGTGGTAGGTAAAGTGCTTTTGATGTTTAATAAATTACTATAAATATAACAATTAAGGTTTCGTTTTCAATATTTCATTCCTCCACATAATACTTAATAAATTCCTGAAACCAATAATGAAGAGAATGAAGGCAAAAGAACTAAACGAATATGTATAACGAGTTGAATAGGAACATTGAAAGAGGAAGACCTAAAAGATCGTTCCATATTCAAATCTGTGACATATTAAAGAAAAGATATAGATAGTCATGTTTACCTTTATCAAAAATACTCTAACCCGACTCTAAACATCTCTCTCTTCATATACGAGCTGCGGTCTTGTCGGTGGAGTAACTTCCAAAATATAATATGTCAAATGATTAGTGGTGTCATCTACTCAACTAGACAATCCATTAAATGGGTGTGCAGTTTGCAGTGCAGTGCTGCCGTCACAGTTTCCTATGTAGTCCCTGACCAGAAAAACGTGATGACCATGATGCGTGATCTAAAATGTCTTAATATTAAGGTATCTAACCTCCTTTTCAAATTGCTAAGATTTTATTTGAGGCCTTAGAAATGTTACTTTGTTGTTAACTGCCTCGGTGGCGCAGCGTGAAGTGTATACGACTGATGTGCAAGAGGACCCGGGTTCGATTCCCGGGTCGTGTGAAAATGGTATTGGGCTTTTCTATCATGAAATTCCACTATTAAGATTTTCCCGGAGTTTGGTAAACAAATGTTCCCGGTTGATGATAATAGGCTCGCCCCCTATTTCATGGGACCAAACATAGCTGGCGAAATGTGGGTGTGAAACACCTCTGCCTACCCCTTCGGGGAAAAACGCGTGCGTGGCGGCGTAATTAATATATTAATACATTAATACTTACATCAATAGTATGTTACACTACATAGTGTTCAGGTGGCGCCTTAAAAGTACTCTAGAAATCGGGTAGTCTAATAAGCCTTTTAATCCTATTTGGTTTAAGTTCCTATACGCTTACATCCACTTTGTCGTAGAAGCTTCTTATGGCAAATAAGTACTCTTAGGTACCTACGTAGAGAAGGTAGAGCCGAAGTTACAAAGCCCAAATAGGGCTACGAGCCCATACGCCCCGCAAGATTTGCCCCGTACCAGGTGCTAGTGCCCATTCGCCCCGCTAAATATTAGGCATACCCATACGCCCCGTAATGAAAGTACATATAAAATACAGTCAGCAGAAAAACCCAATCGAAATTTATAATTTTATAAGGCAAATAGGATAAATGGTAAAGGAGACTGATACCTTACCATACATGTTTGGGCCCAAAGTGTAAAGAGATGAAAATTATGTTAATTATTAGCTGGCATATTATAAAATGCTTCTTGAGATTTTTGGACTCTTGGTCAATCTGAGAAAAGAGATAAATGAGATTTTGTGAAAGTAAGTGATCTATGATTTTCAGTAAAAATATCAATCTAAATGAACATGCGAGATTCCCACGTCCGGTATAGCAGCAGAGATGGTACAAATGAAGCAGAAATTCGCAAAAAAAGAAGTCTTTGGAGTACTAACAAAGCTCTGGCAAATACGTAAACACAGGGCATCATCCACGGCATATTTATGACAATTTATTATGACATTGACTTATTTATTTCATTGCGCCACATAATAGATAATATACAATAATTTAACATACAAACGGTTGGAACGCGAGTCATACCTACGCGCCTCTACTGGGTATACAATTTTAGTGTGGTCAATACAGCCAACATTATTTTATGTTCAATTTAAAAAAAAAATTATAAGTGTTAAACTTGTTCTGTTTTTACATTTACTAATCAAAAAACACAACATGGATAATATTTGTTACAATTTACAATCACTTGACAATTATTTCAAGGAGGGGTCGAAGTTTGAGTACTGTAATTATATTTATAGTGTGATTGCGCGCTGTCTTGGCGCTGTCATCTGTTGTTCAACACAGATTAAAAATACAATAAATAATTTATAAATCGATACTTGAATCGATTACTGTTTTATTATGCATTTGAGTGTAATACTATTTTATTTTGTTAATATGGATATTAAAAAATTTAAATACTTTTAATTGCATTAGTTTTACCTACAAATGTTACGTTATGTAGATAGTTATTTTAATAATTTTAAAATAATTATTGAATTTAGTATAACTTGATAATCGGTAAATATTGACGATACAATCGATAAAAATGGACTAAGAATTTTATATTTGAGATATCTCACCTTCCAGATTGCCAATTGAGCTCATTTTTTAATATGTTAATAAGAAAAAAATAACCAATTTTTTAAGCCATATCACATTGTATTACATTTTGGGCCCAGAAGTCCCCGTCTCCTTTGGGAAGAAAACAAATATTCAGGTATAAAATGTTTATTAAATGACTTAAAAAAAGGAGGAGGTTATATGTTCGACTGTTTGTATTTTTTTTATGTATGTTCAATGATTTCTCGAAGATGCCTGGGCCGAGTTGGTTCTATATTCACAGAGTTAAGTTCTGATGATGGAATCTCAGGGAATTTTGACAAATTTTGTCAAAATTTTATAGGCAAACGTTACGTGTTTCATATATCTTTTAAATTATTCAAGTATTTACGTCTGATAGTCATCATCTCTAGATTGATGAGCTAGTGATGGAAGATATAACTCCTTAACTGTTAGGAGTTGGAGGGAAATTCTTTCAATATTATAGGTACATAAAACCAATAGTTGTATTCTTGTAGGTTATTCAGGTGAGCTGTCACTGAAAGGTAAACTCCTTATCGGTTAGGAGTAAGAAGATGATTTCTTTAAACATCACATCCATGTATAAACCGCAATTTGCATTCTTTCAAGTGACTAATCGGTCGGAGCTCTTGATGGAAGGTAAAGATGCATATTCCAAAGAAGTTGTCAGATGATATTTTAAGCTTCCGAAATAGTAACTTGTATTGTATATACCTGTATACTTACTTGTATAGGTTATACTTAACTTGTCGTATTCTACAGCAAAAAAGAAAGTCATACAAAGCTGAGAGTTGGATTCCTCTATTCCACAATCAGGTTGTGTGGAGTTGACCAAAATTAGTCTTTGGATGGGTGACTATCGACTACATTTTTGTCATTTTCTTCCTCCTCATTTTAGAAATGTTATTTGTACTCGACTAGTTTTGATATTACGACCATAATCGTTGTCTAGCGTGTTTTGTCTAACCGTACTTTTTTACTTCTAAACTGAGATATTAATAGTAAGATATGAATGAGGGGCGTATGGGCCCCTCATTCATATCTTACTATTAATGTGCTACTGTGTTAATTTGCCCCTTGAAAAGGGGCGTATGGACTGGACTCTAAAAAACTCACTTATTTGAATTTATTTAATGACGGGGCGAATCTTGCTGGGCCTATGGGCTCGTAGCCGAAGTTGGGCTGAAGTTGAAGTTAGGTGGTAGTAATACCAAGGTAAGTAGGTAGTACCTACCTAACTTATATTTGAAACACTTAGGTGTAAAGCCAACTTAATGCTGATTACCTTTGAGTAAATAGGTTCAGTACGTGCTAAGTACCTACCTATCTATTTAGTTCCTGTTCATTGTCCACTTAGTTATAAAAATACCTACATAGCTATCTATCTATATGAATTTATAAATTAACAACATAAAATATGTAACTAAGTAGCTAGCTAGACGATTTACCTATACCTGTACAAATAGATATTAAATCTACCTATTAAATAATATAATCTAATGGATAGGTAGGTAGTAGGTACTTACCTGCATTATTCAACAGTTATGTAGCATTTGTTTAACACAAGTCTGAATTATTCTGAATTTCAATGTGCCGTGCGCGTACGCAGTAGTACTTACAGACTGCGAGTGCGCAATGCGCGATGGCGCGGAGGGTAAGCTCGCGCTCGGGCACGAGGCGAAAGCTTAGTGCATGCTCGAGTGTGAATTGCCTACATGAATGTTGTCGTATTGCATTGCATTTAATGTGCAAGCAGAAACGAGCTTACGGTCACACGGTTAGGCGCGCCTAATGAGAAAGTTTATCGAGCGTTTATTGCGTAGCAGCGGGAAGCTTCGCCGCGTCGCCAGAGGCGAGCAAGAGGCGCTCCGCCGCCCGCAGGTGTGCCGCTCCTCCCCACCGCCCCGTGCTTGCCCCGGTTGCCTCCCGTCGCCCCACCGCGCACCGCCGCGACACAGCTTTCTTTCGTTCGCGATCCGCCGCCAGTCGACTGTCAACCACGGAAGCGAGTAGTCGTCCCGCACGCTCGTTTCGCAAAACGCCGCGCCAACTGTAAACACGACGCACTATCTGAGCAGCGCTTCCGTTCGCGACTTAACCTGAATTCAGCGAAACATTTAACATCTAGTGTCGTGTTGTGCCAAACCAGTGAATGTTTTGATACCCGTATGGATCGTGAAACGTAACTGAACTTCCAATTCATGTAAATGTCACTAGTGTCGCGCGTATGTAGCGGTGTGGTGTCCGCCGGCGAGTGCCGTTGATCAGATCGTGTAAAGAAATTGTGGGCATTGTGGTATTGTGCGAAACGGGTTCCGTGTTGTGGACGAAGTCGCAAAAGCTACCGAATCTACATACGGCTACTGGGTGTTGGTGGCCGGCTTTCATCCGGCCTATGATCGCTATCGTGTCGGCTAAGCGGCTACGGCTGCGGCATCATCAAATACAATTTGACGTAAATGGACTCAACTCGCAGGTGTCGCATTACCATGTTCACGGAATGTCAACGAATGATTAAATATTCATTTGATCAACAGAGCACATTGCTATAATGCGCAATCTATTGTCGCTAATCCACTTCCATATTGATTTGCCATTATCTGCTTATATTTTTATCAAAGAATGCTCATAAATCAAGTTGGGGAAGATCTATACATAAAAAATTACTAATTTATAATACTTACATATTTCTAAATTCATCTGGACAACCTAGACAGACTACCTAGTTGCTCAGCATTAAACTCAAGGAGCAACTAAATTCAATCATTTATCCGGATCCTTGAATACACCTGAAATTCCTGTCTGTATCCAGTAAACCTCCGTAGAATCTGCTGTAAGCCGAGCTTGTCAATGCTATCAATTAATGCCATCGAGGTAGTGCCCTAGTTAGACAAAAGGCGGCAAACAAGCTATTACGTTGGCATAGAGGGGCGATTTGGAACGCTGTTATTGGCTCTCCACTAAATACCAATACTGAGTACCTAAATAATTATGTATGTTGTAGTGATTATTAATTTAATTTAGGATTACTTATGATAAGCGAATATAGACTTATATATTATAAAGCAATATGTTTGCAAAATAACGCTTGTACATATTTTACAGTTATTATATTTTTATTTTATGTAATTCCATAATAATTAAACTCTGTCGTTGATGCCTACTACCTACTACTAAAATAAACTAACATAAACAATGTTAGATAGATTTTGCCGGACATGCGACCTTTTTTATTTACCTACATTAGGTACACTTGGTATTTTTGCGCCTACCCACCCATATTTACCGTAGTTTTAATTTTATCCTGTAAAGTTATACATTTATAGTAGGTACCGAGTTAGGCTTTTGTAATTATTTGTATTAACCAGTTAAATAGCTGTTACCAGTTTACCACTACTTATATCACACACCAACCTGACAGCTCGATTTCATTCGAGGTTATTAAATTAACATTAATTCCTATGTTAAAGAAACCTAAATTAAAAAATGAAATAAAAGACACACCTATAAAGGTGTATTTACAGTAACAAAATTTTCCACCGCTTGTGTGTTTAATTTCAAGTAAATTGTTTTCTGAAAAGTTGTTTGCTACTTCGCCTCTATTATTTTCTTTTAAGCATCAGTTTAGTTCATAACTAAGTGGTACATCCATAATGTAATTCCTTAAGGCTTTGTGTGTTCACTAGTGAGTTTGCGGTCTGTTGCTGCAGGTTGCACTCAAACTTTAACCTTTGTGGTCCTTAAACTTTACTCCGTAGCCATTCTCAACTCGCAAGTTAATCTTCTACTTAGATTGTTTTAATAGCAGAAACTGCTGCCTGTTGAATTTAATATTATCTATTTAACTCAAATGACGTAATACCTAAATGAAAAAAGGAATCATTTGCATAACTTGATTGAAGTTGTATTACCAATATTGAATGCTGTCAATGAAATTGCTGGAAAACATTTATAGTTTATATGATGTATAAAGCAGCAGCTCGAGTTGACGTCAGAGGATTTCATCGATTAGATGAAGTGATAAGGTTACTTTTGTATTCGCTTTAACGACCCAACGATAAATAAAACTGAATACAATAAAATTGATATTGTCATGTTTACTGTAACAGTTCCGTGCTTTTTGGGACAATATCCGTCGTGATCTTGAAATGATGGGCCATAACAATAGGCGATTGCGTATGATTGTTTAAATTAGTGCCGCGGAGCGTAGTAGGCTCGAGTGAAAGGCTTACTTTCTCCAGCCCTCCGGCCCTCTTGTACGATGTAGCTCTATTGCAAAATTTCACACTCTCCTAACACCGATAGCTATCAATTACATTGATAAATAGTTTTAGAAATCCTGTATCTTACACTTTCCATTACCGTATACTGTTAAGGGTTTTAGCTTCATTATCGTTATTTCGAATTCGAACTGCAATATACTTATTTTCAGTTAGCTACATTGTAAAATACACGAAATTTTAGTGAATGTGATAAAAAATGCGTGTTTCTTATTATTGGCTAAATTAGCCAGTGTTACGGTCCGATAGGCCGCCGACATCGCGAGAGTTTTCATTTGTGTTACTCTTTTCTACCTCGTGTAAGTGGGTCGTCACGAATCGCTTTGTTGCTCCCCCATTTTATTTCAATATAAATTCCCTCGATTACCGAGAAGATTCTTCATGGTAACTTATCATTACATCTGAATTAGGAACCAAGCCTATTGTGCTTATAAAGTAATCTACCAACTAATGTAACATGCTCTTTATCCAAGAATTTCTTTGTGTGACAATTGAGTTTATTAGTAGGTACTATATTAATAGAAGATTGGTTAGCTAATTTAATATGTTAGTGAACGGATTAGGCAACAAAGAGATCGGATATAATCGATCTGTTATTTCTCACGAGCCAACGTACGTGAACTTAAAGCTAACTTACGATAGAGCTGCGCCTAAGTATGGTTTACGCAAGACGCTTATGTAAGCAGTTTGTGATTCTTGTGAAACCGACCAGCTTTTCGTTACATACAAATGGCCATCGGCAAATAGCTAATAATGATTAATGAGAGCGTGATTCTATTTTAGAATAAATGTTGATTATATCAACTAAACACGATATTAATATAGGAAACGAATATGATAACAGTGATAAAATCATCTCTACAAGTTAACAAAAGTCACGTAGACATAATATATTAATAAAAATCAAAGACTGTAGATTCGTAAAGGAAAGTATTAGATTATCTGCTTATTATTCATTGTATTATGTTATCGTAGTGTCACGATAGCAGTAATCGATACAGATAATGCAGATAAGACAACTCTCACATTAAGCGCCGTATCAATGTATAGTGACATTTTGAAGTGTGTTATGAGTCCATGGTCATGGTAGATTATTATAATATAAAACAAAAAAAAATTTCGGTGCACAATTGATTCCTTTTTGAGTCTGAATTAATTTTTTATCCGCAATTCCAAAAATGAGCCTAATATTATTCATTACGATTCTGCAAAACATCTATAACTTGTAAATCCCTGTTCAACCACACATGAAGGCAAGAATTCAAAATCTGGCTTCTCCATCACATCAAAGTTCGTGTTGATAAAATCTTTAAATATTTTGCAATCTGAATCAAGCATTGCTGAACGAGTGGAACGTTTCAACAATGCGAAAACTTTTAAATAATAAGAACAGTACAGTACAGCATACATGCTAGGAGGAGCAAGTAAATATCGTATCATAACATTTATCTAGTCTAGTACGAGTGGCTGCAAGTCTACAGCCGTAGTTGGCACAAATTGGGTTCTAGCCAACGTTGGTTGCCAACTGCAGTGAAGGGGCTGCCCTTTCAAGCGATTGATTTTATCAACCAAATCATTTTTAACCTGAAAATTGATATAGGAAATTGAAAAAACAAATTGCCATCGAAAAGTCCATAGAGGCAATATAAAAATGCAGTAGGCATTATAAATGATATCCCTGGGAAACCACCAAAGAACATTGCCAAAAGAATTTAACTACAAGAGTGATCTGATTATGAACTAAATTCATAAAGCTAGCAAGCTCATAGTATGGAAAGCCAACACAAGTGACAAGTTGTTTTGTCAAGCGAGTTCATTGTTTAAGCTGAGCTATCAAGTGTTGGTACTTGTTATTAGACCTTATTGAATGCTCGTCCTATTGGGCGGCCGCCAGAAAACATTGCCAAATATTTACAGCGTTGTCACCATTACCCAATGCTAGAACTTTGGATTGAAGCTAAAGCTTGAACTGATTACAAGGAATACCTTCGATACAATCCTATTAATTATTGATTCCTATTCCAAGAAGGAATACTAATAATGTAATCTGCTATAGCCATCAAGTTGCACGTTGTTCACTTTGAAAATTAAATGGACATTATTGAATTATTTTCCATTACTATTCTAATTTGATTTTTGATTAGGCGTTATAGCCCTTAATTGTTACGTGGTTTGATTAATTAAGGAAGTGTTGATGTCACGGTTGTTGAGTAGTGAAATATTTATAACGGAGTGTGGTCGCGAGTCAGGTGGGGCCATGGGGCAGGTAGTGCGGGGGTGCGCGGGCGGCAGGGACCTTCCGTCGACAACATCTGTCACGGCAGCTGCCTACCCCTGATCGCACGTGCGACTACACCTATTATTTAACTTGTTTTTTATTTCGGGAACTTGAGAGTGTTACGGAAGATGCCGAGTTCCGACCGACACCCGTCCGTCGTGTAGTGTTAATTAAAGATTTTCAAACAACATGTATATTTCCGCGCCACGTGAAAAGTTTAGTGATAAAAAAGTTATTTTGTTTAATCACGTTTACATTAACTTATTATCAGGTTATATACTTACCTACCTATAAACAGAATATATGATAAGTACCTAATCCTTGCTCATGAGACTGTGCACGTGACTTAAATACGTAGAAGACAAACTGAACACTAGGAAAAGATCGCAAGCACCGATTTTTAATATGTTTCCACGGGCGCACACGTGACGTTTGTTTACCGGTGGTCTCAAGGCCACGTGCATTATTGCGACGCTATTCTGTGCACGTAAGCGATGAATTACGCGAAAAAAATTTACTTACCATGGATGTAAAACCTGTGATATCCTGCCACGCCATTACTGCAATATTATGTATTGATAAAACGATCTACATGCCTAAAACGTTATGCGATAACCACAGCAAGTAATTTTCTTTTGTAAACAAACAATAATGAATCATCGTTACAGTGCTGCAGTGGTCTCGTAGTTTTCCAGGAATTCTGTTTCGAGATGCGAATCGAGCTAACTGTTCAAAGCGGTTTTGGTTGGCGGATTAATTTGATGGATGATGCAGATTACAGTTCATCTTGTTGAGCGGATCATCTAAACTTACGTCACAACTCACAATACTTGACTTATTAACAAACTTCTAGTTTGCTGACATTTGTTTATTACAGTATTGTTCTATTTCAAACTTACATTGAAATCGGTTGGGTCAAGATGACGCCAAGGCTGAGAACAACGTTGATCAATTCGTAAAGAAAACACGTGAGTTTAAATTAGACAATAGCAATCGTGAATGTGTTGTTAGTGAAATCGGGGATGAAAAACAATGGCATTAACTGAAGTCGCCCGACGGCATTGCACCTTTGACCCGGCAAAGCCGCAATGCAGCGCTCGCTCGTATACACCACACCGAAACTACGCTTTATATTTGTTTACCATCACATGCAAAATAACGCCGGTCTATACTTGCACACTAATTGCAAAAACACTTTTTACGTTATTTCAAAATTTTAGTATGTCTGTGTTTAAGCGTCAACCCTAAATGTTACGCAAGAGCAAATATGACGCAATTACGATCGATTGCACAAATAAGTAATGTATTTGGTTCAATTCGTGAGATGACATTTCAATGTTAAAGGTCACCACGGTTGCGTATTAAGCGATAGAGATGAAAAGTGGCCAAATTAATTGTATGATAAGTTGTTTTATAACGAAGTAAGCTATTTATCAACATATGAGGTAGTACAATCCAACAATATTTGTAACTGTATTTAATATACTAAGATTAAACTGTTGGCGGATGTACGACAGGCGATTTGTATGTCTTGGTAAACATCGTGTTCGGACTGATTTCGCTTCTGAGAAAGCGAAGTTAGTCCAAACTCGTATCTCGCTTGAATAGATACAGTCCTATATGTATAAGCAAGAATCTATTCAAAACGTATTCTGTATTTACAACAGGACCGGATTACAGACGCTGTGATATCTCCTGTGATGTGCGAGCCAGCCCACGGATATTTTTATATGTGATTTACTAGTGCCCAGTACAAACCGAGTACAAAAAAAACGGATATAGAGATATTTTTATTAGTGTTATTATAACTATGAAGGAGGAGTGTAAGTTGTGTAGTGTTAACGGGTGGGGTGGGCGTGCACACACGCCGACAGACTTTTCTATATCGTCGCTGATGAGGCCGGCGGCGCCACCTCCACATGTGGACCCGAATGACGCAGTGCTGCTGTCCACCGTGAGATGGTACAACTTCAAACTAGGTGACTATCCATTGTATACGCTTCACGATTACTACGCCAGCGCCGGTGAGTATCGTGCACGTAGTCTTAAATCGCACTTGCCAATTAACACCCCTACAACTAACAAGTAAGTTGATAAAGTATCGCCCACTAATAAACTCACCAGTTTAGATAACTAACGTTAATTGTTCATTATGTTCAGATTGTGGAAATATTTTCTCATTGTATAAATTTATCATTCCTTTATGAATTTCCTCGTGGTACCGGCATAATTTTAGAGTATTTACATGCATGTGTTATAAAATAATAATAATTTTGATTTTATTATGCAATAATAATTAATTTCATTACATTATAATTAAAATTAATTCAATAATTTATCTTACAAAACATCTATTGTTGATTTGATTGGCAAACACGTGTTGTTTGTACGTCACAACAGCAGGTGTTCTTTGAGAGATAAGAACATCTGTTACTAGTGGTGGGGCGGTGACAAATAAATACGACAGAAACGCTTGGAACAGGGCCATTCTCGATTGTACCGTTGACTGGAGCAGACCTGACAACTGTTTAGGAGTTAAGTACTATTTTAAGTATTATTTATACGCTATATGATAATGATGATATATTATAATTCTAAATTTAAATAATTATAATTATTTAACAAGTATTCAGTTGGTTTTATTATGTGCTATACTATGGTAATATAATAGTTGGTATAAAAACAATATTGCTGTTTAGTTTATTATGAATATAAAAGTTAATAAATATACTACTACTTATTATCAGCTATCTACTCTAGTTTTATTTTTAACGTAGTATAACAACAGTTATATAAGGCAACTTGATAAAGTTTATGTATTGCCGAACTAACCCTAAGTATAAATACATCTATTATCGCTATATAAATATACTGGTTTTATCTATATATATATACTGTTTTATTATAAATCTAACATCAGAAGTGGGATACACTATGTCCATAAACTAATACATTGAATTGAAAGTTTTAGAATGGGTGGGAAAAAACAATCTTCGAAGATTTTCCTGAGGCGATCCGCGAGGGGAGCCATCATTGTTTTGATGACAACGTGACACTTCGGTCTTTGGTCCGGCGTCAATCGACTTCAGCACGAACGGCTGGTGTCTCAACATCGAGGAGCTGTCCAGAGAATACAGATGGAGCAGCTTCAAAACTGTAGCAAAAAATGGTAAGGCCCTAAGGGGCTCTGCTTTAATTTGCTTAGTCTTAAATCTTAGATATTTTATAATAAAAATGTTTTGTATACGGAATGTAACTTAACTAAATTGTTACTGCTGCAAATATTAGAATGGCCTCCATCAATATTTATTATTTTATTTATTTATTGAATATACATACAGTTTTATAGTTAACTTAATATTTACAGTATAACATAAACCATATGTTTATTATGTATTCTTAAATCTTAAATTATATAAAACAGAGCAAAACTGACATTAGTAAATACGTCTGTACAAACCTAGAATTCTGACGAAAGATAATGTTATTGATTGTCAAATCAAGACATGTTAAAATGAGGGTAATTTATTTGGGGAACCAAAATTTAAACGTATACTTATAACTTTCTTTTTCCTTTTCTCTTTAACCTATACAAAAACTGTACTTAATAGATTTTTCATATTTCATCTGGACTATATACATAGTGTTGTTTACTGAGTTCAGTGAAGGTTATATTATATACTAATCGTTGTTCAAATCACTAAACTCCTAATACAGAAGAAAATACTAAGAAATGCCATTACGTTACTCGATTCTTATTTCGTAATAATTCCCATTATGGGAATTAATCTCAGTAGATTTACTAAACATAGAAGCTGACCAATAAATATTAGACTGTCTTATTAACGTTTCACAAAACCAAACGTAAAGAAATTTATTTAAAGAAACATATTAAATTCGTCTATTCTGTCTAGTAATCGTTTTGCAATACGAGAAATAGGTAATTGAAAAAAAAAATACAAGGTAAACATATCGGCTTTGTGAATTATTTGATGAAAACGGGATTGTCAAAAATGATAGATAAATAGAAAAATATTGTCATTGATATTGTATTAAGAATAAACTAATGTTTCATTTGTATAAATTGTGATTGCAAAAATTAGAATTTAAAGTAAAAACCGCTAGTCCTCAGTCTACTTGGTGCTAGTCTGTCTCACCAGCAACGGGTGGAGAGGGTTATCATGTATAGACACCTGGCAAAACAAAACTAAGAAACATTTTAAATTTTAATCGGTTGATATTCAAAATACTTATTTACGTGACAATGCTTTTATAATTATTTTTTTATCACCTTATAATAATTTATTGTACTCCGGGAGCAAATTACTTGTCAGTCTGCTCGTAATAGAAATAAATATAATTATAGGGCTATGTTAATTTTTGTAAGTTATAGTAATTCTGAAGTTGCCTCACAACCAGTTTAATTAGTTATTTGACCTAAAACTTGTGTTTTAAATTACATAATCAATAATATTTGTTCCTAAATAAATAATTTGATTACGAAATAAAATTCAATAGGTGACCTATTATTAATTCAGAATTTTTTTGGTCTTCCAATAATTTGTATTGAATTTCGATAGATTATAATAACAGATGTGTCAGATTGGCCGAAAGGATTGTGGAAAGTACAACAGTCAATTAACACAACTATACAGAGCTCTACGGGTTTTACACCAATTCGTTTACTTATTGGTTGTAATACTAATATTCCTTCCGTACAAGCTCCAATTTTGTCAATTGATTGTTATTTTTGTATTAGGATAAAATAAAATATGTTACAAATATGCTATATACTATCTATTTTTTTGGTATATTAGGTATATTAGGGGTTGTATTTACAAAAGACACACACACATATTTAATGGTTTTACCGCTGGTCGGCTTCTGATCAGATATTAACCTGAATATCATACTGCGGCGGGTGATAGGGTTAATATGTCATGGTCAGAAGTCACAAAAAATACCGCTGGTCGATCTTTGCCCTGATACTTCACTGAAATTCACACTGCAGCGGGTGATAGGTGCTTGTATGCCAAGGCCAAAGATCAAAAAATATATATACTGCTGGTTAATTAAAGATTAATGCAGCAGGTAATACTGCTGGTTAACTAAACGTTAATGCAGCAGGTAACAATTAAAAAAAAATACTGCTGGTTAATTAAAAATTAATGCAGCAGGTAATACTGCTGGTTAACTAAACGTTAATGCAGCAGGTAACAAACAAAAATACAGACTAGTATAAAAGGTAGGTACTTCGAGAGCGAAGTACTTGTCAGTCTGGCCGTGTTAATTATTCGAAATATTTTGTCTAAATATTGAAACAAATATTCAAATAAGAGAAACAGAAACGTTTAAATGTGTGTGTGTCATTTGTAAGTACCTATTTATTCCTGTAGTAAGTCTATTTACCTGTGTTATGCATCTGGCTAGATTCTAAATCATTGATAATTTATAGGTTAAATTTAAATATCAATTATTGTATAGCTAATTACTATAAATGGCAATTACTGAAATAAATAGTATTTAATTGTTGTCAACAAATTGAAATCTTCAAAAAGTCTTAAAGTCTTCTTTTAAAGTCTTCGTTTTATAACTGTCATTAGAATTTCTGATTGATTATTTTAGAAATTCTATATTATTGTATTGTTAATTTAACTACTAATACTTTAAATATTTTTAGAATAGAAGTATTGTTTCCTGTTACTAAGTTTGTAATTAATCAATCGTTTGACTTATGTCAGTACAATTTAAGGTATAAAAGACAAACACAGTGAGTGTTCGAACACTACTTGTTTGGCCGTGCCTATGGTTTCACCTGTGGCTGTGCCTGTGGTTTTACCTGTGGCTGTGCCTGTGGTTTCACCTGTGGCTGTGCCTGTGGTTTCACCTGTGGCTGTGCCTATGGTTTTACCTGTGGCTGTGCCTGTGGTTTTACCTGTGGCTGTGCCTGTGGTTTCACCTGTGGCTGTGCCTGTGGTTTTACCGGTGGCTGTGCCTGTGGTTTCACCTGTGGCTGTGCCTATGGTTTCACCTATGGCTGTGCCTGTGGTTTCACCTGTGACTGTGCCTGTGGTTTCACCTGTTGCTGTGTCTGTGGTTTCACTTGTGGATGTGCCTATGGTTTCGGCTGTGCCTGTGGTTTCGGTTGTGCTAGTGGTTCTACCAATGCCGGTCCCATTGATCATATGGCTGTGCCTGTGTTTATAGGCAACCAATAATTATCTGTCGCCACATGTATTAAATAAAATAAACAAACATCAATTATATTGTAAGTTCTGTAATGCCTAAACGTATTGGATATGGATGTATGTATATATATTTCCAAAAATCCAAGGTATTTATATTGTACTCCGAGAACGTAGTACATTTCAGAATGGCCGTGTTATAAAATAATAATAATTTTGATTTTATTATGCAATAATAATTAATTTCATTACATTATAATTAAAATTAATTCAATAATTTATCTTACAAAACATCTATTGTTGATTTGATTGGCAAACACGTGTTGTTTGTACGTCACAACAGCAGGTGTTCTTTGAGAGATAAGAACATCTGTTACTAGTGGTGGGGCGGTGACAAATAAATACGACAGAAACGCTTGGAACAGGGCCATTCTCGATTGTACCGTTGACTGGAGCAGACCTGACAACTGTTTAGGAGTTAAGTACTATTTTAAGTATTATTTATACGCTATATGATAATGATGATATATTATAATTCTAAATTTAAATAATTATAATTATTTAACAAGTATTCAGTTGGTTTTATTATGTGCTATACTATGGTAATATAATAGTTGGTATAAAAACAATATTGCTGTTTAGTTTATTATGAATATAAAAGTTAATAAATATACTACTACTTATTATCAGCTATCTACTCTAGTTTTATTTTTAACGTAGTATAACAACAGTTATATAAGGCAACTTGATAAAGTTTATGTATTGCCGAACTAACCCTAAGTATAAATACATCTATTATCGCTATATAAATATACTGGTTTTATCTATATATATATACTGTTTTATTATAAATCTAACACATGCTTCGACACTGATTTAGATAAATGTGCATATTTTATTGCGAATTTCAAGAAAAATTGAGTTCTATCTACTGATTGACAGTTTATTTTCGCTTATTTTCTTAGTCTGTATTTACAGAAGCAGTTTTGGAGCATCTAGCTGGTTTAGTGGTTATTGATATAATGTGCTTTCTGTAAGTTAAGTGGAGAGCTACTTTATACGATAATGGAGTATCTTAAATCGGAACATGACACACTTTAAGGAGAATGCGTTTGCAACTAATATAATGAATTTAAATGATTTTCAAGAAATTGAAAGGCAATTGCAATGTGCGATGTCAGATATAAAATTGGTTTAGTCAGGAGAAAAGGCAGAAAATATCTATCGATGTATTTTAAGAAGTCTCGGGGAATGGGCTTTAACTATTCTATACTTCAAATAGAATCATCCTTGAGCAATCAAAGCGCAACACGTGAGCCTTCAAATCTTCATTTTGAGCTAAGCCATCCGGCAGTACTCATTTTAAAATCAAATTAGGTGTGTTGAACGTAAAGATTCTTTATCTGAAAATGAATCATCACCTGCTACTTAATTTAGTATCTTAAATTTAATCACCTCTATCAATATACACATAAATTTAAAACTTCAAAATATGCTCATGGTTTATCATATTTATGACTGAAAATTACTTACATGCAATAAATACCTCCCTCCACACTTCGTTAATTTAATTTATCCGATGCCTGAGATCTTTTATCTGATCGTTGTTTATGTATCTTGACAAACTACATTATGGATGCGCAAGGCATAATTTGCGTCAGTTACCGCTTTGTTCATAAGCTAATAAGTTATAACAATTGTTTGTGCCTTTGCTTTGTTAAAGTTATTGTAGTTTGCTGTAGTGATGTCATCATAAGACTAATGCGCATTATTTTCTGTTCCGAATTAAAAAGCTTAAATTAAATAACTCTATTTATTTCCGCGCTAAAGTAGACTGACGTAAGTCACTACAACATATTGACGCTAATTTTATCGCACAATTTTAGCGTTGTTGCCACTGCTTCTACAAAATCTAACTGTTATTTTATTATGTTTCATACGTGAGATTTTTTATTTAGACCGCCATGTTTCAATATTTGACTTTAATATATTATTATCAACAACACGATTATGCCGATAGTAAAGCAATAAATACTCCAAGGGAAAACGTTTATAAAATCCATAAACATTCATGAATTTTAACAAGCTCACGCATACATGAGCGGCGGCGAGAACTTGATGTTTAGAAACGAATAATCGATTCTATCTCAAAACAGTTGTGAAACGTTCGTTCAATGTCGCAGCAGAATAAAATATAAATCAAAATTGCGGAAACTAAATTCTATTAAAAACTTACACGGCACTCGACAAGTTTAAATATAAACTATCGACAAGCTGGCGTTTAATATCCGGCTTTTGTTCCATTCAAACCAGCTATTTTTAGGTTCGCCATCTAGCAAATCTAGACATTTTAAACTTTTGATCATTTTTATTGCTTATTGACTCCGATATGTTGTTTGATTTCTTATATTCTGTTCACAATATTTCAAGCTTGCGAAATGACTTATATTGCCTCATTGTATTTTTAAACGATTAAAGTGATAAACTAGCATGCTACCCGTCTTATGGTAATCGGTTACTGCAGACCATAGACGCCTGCAGTGTCAGGAATATGACTGGAGCGTTTTTGTCTGTAACAAAATGAAATCTCTGTACTGACAGCTTGCTGTGATGTATCAATATCACTATCTGGAATTGTAATTCTGCATTTTGTATTACTTTGACTTTGACTATATCTTTAGTATAAATGGTTACCGGTCACATGTGTAGCCCTCCCTTAATAGAAAGTCTTCATATCAATTCATGATGATGCTACAAAAACTCTTAATTACCTATTGCTTTTGAAAACATGTCTTATTTTCTTAATATAACACAATGTTGTAGATGACGTCAACTGTTATCAATTTTCATATCTCGTACTGCAGTCACGTCTTTATAAAAGCGACTTTCATTCAATGAGGAACGTTCATTAGCTTTAAAATGCTTTAGTCTTCAAAAACTTATGTTGAAAGACAGCAACTTATTATACATCCGAGAATTTTGGATAGATCATCTTTAAAAAACATACAAATAATGAGGTCAAAAATCTCTGATATACTCTTTACAGTTAGACAAAAATCAGTAGTAACAATTTAGTGCAATTAATTGCAGACAAAATTTATGATTTCGTTCCATTGATACTTAAAATTCACATAAAAGTAAAAAAAAAACATAAACTGTTCTCCAATGCCATCTAGAGGCTAATGAACTGTATGCAACTCACCTTAAATTCTAAGAAATATTTTACGAGTAGAATTTGTATACGATAAGCTTAAAGCACAACGAGTAGTTGATGCATTTATCTAGTTTATTCCAATGTTATCGCAAATTATATGCGAGCACGATGTTAACCGGCCTCGTGCAGATCCGTGAACGAATCCGGATCCATTCGAATGTCTCTTGTCACCTCTAGATTTATTTGTACCATGATACGGTACAACGATTCAATAGGGTAATATTCTTATCATCACTCTACTTTAGCCTAGAATGGTTGATATTCTAATCTAAAACTCCGTCTACATGTTGTCACACAATAGGCCTACATAAGACTTTATAATACTGGTACTACTACATAATATTATTTTCGTTGCTGGTATTATAACAGCATTCAATTGACCTTAATACATTATTATAGTTAAACGCTCATTTAGTGTGACTGACACTGCCTTGGTCACCATCAGAGATTTTAATTTTCATAACACAAAAATTGAGGCTATTCGATTATCGATTATTAATCGAAATTTCTCACCAAGTCACAGATTGACAGGTCTTAATTTAAAAAATACTAGTATAATGAGTTCAATTTTAAGGGGTTGGTATATTTCAAGAGCTAGATTTTTGATTTTTTTGAAGTTTTTGGATTGACCGGCAAATTTGTGATATTTTTTTTGTGTTATCAAAATTAAAATGCCTGATAGAGACCAAGCCAGTGTCAGTTACACGAGCATTTTGACTTTTAGTGTCATTATAGAATCAGTAAGTTTGTAATTAGAAGAAGATAGGTACATCCAACCGAAAACAAAATGTCCGTTCTTAGAATCTGTAATACACTTAAGTGCGGTAATCGATAAGCCAGTTAAATTGGGCTTTAATGTTTACATTGTACCATGACGTCATTGGTACTCCCCTAGGCGCGGTGACTCACAAAAATCTCACTGCATATAATCTTGCTCGCATTTTTCTCTTTCCCTACCAACAATACAGTTGCAGGAGCGACAAGGACAGCGCGAGGGACATTATCGCTCTTATTGCTCCAGGAAACGGTCGGGGAATAATCAACTCATTGAATTAATTCACACGAATCTAGAATCATCCGGAAAGTGGATTGTCTCTCTCAGGATTTTATTCATTCATACGGTTTTTTTGTGTTATTCTTTCATATTGTAATTGTATACAAACTACTTTAGTGGAACATTTTTCCTGTAGGCATTATTAGGTATTCACATTATCTACGTTTTAAGAAACGTGACCGATCCACGTGTTTGTGAAATACCTACCTGATGGAAATATTTAACCATTTCTTCAATGTATAAGTAGGTAGGTAATACGTTATATTATGCAATATGCATAGAAAGAATCAATAAAACTGAACGGTGTGTGTAGACAATCATAGTTAAACGATTTTTATTCGAATTCCGTTGTTATTATTTCCATAAAATTGTAAACGCCTAGGTAGTTTTTATTAATTCAAGCTTGTGTAGCTTTTGATGCACGTCTCTAGACTCTATAAGCATGTCATTTCAATCGGAAAAATTGTAAGAAACCGTTTCCATTACGTGGTAAGCTTACTCTGTCACTCCAGGTTAGTGCCGCCTCTCGCGCGCTGCATACAATGCGACGTTCACGAATGGTCCAATCCGTTTCCATAGAACACTCTGGAAACTATGTTGGGGATCCTCGGTGACATTTATTTTATAGGACTGATTTAGATTAAATTCCTTTTTATTAGATAATATTTTTTTAATAAGATATTATTTAGTAGATACAGTAGTATGTTGTCACTACAGATTTTTCTAAACATTTTTTTCTAAATAAATATAACTTGTTACATTTCAGATAGGTGCTATAAGAAAATTGGTTTGAATTTTCAAAAAAATTACTTAACCGAAACTTTGAATTCTTTCACAATAATTTACAGTTCATATAAAACAAATTGGTATAAGTAGTACATAACGTGATGTACCTTAAAACATCCAAACCTTAATGAAATTATTATTAAAACAAGTGACTAACATGTTAAAACGCTGGTTTCAACACTAACGAACAACTAGCCCTACCGAACATAACTGAAGGGCGTTGGTGGCTGCGATGGGCTATAAAAAGTTAAGTAAAACAATAATCAGTCGAGCGGGGCCCTTTAGCCCTTCGCCCTCTCATTCCAACCGTAAACATTAAACACCCGCTATGACTTATGCATAAGCTTTTTATAAAAAAGTGCATGAATATTTAAAAATATTTACTGCACTAAATTTATATGATAAAATGCTTTTGGTTCGATTTTTTTTTTATTATAAAAAGTACCTATATAATTATATTACATTATAAAGCCCATTATACCCATTATAATAGGGGGCTAGGGCTAAGGGCTGGATAAAGGCTTACACCAATATTGTAAATTAAAAAGTTCAGCTTCTGTATCCGCATTAAAATACTTCAAACTTAGTATTACGTCTTATTTCGAAAGGGTAGGCGGAGATGCGTAACACCCACATTCCCCCAGGTATATTGGCTCCCGTATAATTAGGTGGCTAATAAAATACCTTTACTAACAATAAATATGTAGATATAAAGTTTAAAATAAATGTTTAATTTTATAGAGATTGTAGATGCACTGAACACCGATTTTCTGAACAAAACTGTAACCGAATTATGTAAATTTCATACATATTATTATTTATGTAGGTTCCTCGCATAATGTACCGAATATTCATGCCAATTATGCCGTGTAGTAAGAATGTCTTGAGTCTATATATACTCGTACATTTATAACAATTTAGTTTTAACTTATCCCATATATGTTATGACTTCGTTCTTATTTGTATAAATAAAAAGCCACTTACAGAGTTATAAGTAAAAAACCGGCCAAGTGCGAGTCGGACTCGCGTAGGTACCGAGGGTTCCATACAATTAAGTAGTTTTTTTTTGTTTGTTATTGAAACGGGATATCTAAAATTAGTCTTTTTGTCTTTTTTAAGTCACCAAGGTCAAGATACCTATGCGACAAAAATGGAGCATAAACGGCTGCATCTTTTGATTGCGTTCAGTTAGAACTCTGATGGAACTAACAATTTTTGTTTTACCTGAGTATATAATAAAGTTAATGAATAATTTATTTATTTGCAACGAGACTTGAGTGCTGCGGCTTTTGCAATACGCATTACATAATACTATACAGATTTATATTAAACATTACGGCCACTTCAAACTAATAGGTTGTTTGTTGTCAAACTGTAACATAACTCATTTGTACATTTGGCGGCTAACCGTTTCATTTCGTGTCTGTCAAAATTGAGCAACAACTAAACGTATTTATGACAAATTAACCTTTAATTAAAGCGATCATTATCTTTCGATATAACATTTAAGGTACATACTGTTGTTATTTCTTTGACATTAAGAACATTTAAAGTCAATACTTAATTGTAAAACAACGCTATAGAAAGCTAGCTTAATTAAAAGCAACAACTTAAAAGCATCATTAATCATCATCCAAAGATTGGGCCATAACTGTGCTATATTCAATTAAACTTTAGAAACAAAGCCTAAATATTTAACGAACCAAAAAGCAAACAAAATTTCTAAACGAATGTTTTATTAAAAAAAAATATCATGATTAATTTCCTATATCATTGTAAGTAAAAAATCGTAGCCAGAACGTTAAAAATTCTAAAATAATTGTTTGAATGAAAGGCTTGTTGGTGGCAGTAGGCGGACAGTATTGTAAGCAAACTGCAGAGTTGTAGACCAATCATTATTACGTATGCATATGCTACGTTTACAGGAATCCATTTATAAACGAAATATTTTCACGCGGACGTAAATAGACGTGTCAAATAGTTTATGCTGCTTGAACTTGTATTTGTTTTGTATTTAAGAGCGTATTTACAAATAGAGTGGTAACGTCACAATTTTTTTCTTACACCTTAACCACACAACCAATCTTCATGTAATTTCACATAAAGATAATCTACATCCGCAAGTACTACACCTACACATCGCGGGAGGAAATATATAAAAAATATATCCTATATCGTGGTGTAATTTTGAAGTATTCCTGTTTTGTCACCAATTTTAATAGTTGCTGAAAAATGTGCCTAAAGCGTTATACTCCGTAATTATGTTTTAAATATTATCCTAATCCGTTCACCTCTTTACGTCACCGTCTTTCTGTACCTAATCTATAAATGAAATAATTATATTGTTGCAAGGCACTACGATTAATGTAAAAATCATTTTCGAGACCTTTTTACTGTTCGTTCACTCAACAATATTTTTACTAATCCAATAACTTGGCTCGAGACCGATCCCGAAATTATAAATTTAGTCTTGAATCTATAGCTTTTACATATTTAATGTACGTATATACATATGTACATATAAATGAGTATATTATCTGCACATAAATATCTCTAGACTAGGCTCAGACAATCTCAAATCCTATGCAAATTTAATTTACAACGCCATCTGAAATTGAATACGTGCTCCTAATTTTATCACGTATAGTGTTCTGGTTCTGACATATGATATATCCTAGTTTAGTAATTCGTTTTCCTTGAGTTGTATAAGTACCTACCTTTGTTTAACAAAGCAGTTTTTTGTTTCAGGTAAGCCGGTCTGCTCCTGCAGTTTGTGTGACAGTATGGCTCGAACCTCCACATACGGTAAGTTTCACAACCAAACTTAAAAATACAACCTTGACCTTTCTCCGAACACTTTGGACAACGGTTGCAAATTACGAAGCGCAATTTACATATTTAAAATCAGTGTCTCTGTAAAAGAACATTGTAAATATAATCGCATTAACCGTGTTTTCAGCCTTTGTCCAATTGAATCCTCGGTGCAGTAATCAAGTGGGTATGAGAGTGGGTCAGCGGGTCGTTCCGAGCCGGCGCGCGCCCGCCCGTATCGTCCCGTCGCTCGTTCCCATGTTACATTATTCACAAATATAAACTCTCACGATAAAAACTACCAATAAATATCTCAACCCCTATGTTTACGCGCCAAATAAACATTCAACTCTTTTGTTTAACCCGGACGACGCTCCAAACCATTGGCAATTGCATTACACATTTAAGATTCGAACAGCGTTTGCTATTCATTTGTTTCCCGTTTCCTTATTTGCTTCAGCGTATATCTGACATCATCGTGAGTCGATATTGGAGTTTCATATTTTAATTATTCAGCGACCTCCGATATTTAAATGCACTTAGATTTGACAATCGCAGTCACAATTGAATTAATAATGTCCTTTCACATTTCAATGAAAACCATGGTAAGATTGCGTTTCGGCCTTCAGAAATGGTGCATATCACGTTTCCCCATATCTTAATCATACGGTGCTCTGTATTTAACGTAATTTAATACCGGCCCAATAAACCCGCCACTAATTGCTCGGTTAAATGTTGACGGCAGTTTAATTTCGTCATTGCTCGAGTCTCGTTGGCGCAACCCTCCCGTCGCTGAGAGGAACTACGCACCGGTTGGTTCCCTCGGCAAACTTGACTGTTCGTCTTGAATATCGTTGTTCGGTTCCATCGGGTGATTAATAATAGTAATATTAGTTGTTGGCCCGCATGCCTCATCGTCTACATAAATAACGTTAAAAGGAGTGGTCGGGGCGACATCGCGGCACGTCACTCGTGCTACACTCTTCTACATCCAATGTAATCTATTATTTCATTTCATCTACATAAGTACTATAATTATAGCGATTCTATTCGTGTCGCAAGCGGCACTTCGATTCGATTGATTGTCGATATAATTAGCCGTAGGGAATCTCATCAGTTCACATTGACGAGCCAATCACGGTATCGCCACCCACAGACCTTTTTATGATTTGAATAAAACCGTGCTTACTCTCCTTTTCGAGGCCTTTATCGTTCATCTGGCGGTATAAAATATCTATTTTAGGTCGTGTTTATAAATCGATGATAATATAAAGCCCGTCGTGTCTTTATCATCATTTAATCTAAGCATGGTTCGAAAATAAAGCAATTTCTAAATATTTCAGTCGATATATCTCTTATTTTATTGTTAGAGGACAATTTAATTAGGCTAATGCTGTGTCTACGTGTAGGTCGACATGTGAACACACATTGATACTGAAAAAGACGCGGTAAAAACACGTTAAAAATAGTGATTGGGGTTACCAGTCTATATTTAAAATTACCAAGACACTCATATCTATTTAAAAACACATGTTGGGTGTCTATCATTCATATTGTTAATTGGTTATTAATGACAAACTTAAGCTTGGCGTCGAATGTTTTATCCTTTACGATCCTAGTTGTTGAAAGAATTATGTTTAATTCTTGCTATTGTTTGCAGTGTCAAACTGTCAACATTAGAGCATATTTTTTGCACGTTTAATTAATCATCTCAATGTTAGATGTGATCTCAACGTAGTTATCTCTTAGTGTTATATTATCAATATCCGCACTCGTCTTGATAATGTAAATAATGTATGTACATAGGTAGTACCTATGCGTTATGTAAATCGCGTTAATTTTTGCGAAGGTCGTGGCAAGACCTCGCAAAAAGCAGATACGACCTCGCGTTTATCATTGTCGTGATATCTTGATACGAACACTAACTGCCTTTTGATAGCTTTACTTCTGGTGCTCTCTGCTGTTCCGAGTAGACGCGTACTGGACATTACAACAGCTTATAATAATTCAATCATTTAAGTAATTTTTCAATATGTGGAAAAAGTTTTACGCTAGTAAGTGGTATTTTTGTTGTTCTTTTTTTAAATCATACCAGCCAGTTTTAATTAGAGCCGGATTGTTTTTTGTTCTATTTGTTTTTGTTTTGTTTACATCGTTCATTCATCGAATCGTTTGACCTTGCAACAGCTGATTAAATTCGTCACGTGTGTTGTCAAACCATAAATCAGAAATAGTGCCGCGTTAGTGTTTGTTTCTTTTTAAAATTATATTAAATACTTAATAAAAATAGGTTTTATTAAGTTTTCCCGGTGTTGCCAATTCTTTACTGGTTCCTCAGAATAACAAAGAGAAACTTAATCTCTGTAAATTTTTCCATTAAATTTGAATGATAACATGCATTTCTAACTTTATTTTTGATAAATAATAATATAAGTAAATAGTACGTTAAAACAGTTTATTATGTATAAAACGTATATATTTTACTTCTAAACGTTGTTAATTGTTCCATTTGTAAACTTAATCTCAACAGTTACAGGTCTGTACCACTAGAACCACTAGACAGAATAAATTTCATATCGGCAATTATTCGAAACGTACGTAAGTAACTCGTTCCTCTAAGTTACCCATTATTGACCTTTTAGGTCATTACTTAGAGGAAAACGTTAAACAAAATAACTCAATTTTATAAACACTATTATTAATTTACATAATTTGAACAAAAGCTATATATGTATGTACGCAATTAGTTTCTAGTGTTAATAATGGGTAATTAAATAATAAGTATGTAGTTATTCGTTTCTTTTTTCATAATTACAATTTTTGTTAAATGTAAAATAATGATTACGCACAATGCTTAGATGATTATGACCTTGTTGAGCTACATAATAATTTAATACTTTTTTTTACTTTTTTGATATTTAATATTTAAACGTAGATAGGTGATAGGTACTATTACTACGTTAGTACTATTAATATTACTTATTCTGTGCTATTACGAACATGAATAAGACTTACTCAAATAAAAGTGTTTTAGTTGTCTAGTAAGTAGCTACCTATTACAATATAAAAAATATAAGGAACTGTTTCTTTCCGTCCGTTTCGTTCCGTTTCGTTATGTCCGTCTGTCTGTCTGTCTGTCTGTCCAAGGTTTTGCTAAGAGACCGTTAGTACTAGAAAGCTGTAATTTTGTAGGAGTGTGTATATCAATTACGTTGACAAAGTGGTAAAATAAAATTTTAGAAAATATTTTTTTTTAGGGTAGCTCCCATACATATGAAGTGGGGATGAATATTTTTTTGTTGTCTACCCCATCGTGTGGGGTATCGTTGAATAGGTCTTCAAAATTAATTTCCATTTACGAAATATTAAACTTTAAAGAGCAAATT
Source organism: Laspeyria flexula (assembly GCA_905147015.1). NCBI lineage: Eukaryota > Metazoa > Arthropoda > Insecta > Lepidoptera > Erebidae > Laspeyria > Laspeyria flexula. Next base: position 7,962,837 of record LR989963.1, read on the forward strand.
TTTGTTCCAGTAGGGCGTCCCCCCCCCCCCTCTAAAAGCTAAAGCTGCTGGCTTGAAAAATCTGGAAAAATTCATGATGATAGTGCATTTCATGAACTTTAAATGAAAATAATAGCGGTTAAGATAACTTTAATAGTTTAACAGTAATAGTCGTTGAACTTGAGTGTTGGATAATTTTGTACCAAATACAAAATCCTTAGCATTAACTCCTAATATCTTTACCATTACTTATATTCAGAATAAAAAACACCAGAATTGTACTATATAGTGATAACGGGCTACTACGGAACCCTACACTGTGCAGTGTGCGTGGCCCGACACGCACTAGAAGAACTACCGGCGTGGCCCACGTTAGGCGTAGTGTAGATACACAGAGGGGTTTTATTGGGTATGCTGGCCTTCTGCCATCATCAGGCTAGCGAGCCCTACAACGGAATGGATCTGAATCCATCTTATATAAAAATTTCATAATATTACTTTTTATATGATAACGAGATATTGTACATAATTATCTTTCCGGTAAATACTAGTTCCTCTTATTCCGAATCAAATTGAGACTACATGAAAAAATATCCTGAACCGATTTTCTCTTTGATTATGACCTTTTTTGCTATTTCGTAGAATAAAATATTGTGTAAACGCGAGTTGGTAGGTATTCCAGATTCCTGCTAACAAGGAACAACATAACTGAATGAAAGTAAAAGGCGGCTAATGTTAAATAGAAATCATTATCCCATAAGTTTTCTCATACAATTAAGTCGTTCTTTACATGTATCTAACGCTGCTTAGCCTAACTAACGCTGCTTAGCGTAACTTCATCTCATTGCACTAAGCTGAAACTAAAAGCTATTTTTAGTTTTTTTTAATATATTACTTGCTAAAAACTGCTCATAATTATGTGGTTATCTACAAAATATATCAAGTAGGTATCCTCTAAATAGTGCGTAGCCCTTTTGTGACTTAATCCCTGTTTAGCAGTAAATATTGAAACTTAGTCACAAAGTATATTGCATTAACCTATATGGATCATTTATATTCACAATAATACCTTTATCGTGACCTACGCCATCGCCATGTTGTAGCAATTGAAAGTTCAATAAAAATAATAATCAATATGAGTGCTAGAAGCGCCGCCATATATTGTCCTGTCTAAATTACTTGCGACAATTTAACTATGTCTACAATACCATTAAAACAATGTGATTTCATGTTGGGGCATCATTGTCTGCTAACGAAAAATTTAACAATTAAATTCAGTTTTTCAGAATGTCATGCACTTAGCATGACATTCTGAAAAACTGAATTTAACTGCAGTCTGTTAGTGTCTTTTTTCCCGTAGCATAATTATATGTTACTGTTCAGTTGTTAAATGAAGTAACTAATGGAATGAACTATTTAGGATTTTCTGTCGAAATATACGATGTGCCAGCATGTAGTCATATTAAGTCTTGAAAATCCAATGCATAGGCACATAGCTGGTTCACGTCGCTTATACCTTTCGACATTGTTTTTAAGAGCACAAAACAAACGTCACAGAGTTGTCATTTGTCAGTACAGTAGGTAACTGTGCGGTTGTCTTTTTATGCATCAAATTTTCCCACGTCAAAATATACATAAAATACTTCAATACTAGAAAATATTGTCATCAGGACAGTGATTTGACCTTTAAATTATTATAAAAATTCTCATCCTTCGTTGAAATTATATTGCTAATGTCGAAAGTCGAAACTATCCCCCTTTAAAACTCACATTAATGAGCCGCCTGATCAATCCATTGATACGTGATAATTATTTCAACCATAAAATTATCATATTAAGTGCCTTGTATACGCATGTTCCGACTATAAAATAATATTAATATTCTTATGAATGTTAGGGCGGGACGGCTACGTGTTAACCGTCGCACTGCCTTGTAAATAGGGTTGTAATACGTTATTCACCCATCATGAACCGAATACCGGACTCGGCCAAAACGGAATTCCGCAAATGTCATTTAGGTTTACCCGCCATTTTTGCCAAGAGAGGCAGGGAAGTGCGTTTTGTTTTGTCGTAGTCGTCAACTCGTTCACCTAAAATAAAATTATTTTTTATTTTAGTTAGTAGTTTAATTATTATTAATTATTTAAATCAGTATCATAACATAAGGAAGTAGGTTTATAGTTATTTTCCGTATTAATGAATAAATAAATATTAATAGTAATAATACTAAAACTGTTTGCGAAGATATACTTAGTACTATACTAATTAAAAATGTATTTTGTTATATGAAACCCTCTCAGCTCTCTAGTTAGAGGAGAGGAAACCCGAGCCCAGCAGTGGGACTTAATGGGTTCCTGATGATGATTGTAATATGATTAATAAATTTAATAAATTCTGATATACCTACAACTTTACAAAAGAAATAATTTTCAGATAGTTACGACAAAATAATATTATTATGACGTATTGAAGCACTACCGGGATGTTTTACTGCAGTTTGTTTGTAATGTAAATGGCGCACGCCAAGGTTGCCAGTTAAAGTAAATTAGCTTGCCAAATCTGAACTTGAACACGTAAATTATGTTTTACTAACAATAAAATCATGAATTCACTCACATAAATATATGATATGTAATGTTTCCGCATTATAATTTTGCATCAAATACAAAACAAACTACATAGGATAATGTGTATACAAGAACATTTTACAATAAAAACGTATTACCGTAGAACTTGGATGGATTTCATAAATATAAAATTTCAAATAGCGAGTTCTATTCACATTTAAAAGCACTTATTTGAGCTTGTACAGCAACATTTATGTGTAGATTCTGAGTACTAATCTAGGATGTTACTTTTACGACAATAATAAAATTTTTCGTCGCGATATACCATAAATTCAAAACGATAATTCTCAATAAAGTCGCCTCGGGCGCATTTAACAGAATGGCAAATGAAACACGACACGAATCCAACTATCAATAACTTCTGTGTTATTTAAAATTCGTCGCCCGTCAGGGATTTGGCACTTGGGTGCGAGTTTCGAATTCATAATACTTTTTATAGCCACCATGTCTTGATTTGGATGAATTTGATGTATTGGTCATCTATACACAGCTTTTAATACTAAAGAAATTTTAACTTTATGGAAGTGAGATTTTATTATAATTTGTGCCTACATCGGTACTTTTATTTCAACAAGATTCTAGAGGGCATTCGAATTCATAAATCAGGCATTTTAAGGTTTACTCTAAAAGAAACAACATAGTCTCTAAAAACATGTCAATAAAATAGATAAGTTAATGATTGAATATACAATAATGTGTGTGCTGTAATCATAGGACCGTATTTGATTATATAACGTGATAAAACATGAAAAAATGCAATTTATTTATACGAATCACTAATTAGTCACCTGATAAGTAAATTATTTTATGTTATCTAAGACTGATAATAAATTTATCGGCACCAATACAATAGGAACAACAGCAAATAGGACTGCCAAAAAATGCCGTTATGAAAATTTGGAAAGGTTGACAGAAGTAAAAATTGGAATTAGAATTTTTTGTTTAGTAATCCCTATACTTCAACGAGGTGTCACTGTTGATCATTTGGTCGGATTTCATTCAGTTTAAATAACAGTCACAAAAGCTGTCACAGAGTTTGCTAACGAATTGATTCAGTATTTCGGCTAACTGTTACACATGTTATTCGCCTAAAAGGATTTTGGCTCTTCTTCGATTATATATGTACAGATATAGAAATTTCGTTTTATTTTGCGCCTATTCGTATTATCTTTATAAAAGAAAATAAACCGTGTGATTCTTTTGTAATAGTTCAACGTCCTGCTTCCAATATACCGGCAACAGAAATTCTTAATTCTGTTTTATCAAGAATCAGCTTACTTTGAAAAACGTTTGCAGAATTTATTATAAGTATAAGCCAAAAGCCCTGAGTCGGATCTATGTTGGTTAAATTATTGCAATAAATATAACTGTTTTTTCCCCTTTCGAGTTAGAATACCTTAGTTACGTAACCTGTTTTCGACGGTAAACTTTTAAGCATGAAAAAAGGTGAAATATTACAGCGCTTCTATGTTTTCAATCCTGAATTAGTGGAGAGGGAAACTTTAAGAGCAATCAATTTTAACTGAGTTTAAATCTAACGATTCAGACAAAATTTTGGTGAATATTAAAGGTCAATGAGCAGGGCTATAAGGACCTCTTCTGGTTAAGCTTGACGTTTGCAGATTTGAAGGATGCTTATCACTATGTACTCTGGGGATGTCTTTGGAGAACAGTAGTTTTTTTTTTATATTAGTTGTCCCAATTTTAAATAAGTTGCGAATTTATTTGAAAAATGAATCTTTTCGGCTCGTAGTATATATATAGTATGTATAAATCTTAACTTTTTTAACCAATAACTAGGTATATCTAATTATATAAGTTAAAAATGGGGTGTTTCTTCAAATTGACGAATTTCAACTTCCCTAAATGTTGTCTCATCTATACTTTTAATATTATAAAGCCGAAGAGTTTTATTGTTTGGTTGAACGCTAGGAACTGAGGAAGTACTGGTCTGATTTCAAAAAATATTTTAGTGTCCGATAGCCCATTTATCGAGGTAGGCTATAGGCTATAGAAACATCACGCTACGGCTAAAAGAAGCTGAGCAGTGGCCAAATAAAGAGCGACAGGAGCGTAGCTCCACACGACTTCTAGTAACATCATAAATATATACAATTATACGTTATTGAAAACAAGAACCCGTTACGTATGAATTTGTTACATAGAATCTGGGCCCAGTATTGTGTGTTAGTAGGAGAGTCATGTACCTCCAATATTACTGTAACATCCATTACGATGGACAACTTTAGAAACGTTAGATGTTATCTCAAACGGTTTTTAGTTATGTTACGCTACGATGTGCCAATGACTTTACAAACACTTTTTTATCTTATATCTCGAAAGTTCTCTTTTACAACTTGTGTTAAGTTTTAAATTGCCATTTCCATAAACCTAAGAACTGCCATATTAAAAATATAAAAATTAAGTTATTATTAGTTTTGTATTACAATATTTATTATGATGTAAAAATTACGGTTATTTTATTGTTTTTTTTTATTTAAAAGCTAGTAGGTATTTTATTCACTATATCAGATTAACAAAATAAACATTGTATTAATTTCAAAGTATCATAAAAGTCTTGTATGTATTAGTTTTGAGTGTATAAAAATGTGAGTGGTACCTACCTAACTACACACAATGATAAATTTCAATAATGTGGCCTTGTAGTTAAAATAGAAACTAATTAAGTACTTACTTATGTTTCTATTTAAGTACCTACATTTTTTGCAAGGAACCAGATTATTTATATCTTGTTATATAGTTTATCTACTTAAATCATTAGGTACAATGATCAAAACTGTACTTACATATTTCTGATTTTTCAATTACCGCGTAGGCTAGTTCCTACAAAACTTGTAAATAACATTCCGTCCAAACATCCTATTTAATCCTTACATAAAATATCAATAAAACACATCTATAATTTAGACAAATAAAAAAATCGAGTTCTTGTTGGCTATGATATCGGTATCAAATACGTTTTTATCGTACAGTGATGTTTCATCAAAAGCCAAGGTCAATGGTTTGTTCATGCTAATCAGACGATTTGTAAAAACATTCATGCCGCATGACAATATTTTAACACGGATTATGTACTGCTAAATGGCCGATTTTTTATAGCATTTACTAACAGCTTGGTAGAATAATAGCGGACGCGGGTATAAAATGATGTTTCTTTGCTAGTTAGGTGGGTAACATCAAATATTAAAATTGGAAAATGATATCAAAATAATAATATAAAACAGGCAATTTTTAGTGAATTATGAAAGTGGGTACTTAAAAGTTGGGACTGGCAAAATAAAACTTTAAATCTCGTGTTCGCATAAGTTCTAATTTTAAAACAGTGTACCTACGTGAAATTAAATTATTTTCAAATCGACAACGGTATAATTGATTACGGAAACTGTCGAGTTGATAGCGGGATTTGTCCGGCTTTTCGGGTTTATTAGGGTCTTTGGAAATATGCCTGGACCTTTTGAATATTATTCTAATCACTATTAGTTTTAAGGTACAACCTGACCCTCTGCTCAGGTTATGACATAATTATGTAAGCAAATAAACAAAGGATCAAAAATAAAAAAGCACTTATGGTTAAATGTATTCTATACCTGATTACTATGAGTTATGACCTATACAAAGTTTTTACGATGACTAAAGGGGCACAATGTATATTGAATCAGAATATTATCTATTTATTAAAAATAGGTAGTGGATATAAATAGAGAAATCATAAATATAGAAATTAAAATAGAGAAACGAAAACTCAAGGAATTCAGCGTAAAACTCTAGAACGACAACGACAACCTATTTTTTGCGGAAGAAAAATAAACAAAGTTTATTTAGGTTTTTTTTTTACATATTGGTTTTTAAGTCTGAGGAAGGTTCTTATATGAAGGGGAAAATCGGAAAAATTGCTTTGAAAATCATAAAAACACTTATTTACAGTGGAAAAGTTTCTATGGTCGTGGGAACTCAATTTCGCGAGGGTAGAGCCGCCGGCAAAGCTGTTTAAAAATAACTTGTAACAAAACTTGTGTAACTAATAAATCGGTCTAATAATACCTAGTTAAATTTCTTCCTTAGCTGATAATACTATACACTAGGTACTGTGATTCAATATTAAAATTTATGTTCATTGATTGAACTGAAATATACAACGGGACTAGATTTAAAGCTACCAACACTTTTTTATGTTTCAAGTTTTATTTTACCATAATTAGTTAGTATAGAAATAATATTACTATCGGGCGAAGTTGACAACTTGCACAAACATGTACATGTATTTTTTGGCACTCATTAAGATTCAATATAGCCCCTGTTTACTCAAGTGAAATACAAATATTGTTCGGCCTTGAATACAGTTTTATCTTTCATACAACACTAAGCTAATTGAGTAATTACTTGATTTATTTTATTCCTATTTACTATAAACGAACGTTAGAAAAATCATTTTAACTACAGTACCTAATAAATATTTTTAATTTTGTAACAATTACATTGGTTAAACGATATTTTCTTTTTTTATTTTAGTTTCTAGTTTTTACAGTTAATCTCTTAATTAACTTAATTAATTGCATAGCTACCTAGACATAAATAGCAATTTCAACAACAAAAAAGTATGAATCAAAATTGTTAAACACGCCCGACAAAAAGTTTAGATTTAGTTTTCAAATGGCTAAATCAGATGAAAAAATGTAGGTTGTCTAACTTAAATGAGATAATTATGAAAGAAAAAGAGACTTCCTATTTTCGTATGAGGTTTTATTTATAAAACCCATAAGTAATAATAAAATTAATTGTCTTAGATACCCGCATCCAAGCTGATGTTAATCCACAGAAATATAATAGACAAAAAGCACTCTATGCGGCAATCCTATTTTGCAAACATCTTCACATGGAGACTTGGAAAGCCGACCTTCAAAGACCTTGGAAGGCTCACCCACCTGATAACCAGATGATTACAGATGGACAGATATTTTTTATGCAATTTTATAGATTTATTATCACGTCTATGATAGCTTGCCATTCGATAAATGTTAATAACTATTTTTTTATTTTGCATTAGAATCAAACAGGATGACGTAATATCACTAGGTACTAGGCATAAATAATAGCAGGCAGCGTTGGACTGAATTCGTAGGTACTGACGCGGCCTCTTTTACCCTGATCACTTCAATGTCTGGCCGCAATTAGGGTTGCCATCCGTTTCCATAGGAGGCGGACATCGTCCTACTTTTTACCGTCACGAGGTGAACGCTCGAGCACTACCCGAAAATATCCAATCGGCAAATTCGATGCTATAAACTGTATCGAAGTGTCCTCACAGTTAATAGCTTTACTGTAAACGGTTTTACTGATACGTACAGGAAAATTAAATAAGTAATATTTCTGCGAAACTGTACTTATTCCTCAAGATTAGGTATTGTGGTTAAATGAATTATTGTTTCTATTTAATATTATTTTCCTTTAAATAACTAGAAATTAGGTACTGCAGCACTCAAAGAAAGAGAAACAAAGGGTAGTAATAATATAGTAGAGTAGAATGTTAGTTAGAAAGATACAATTGTTAGTTCAAAACTAGTAAACTTTTACAACTTCAGAAATTATCTTATTTTATACACGCCTATAACATGTTTTGTTTACTATGAAAAAATCATGTTTAACAATTATAATATAACACAATAGCAACATTATTTATGATTTTATTAAAAAAGAATCAAATCAAAGAATACAACCATTACACATAATTATTATAATGTAAAGTGGAGATAAGAGACAAAATAAGCATGACGGTCACCCTAATATAGGATATGGGCTAGGCTGTCGGCGCCCCAGGGTTCTCATTTCGAGAACAGTCGCGCCTGGCCGTCGCGACTCGCGCTTCGCTGTCTAGTATGCCGTCTAAAATACCTACATATATTTAGGCCAACGACACACTCCACATATATTATTGCCTATTATAATATGTATTTCGAACAGCATATCCTTTGTGAACAAAAAATTGGAATCCCGTCTGGAACGTTAAAAGTTAACACTTTGTTTTGAATACTGTGTAATTCAATAGAGACTATTTTTATATCGTCATAGCGTTGAATGTGCTTTTATTTAGCAAGCTGTAAAATATTCGTACTTAGTAGCAAATTGTAAGAGCTAGTCGGTACTTATTTCAGGCATTAATGTTGCATTGAATATCGCAGTCTTTAAAAAACATCAAGTTTCCGCGCGATGCGATTGAAGCTTCAATTTGAAGCTAATTTGTTAAAATGTAGGCGTTTTGCCCACAAATAAATAATTGTAGGTAATTTATAAACTGTCACTCGTCAAGTCCAAATGAACATGAAATTGCTCTTTCTGTTAATGTTGTTATCAATCTACAATCTCCGAGGTATATTAGTCAATTAATTCAAATTAAAGTAACATCTGAAGCCATGTCAAATTGAAATAGGAGCCGTAATCACTGATGGTAGATGTCAAAAGTTACTTAGCAGTAATTATGTCAACTGTCGCTCCAACCACTTGGATGAAAGCGTTCCGTGATCGTACTCCATGTCAGTAGACGGTAGAAGGGTTAATGGTCAATGGATCCGGATATTGTTATTGATTAGACATAAAACTGTTTGTTTCTTAGTACACTCTCTAAACATTCATTTGTATGGTGATTAGTTGCGTCCGTAATTGTATTTAGAGGAGTAAGGTAATTAAAGGAGTATAAATTGAATTTTTTCACTTTTCTTTACTGCTAAAAAAACTATAAGTAACAACTTAGGAAGTACGAAGTACGACGATATTATTATTAGTGAAACTTGATATATAAATGTGTATGATTTTAAGATTCCCTACTTTGTAAAAGACTGTAGGTACTATCTTAAAGCTCCGTTATTTTTGTCACCTTCATTTTGTACAAAAACCTAAAACTTAAAGCCCCTTATTACAAAATATGGACTAAGTATTAAACCAGGTTTAATTTGGCTTATGCCATTGTTTTAGTGTCAAAGTTGTCAATTTAAACCTGGTTTAATGCTTAGTTCGTATTTTGTAATAGGGGGAAAATGTTTTCATAATTTTTTAAGCTGTTTGTTTGCTGAGTAGATAGGAGGTATTAAATATTCCACAGAACAAAGAATGAGATATTCCATAAATAGCTAATTATATAGTTAATTTGCCAAGCTTAACCTTATAACCTTCAAAATCTTACCTACACTTTATAGTGACCTTATCTTTAAATAATCTTTTCATCTTCAAATTACAATATAATGTGTTTAATTAACCACTTATTCTATGAGATTTTTAAACTGAGATAAAAATCTATTTGTTCGTCTAAAAGCGGCTAGCATGCACTTATAATAGTAAGGTGGTTATAGTTATAACAGCATTAACAATGTACGATGTTTAGTCAACGATAATAACACTCGTGGAATCGTTGCTCGTGCATCGGAGGGGACAACCCTACCGTCAAGGTCACAGGGGTGAGCCTCAGTACGTATTCGTACGATTTACTTTATTTATGTACACTACACCGCAGTGTACGATGCGCGCCCCTTATATTTGTACCTTTCTGAATAAATAAACGTTTTAGTGACATTGTTACAACGCAATTTGCTACGTTTTTACACTAAATTGGCATTCCTTTTCAATTCCACTTTAGTTGAAACTTATCGATTTTAATGGTTCTTTTAACCGGTATTGATGTTGCAATGTGGTTAATTTATTATTCTTGGTAGTAAAAGCATGTAAATAAATAATAAGAGCTATGATTATATTACTAATTAATTATGTAATGTAAAAATTGTATTGTGATTCCTAACATTGTATCAAACATATTAACATAATATCCATATACCTAGTTATTACGAGTCAGGCTATTGATTCCGTTATCCAAACTATTTATATAATAATTCTTAAGTTATGTATGACTCGCGTGCTTAAATGTTAATTTAATAAATAAAATACGCGCTGGATGTTTTAATTTATATTATCATTAAATCGTGTTTTGGAGTGATAAATTCAAATTAGCACTTCGCGTCGAAGTCGAAGCGAAAGGCGGCACTAGTCTGGAGTTCGCGAACTCGAACTAGTGCCGCCTACCTCTGCCACTTATATTCAGACTCAAAGTAAATAGGTAAGTACTAATACGAACACTAGAAACGTAACGTTCCGCTTCATGGAATAGCTTTTATGAACGTTTTCCTCGAAACGTGATCATCAGTACCTATTGTTTTTATTGCTATGCCGATTTGTAAATATGACATCTGGATGCGATAATATGAACACGAGGCACATCAGTCAGATTTTATCGGACCACATAACACTTTATATTTAGTATTATTTATATTAAACGAGGTTCTGTTGCCTTGTTTTTATATGATTGAAAGCTGTGAAGTCATCATGTTGTTATAACTTGTATTTTATATTGCCACAACTATAACTAACAAAAAAGCAGTGGTGCGCTAATTTTCAAAGAAACAGATACGACCATCGTAAAATAATATAATTAATAATATATTTTCCTGTCGATGTCGACTAGCAAAAAATAAAAAGCTAAAGTGAGATAGTTTAGTTGAATTTGTGTTCGTTTTAGTTACCTAGCAACTGAAAGTTTTTAATGAACCTAGATGAAAATGATTTACTTATATAAATAATTAAATACTCATTTATTCTGTGTTTCTTTTCTATCTAGGTAACTATTCTAACACATTTTATTACAATTTTATTGTTTCACACGTTGAATTCAATTAGACATGTAGCTATTTGCATAATACATTTTCTTCACAGCCGTAAAAGTGCACTTAACTGGCCGTAAATTTACATTGCTAATAGACTCCTTGAAAATTTGTTACACTTGGGGGAGCTGATTTGTTTTAAAACTGCGAACGACAAACATATACCTAAGTACTTTATCCAGTTTTCCCATTGACTTTTCTTACACGTGTAGTAATCTGGCTGAGAGTCAAATAATGTATTATTAGCACTTCCTACGAAGTTTATTTAACACAATCATAGAGACGCGAGACTGTTCAATCGGGAAGTACAGGAAAGACCTATTACAAACAGTGATGTGAGGGTAACGCACGCGAGAACGACAAAAAGTCGCGACGAAAAAACAACGCAGCTTGGAGTCGTGTCTAACCAATCCGAGGCCAGTGACCTCGCGAATCCGTGTACCTACGACTTTTTTGCTATTCCACGTTTGGATACACACTCGTGCGTCAACCGTAACTTGAACAATGAGCTCATATCACATAATCTGGTGCTAATTCTCAGCTTTGGCATAGGTATTTAAATCCTGAAGACAAAATGCAAACTCTCTTTGTCTAGGAAACAGGCCTTAATTCTTAATTTTTAAAATATTTGTCTAATAAAATGCTCTACAGACATAAATTAGTCTATCTACAAATACTATGCATGTTTATAAAATAATTTTTAACGATAGACTTGTCTAAATAATTATTATTTAAATAAATTAAAACATTACTCCGCACTTCAGTGCCGCGTCAAAAATGGTCTAATCGGGTTATTAATAAATTTTGGACGCACTGGCAACACTAGTATAATGGTGTCTTTCACTGCTTAGAGGACTTGTATCCATGGCCGTTAAATAAATAAAAAAAAGGTGTCTTTCACTAAACTTCATTCACTTCATTATTCTGAATCACTATACCGATCGCCACACAATTTGCGGTCGTTTACATCGCGGCTTGACCCCAACAAACTGAAATCCCATTGAAATACCGTGATTGTACCGAATAGTTCCAATACTTAGTTACTAAGATTAGTTATGCTAGTGTCAAATGTTGCTAAGTTATTGTCAATCTTGTAGTAGAAAACACAGAATGCCCAAAATGGTAAGAAAAGGCGATTAAAATAATAAAATAGGTGTTTTGTTAGATCGACGCTGGTGGCAAGCACTCGTGTGGATAACTGTACCTTCTTTAAAGTCAGTAATAAAAATAGAATAAATATCTTCATTGTTTATTAGATGTTCCAGGTTTTGTTGTACTACTTGTACGACAGGCACTACAGCCCACTACCACAGAATAATGTGCCACTACTTAATCTATACAGTTCGAGTTGATAATTTGAATTTCGAACTATTATATCCAGGTAAATAGGTTATTAATTTTTTTTTTAAATGTAATAATGGTAGCCAAGTTTAATATTAAGTATACGCGTGGTTGTCGATTTCACCGACACGAACTATATAAAAAGAGATAAATATTTTGATAAATGGAATCTAACTACTCACTGGTTCGACACTGCTTATATATGAAAATATTTTTATTTTCAAAATTTTCAAAAATAAGATCCTTTTTCAGGAGATTGTTTAAAGTTTATTTAATAAAATAATGGATAATATAATCAACAATATATCAATGTTTAAAAAAAATTTCTTCAGTGATGTGTTTCTTATCACAGTTTTATATTAGTGTGTTAATTTTTATCACTTTATTAATAATGTTTTGCAATCTTATTAGTATAATATGTGACTAGAACACTAATAAATATTCATTATGTTTTGAGATATCTACCGACCAATCTTTGAAAAGCCTGTCGGACCCGATTTTGTGATTATATAAATTAATGATATTTTTTCGAAAATAGTGTTATTTTCTCTATAATTTAGATTAGAACGACGAATATTATTGACAACTTTGACGAACATACTAATTATTGCATTGTACATATTATTATTTACTACGGACTAAGACATCGTAAAAATATATAGAGGTCATCGTCTTTAAAAAGTTTAAATTAAAGACGCGAGTCTTTTTTTTTTGGACAAGCAATCGCTGTGTTTATTAAAATTTGTCAATATGAACATTTATTCATTGATACGTGGCCCAAGAGTACTGAATTTATATTGTAATATTATAAATTGATTCCTAGCTGGAGATCACTCGATGAGTCGTTGACGTTATTATGTTGACTTTTGTACGTGGTAATTGGTTTTTTCTAACGACTCCTCTCGCTCCGTACTCTATAGAAACGTTATTCCCACGGGCCGTCAACCGAAACTACATATCTAACACCCGCAGCAATTAACCAAATCCTTAATGGAAATATGCATATGGAAATATGTGTATCACACGAGGCTCTAAATAAACTCTGCTTAATTATGGTGCTAAAATCTCTTTGGTACTTATGCTTTTAGTCGCTTCATTTGGCAAGCGATTTCCTCGTATAAGTATTAAAAGTTATATATTTTACTGACTTGGCAAAACTGGGTTTATTTACCCGAAAACTTTATAACTATTTATTACTTGAGTTTTTTCCATAGTCAATGCACCGGAACGAAATGTTAGCGATATAGGTAGGTACAATAGATTGTTTTCATTTCATGGTCGATCTGACTAGTGTGAATAAACTCGGCGGCACGGTTCTAAATTCAAATCATATCGAATGACCAATTGGAAATTCGAATAGCGTTTCGCATTTTTCGTGGGCCAGTTTTAAATTTTATTGATATCGATTTAGAAAAAGCGCGGGAAATTCCAAACTAGGCGGGCGTCCCTTTTTTGGCTACTCGGTATTTTTATTAAATTATTGGATAGAAGGTCACTAAAACAATAATTTTATGTACATATTTTTCTTTATTTATTTGTTAATATTGTGTAAAATAGTTTCTCTTCAATAGGTAAGTTTTTTTTTTATTTCTATTATAAAATATGTCGGAACCCGAAGATCCTGGGGGGACGATCCCCCAGGTTTACAACACCATAGTAATAGGGTCTGGAATGGACACGGAAGGCTCTATTATAGACACGGATAGTTCAGAGAAACACTCCATTAAACGAAAAAGAAATAAAAAAATTTGCAAACACTGCAATAAAAAAAGGCGCCATCACAAATCAGGATCTCCTGAAAACTGTTTTTGTGAATCCTCTTCGGATTCCTCTGTACATAAAAACACAACAGATGCGATTTGTCCACCACCACCACCACCACCATTGCTCGCTACACAAACACCTCTGCCACAAAATCCACGTACTCCAGTCGGACGTACTTATTATAATAATTCAGACGCATCCCCTTTTATTGTCCATATACAAAAGGAACAGACATGTCCCAACGATAATGTCTCAGTTCATCCAGTTTCCTTTGGATATATCCTTAAAAAGGCCAAAATACAAAATATTGTTAATGGTAGTATTAAAAAAATTGGGAGAAATAGAATATCAATGTCTTTTACCAATTTTGAGGATGCAAATAGGTTTATTGATAATGAACAATTAAAGATTCAAGGGTACAAAACTTTCATTCCTTCATTTAACACCACCCGTATAGGTGTGGTGAGAGGAGTCCCCACTGAGTGGACAGATAATGAAATATTAGAAAATATTCAAGTGCCAATAGGCACTGGAAAAATACTTAAAGTCAGACGTCTCAAAAAGAAAACATTTGTGAATGGAACTACCGAATTTGTGCCTATACAGACGGTTGTCCTAACTTTTGATGGCCAAATTTTGCCAAAAAGAATTTTTCTGTGCTATAATGCCATACCCGTAGATTTATATATATTTCCCACTATCCAATGTTACAAATGCTGTAGATATGGTCACGTCAAAACCCAATGCAGGTCAACCCCTAAATGTTATAAATGTGGTAAGGGACACTTAGGTGAAACTTGCACTGTTGAAGAAGAAGCAGTCACTTGTTGTCTATGTTCTGGGCAACATTTTGCTAACAGTAATAAATGTCCTGAATATTCCCGACAGAAGTCTATTAAGGAAAGTATGGCAAAAAGCTGTATCTCATATGCAGAGGCTGCAAAATTGCATCCTCCAGTTGTGAAATTATATTCTGAAGTTTTGTCTTTTTCTAAATCTCAATCTCAACCCAATTCTCAAGCTCCTAAACGCTCTGATAACAATAATCAAACAACCTCATACAAAAAAACTGTTTTTATTAAACGGAATGAACCGAAATCACTTTCCAAAGGGTATGATCAAATAGCGCATAAGAATCTTATTGGTAATTATGACATGCCTACTACTAAGGGATGTGGATATTCAGACTCCAATCCTCAATCAGAAATATCTCTAAAGGAACTTTTAATACAGCTCATTCAACAATTATCACAATATAATACTTCTGTACCGACCAACGCTGCTATCATCTCATCTGCAACAATAGATAACATTAAAAATAATCATGGACCAAGCTCCAACTGTGATACAGTGGAATTGTCGCAGCATCACAAATAAAAAACATGACTTAATTTATTTAATTAATCATTATAACCCATTTATTTTTGCTTTACAAGAAACATGGCTAAGGCCTGAAAATACATTTAAAATTCCTGGGTTCACCAGTATTAGAGAGGATAGGTCTGATAGTTATGCTGGTGTAGCTTTGTTAGTTAAAAATAATTTATCTTTTCATCATGTTCATATTCCTTCTCATAATCCTAATTTTTCAATAATTGCAGTTAGTGTTAAGAATATTTGCTTTGTTTCTATTTACATACCTCATCCTAGTTCTGATATTTTCGATGAGGTTGAAAATATAATTTCTATTCTCCCTACTCCACTGATGATAATGGGTGATTTTAATGCACAACATTATTCTTGGGGTAGTTCAACTTGTAGTTACTATGGATCTAGAATCCTAGATATTTTAGATATAAATAATTTATGCATATTGAACACTGGAGATCCAACTAGACGTACTAAACCACATGAAGCAATCAGTGCTCCTGACTTGTGTATTTGTTCTCCTAACTTAGCATCTTCTTTAATCTGGCATGTTCATTCTTCTACTCTAGGTAGTGATCACTTCCCCCTTATGATTAATTTCCCTCAGATTAAAATTACTCCTTCATCTACACATTCGCCTAGAATAAAACACAAACTCATTAGTGATAAATGGACTTTATTTAGAGAAAAAGTAGAGCAAGAAATTCCATCATTACCTTTAATTACACAAAATAACCAAACTGAATGTGCTAACGCTTTGGCTTTTCTTTTAAATGATATAGCTGATAGAACCTTTCCCATTAAAATAGACTCTCCTAGTAAAATTCCTTCCCCTCCATGGTGGGACAGTGAATGCTCGTCTGCTATTAAAATAAGAAAATATGCAGAAAAACAATACAAAGATAACTCCACAGAAGAAAATTTTAATATTCTTTCTGAATTGATTACTAGTACTAGAAAATTATTTAAAAAGAAAAAATGGGAAGGGTGGCAAAACTTTTGTTCATCAATATCACCAGATGTCCCACCTTCAACAGTTTGGCGTAATATTAGGAGATATAGATCTGTTTTTAAAGAATCCAGACCACCTTTTCTTCAAAGTGATATAGTAGATAAGTTCCTTGATAAATTAGCTCCCAAGTTTGCTCCAACTGATATTATAAAACCATGTATTTCTCTTTTAAATATTGAAGATCAAATTGGATTGAATGCTCCTTTCAGTCTGATTGAACTTCAAGGTGTTCTATCTAATGTAACTGATTCAGCCCCCGGTTTAGATGGCATTCCTTATTCCTTTCTATCACATCTGAGTGATTCAACTCTTACATATTACTTATCATTAATCAACTCTATAATGATAACTGGTAATATACCATTGTCTTGGAGATGTCAAGAAATAATTCCTATATTAAAGCCTAATAAACCTTCCTGTGAAGCTTCATCGTACCGACCAATTGCATTGTCTTCAGTTTTGTTAAAAATAGCCGAACATCTTGTGAAAAACCGATTGGAATGGTTTATGGAAAGTAATAATTTATTGTCACAGAGCCAATACGGTTTTAGAAAAGGCAGAAGTACAATGGATAGTATAGCTATCTTTACTACAGATATTCGTTTATCATTCTCTAATAATGAATCTTTACTTGCTGCCTTTTTAGACTTAACAGCTGCCTATGATAATGTAGATATAAACATTTTGAAGACTAAATTAAATTATTTACAAGTACCAGTTATGCTAACAAATTTTATTATCAATTTATTATTTGAAAGATTGATAATTATTAAAATAGAAGATGGGTCGATATCTAGATTACTATGGAGAGGATTACCACAAGGTTCTGTATTAAGTCCAATTCTTTACAATATATACACTTATGACCTGGAAACCTCTCTAAATGGTCAGGTTAACATACTGCAATATGCTGATGATTTATTATTATATACTTCTGGACGACAAATTGACCATTTAGCTTCCTCCCTTACATCATCTTTGACATTACTTAATAAATGGTTAGACAAAAATGGTCTAGATATATCAGTCCCTAAAAGTTCATTAGTTTTATTTTCAAGAACACGTTTAACTCCTCCTATCTCTGTTAGTTACAACAACCTAAAAATTCCTGTAATGAATGAAGCTAAGTTTCTAGGAGTAATTTTGGATAGTAAAATGACTGGTTTATCCCACTGTTATTATATTGCTGCAAAATGTGAACGTTCCATAAATATTTTAAGATGTTTATCAGGTGTATGGTGGGGTGGACATCCCTTTTCTTTGAAGTTACTGTATAATGCTATAATAAGAAGTAATCTTGATTATGGAACTTATTTTTTAGAACCATGTAGTATGCTTGCCTTGGATAAATTAAATAAAGTTCAGTCCAAAGCACTTAGAATTGTAGCCGGTGCTATGAAATCTAGTCCTGTTAACGCATTACAAGTAGAATGCTCTGATCCCCCTTTGAAATATCGTAGACAGTATCTATGTGATAGATACCTTTTCCGTGTATTACAAAACTCTGCTCATCCATTACATTTTAAATTACAAGCTTTATCTGAATTTGTTGAGTCCTCTCCATACTGGTCTCATAAAGTTATTCCATGTCTTATCATAAGCTATCGTAAATTTATTTCGTTTGGACCTATACACAAATCTAATAATTTACCCATATTTAGTACTAATTTTCAAACATTAATCCATAGACCGGAGGTCATTTTAAATTTAAATTCTCTAATTAAATCTGATAATGAGAGCTTTGATACTGTGATTAACAGAGAATTTCCAAATTTCCATCATATATTTACAGATGCATCTAAGAATCTGAATTATGATGCGGTCGGTGTGGGGACCTTCCACAGCCAATATAATGTTGTCCAAAAAGTTAAACTCCCTCAAAAAACTTCAATACTTACTGCAGAATACATTGGTCTTTTAAAAGCATTGGAATATATTTTTATATTTAAACTCCAAAAAACCTTAATCATTTCGGATTCAAAATGTGCATTACAGGGTCTGGAAAAATTCTCTTTTAAATCAAACAATAACCCTGTATTTTTTAAGTGTAAGCAGTTACTCCACAAGTGTTTTCTACAAGATAGTCTGGTTATTTTTATTTGGGTTCCTTCTCACACAAATATTGGCGGCAATGAAAAGGCCGATAAATTAGCAAAACAGGCTATTCATTGTGGTGATATTAATTTTAATAAACTATATACAACAGACTTAATGGATACTACCATTAATGATTTACAGAATTCATGGGAATTAGATTGGCAATCTACAAGCCAAGTAAAAGGCAAGATATACAAACAAATACAAACCAATATTCAGATGAAACCCTGGTTTTCCCATATTCGATTGGGAAAGATAGCCACTTCTATTTTAATTCGGATACGTTTGGGACATGTCTGCTCACCAGAACATTTAGCTAAACTTAATATTATCTCAAATTCCATATGCGAGTGTGGTGCTGATGTTGGAGATCTCAATCACATCTTCTTCCAATGTCAAAATTCTGATAATACAGATTTCTATAATAACCTTTCCCAACTTCATATTCCATTTCCTACCTCTATATTATGTTTATTATATCTAAAATCTTTTGACATTTATAACATAATTTCTACGTATATTTTAAAAAATAATATCAAACTATAATATTACTATATAATATAATATAATATAATATATTCTACCACATTTATTACCTATGTTCCTTTGATCTCCTATCCTTTTATTCGTCCTATCCGAAATTATTCCTCGCATTATTATAATTTATTAGATCATAATAATTTCCTTAGCTTTATGGCTAAAGCACAAATCGTGCAGAGCCAAGAAAAGAAAAAAAAAAAAAAAAAAAAAAAAAAAGATCGATTTAGTCATAGAGTTATAATATTTATATTACTATTACAGACATAGAATTATTAAACAATATAATAATTTAGTTTCCATTATTGATGTCTGTGTAACACTTTTTTATAGGTTTTAGTATCCTTTCTTACTCTTGTTATTGAATAATTTGAATATTTGGTCTTATTTCCTTTGTATTAATATAAACAGTTCAGATGCTATCTTCAACAAACATCATTAAATTAACGGACCTCAGATTAAATGCAAGCTAGAGATGAACTAAACGCAACATTCAGAACACCCACCCATTTAATAGGTAGGTATGACCAGCATAATTTGCTTTTATTGTGTTTATTTAAACTGAGTTCAACGCAATTATACAATAGATCGTGTACATTGGCCACGGTGGCATCATCTATCAACTGCGGTGGTCCGCACGCAGCACCAACACCGTTACAAATTCGCTTTTTGAAAAATTATACCTCAAGACGTGGATCAGGATGGAGGTTCAAGACGATACCGCTACCGTTCAGTTAATCTCGTTCAATGGATCGTAGCTAGATTACATCTTGTGCCTACCTTATTAGCTTCCAACTTTGCGATTCGAACTTTTATAGACTTTATTTATAATTATAGTGAGAGGTTTCTCTCGGATTAAATTTCGTTCGACCACTCTTTGAGGTAGTTTCGTTCACAATATCAAAAAATTGATTGAAAAATTTCTTGTAAAAAAACTGCTGAAATAATTTTTATAGTAGGTAAAAATAAAATAAAAATGTATACCCAAGGTGAACTTACATTATATTTTTACTTTATGGTTTCAGAACCCAAACCTCTTAGAAAACTTATATTAATCCGTTTCTTGTCCAAAATAAATTATTTTATAGTAAGTATACGAAAAATTACTCTTTTTTTACTCTTAACGCTTGATTATACTCGTACCTATTACATGTTATTATTATTAATGATGTGGTTGCACTTTAAATGAAGAAATACATAGTAATACTTCGAAACTATAATTATATTTATCAAAAAAGCATTGTGCTTTAATATCCGTTTTTACTTTGATCCTAATATCATGAAATACTTAACATGCTGACGTGATACGGTACTACGGTATACCTAACGGTTTAACTTTGTAGCGTTTGAAGGATAAAGCAACAATTTAGAGAATCTTTGGGAACTTAACACAATAATTAGGTAGGTAATGCTTCGAGATGGGAAATTCGACGCGACTTCGGAATTTGAAGTGCGAATTAAGTTGTTTAAGAGTTTTGATGTGTACTTTTAATAAATTGACAGAACGTTTTGAAAGTATACCTTAAACTTATAATTTTCATATTTTTTCTGTTAAACTGTAAATATAAATGTTGTGTTTATTGTTTACAATCAATGGTCAAACATTAAATTATTGGCACCAAAAAGCCTCTCACCAATCAATCCTATCCAAGTAGAGTTCGATTTAAATTTTGGACATACATTTTCCTAATTACAGGCAATTGTCCTTAATTAACATATTTACAGGTATTGTTTGTGGTAATGATTAACTTGATACCTATAGAAAGACAATTTTGTTTACCCTTTCTGTAAAAACTTTTGATCGGAGCTTAACAAATAAAATCCAACCAACCAATAAATGTAGTGTATTCTATTGTAAACCGTAATACGTTGTTCAAAATAAATTAAAACTGCCGCGAACTTGGCGCTGCTTAGATTGGCTCGTTAAATATTAAAGGTAGCATTCGCGGTTGATTCCTAATTAAAAATACATATTACCTAGGCATGAATGGTGCATTCACTACATACCTACTAATAGGATTAATAATAATGTTTTGGACATTCACACACAGTCATCCAGTCCCAAACTAAGCTAATTTTAACCAAAAAATAGAAGTGTGATGTTGTGGATTCATGTATGTATGTTTCTGTATTCCACCATAACTTCTAAACGCCTGAAACGATTTAGATGTATGCGGTGTCATTAGAATCCTTGCATCTTTCTGAGTAACCTCCCTAATAAAAAATAATAATAATTACCTCTAAAAGTTACAAAATAAAAATATTTAAGAAATTATCAAACATGACAAAAAGAACTAAAAGCCAAAAAACAAGATGTATTTAATTATCTGCATATTTCGGGGGGGGGGAGTTAAGTAAATGTTCTTTTTGTCAAGGCAGTCGAGTTTTTTTATTTTTTTTTACCGACATACAACGAGGTGGGAAATCGCGGGCGGAAACCAGTATTCATAAATGAAAATTGCATAAAAGAAATTGCGTTTCCGCAAACTAACAAATCTTCACCTATTTGCAAAAACGTTATTCTCGCGTGTATACAACTACATATCCTGAAATTGAGCATCCTAGACCAGGCTTCACTAGTCGTAAGTCGTGATTCACACTAGCTTTGCTAATCTGTGGCCAGCTTCGCAAGTGTCCGTTCGTTTTTTGTGCCGTGTGCGGCCGATCTAATTGGCCGGCCTGTCGCTAATGGAATGGTTAGCCGCTACAAGCCGTGTTTGTTAAACGATTAAGCGCCTTATTAAATGTGATTTGCGGATTTTGAGCTTCCGTTCTTTTTCTAAGAGGCTGCTTGATTAATTTCCTTTGCCTTGATTAGCCGTCAAAGAAAATATTTGTCGGTCTTGTTCAGTGAGTATTTCTTTTTCTGTTTTCAATTTTAAAAAAATAGGTAGATCTTTACTAACTATTAGGTGTAGGTAATGTGACATTGGCAATAAGTTAAACAAATTGCCTCCTCTAAATCTATCTCTGTTCTGTGAAATTGCCATAGAAATAAAACTTAGGTTCTTTTTGTAACTACCAGTTAGGTACTTACGCAACATAAAAATGAATAAGTAATTACCTTTTATCATATAAACTATATTTTAATATACACTGGTAATATTGTATGTAAATAAACAGATCAATTAACAAAAACAACAAGCTCACCTTTCAGTTAGTACGTCAAAAGCCTCAAGCGAATACCTACTTATTTGTGGACGCAATATTTTCTTTTCACGTACCAGATAATGACTATATCAGGTATTAAACTACTAAAACTTCTAAACATAGATTTTGCCATTAAGTCAACTTTGTATTTATAAGTAAAGTAATAAAATATTTGCGTTCAAGAATGCGCCCGCGCATCAACACCATCGATCAAGAACACAAAAAGATTTATCTACACTATTATAAAACTCCTAAATAATATTTATTACCGCGTGGAAACTTGGAAAATAATTCGGGAACCCATTTGTTTATAATAAAACGTTCGCAATTTAAAGCAGACTCCGTGAACTTGCGAATGGACAGCACATTTCTCTTGTTTATGAGCTGGAGGCAATAAAACATCGATTATTGTCTTAAAGTCTTGGCACGGTCAAGTATATTACAAATCGTTTGTGTACGACGAAAAAGTGGAAAATTATTTTATTCAACTGTATACCTATTAATGACGACTGTCAGATAACCAAAATAAAAATATGTATTGATTTTATCCTGTAAAAAAGCTAAAAGTGTAAACAAAGTTAAAATTTTACGAGATTATCAAATACTTTTTGGTGTTATGCAGTATGCTTGCTTTGTATTAACGCGCACGACAAACAGTTTTGAATGAAAATCTTCATTTACATCGTGTTTGACAAATACATTTGATATTTTACCTAGCGTGTTAGTTGCTATTATTGAAGAGAACTATAACAGACAAATCTTGCCATCAAATTAGAGAATAATGCGAGTAGTGATTAATTATATTATTAGTCTTCTGTTTAACATCATTTTCCACGACGGAATATTTGAGCTATTCACCGTAATAATAAAATAAAGGAGGGACAGCAACACTAAGATTTTGCGCCATTGCGACTACTGTAACATTACAATGAAACCGGTAGATAAATAAATAAGTACAAAAAGTTGTTTCAGAAATAGAGCCCCTTATAAAGTTGCAGCTGCCCTCGACCGATTCAAGGCAAACCGCCCGCTTCTTTTAGGCCCCGTTTTGCAACGTAAATTGTGATTTTTTTTCTTTTCTTATAGACTAGCTAGAGCTTCCAATGGTTAAAATAAGTTTTATATATTCTTTGTTTATGAACCGTAAACGCATGGCCAATAAGGCCATATTAATTAATAATGATAATAAACTAATTGGTATGGCTATAATTGGCCATATTAATCATGCGTTACATCATCATCAATATCATGTAATGGGTTATCGTTTAATCCTAACTTGGGAATGTTACTCATGGTTAATTTCTTCATGCAGGAATGTAGTTTTATGAATTGTATCAAGAATACTTTGTCTTTTAGAACCGTTAAAATTCTTTCTGTGCAATGTGCGAACAGCAAAGCTTCATTTTTCTTTCACTTTTCACACTGTTCAATTGAACGATATCAAATCGTTTTAGTCCACACTCCACAACGTACCTAACTCTGTTCTGTGGTTTAGTGAATGTCCAGATGCCGATTAGGCTCTCAAAATTAAAATACAAATTCTTCTTTTCAATCGAATGCATGCGTAATTAGAAATAGGTAATCGCATTTAAAACATCTAATTTATATAGAATAAGGTCGGTTATAAATATAATAATTAAAAACAATAAACCCTGATTTACCACTGGCAGATACATTTCTGATACAGTGTCACACGAATAAGTAGCTGTGCGTTGAACTAGGTGTAATCCTATTGTTATTATGTCATATTTGATAGAATTTGAAGCACAGTCTGTAATTCCCCACTTTTATCGTCATTACTGCACAAAAAGCCTTGTCAAAATAGATATTATAAGTAATCCAAAACTTAGTAGACAGATTTTTAATATTTATGTTTCTTATCAAATCGGTCATTTAGGTAATGTGAAATAAATAAAAAGATATATTACTTTGTGTTATAATTTTAAACTTTTTCAAATATTTGTTATCTTTATAATTGCATACATTAAGAAATAAGTACATATACCTACTATCTACATATTCGATTTTTCTGTCTGGTTTTATTTCTCTTGACGCACCTGCTCAGTCGCATACTTACAGCTATCCCACTCTGGCGCATATTTATTGAGATTAATCCATCCCTGTCTATACTCGTAGTACCACATAAGTTTTTATATGCCCTATTACTGGTGTGATTGTGATCTGAATGAATTAATAAACACGCAGACGCTGTTTTATGATAATGTTATATATTTTATTAACGGAGATACATTAGTGGGAACAAACTGGTTGTTCAGATAACTGACGTTGTTCAATTAGGTACACGCTTATAAAAAAATCCATTTAATACTTACATTTCGGTTTTAATTTTTATTTCTCTAAGTAGGCTACCTAATATAATTTTGTCGATGCAATCACAAAACAAAACAAATATGGCGAATGTGAAAGGGAACGTTGGAAGGGGAAGACCTAGAAGAATGTACCATGACAAATAGGCACAGACCCTCAACCGGCGAGAAAGCATGAAAAAACTGATGAATGTTGAAGAAGCCAAAGATGTATTTCGGAATCGTAGCAAGTAGAAGGAAATGGTCTGTGCCTCGCCTCTTTTCCAACAGAAGGGTCTGTTGGAAAAGAGGCGTGATCTATATGTATGTATGCATTTATCTGATTTTGTACCACATGCAACCGGCCCAGCTTTGTTGCAGGCAGCACAAGATCGCTTTCTGTGGCGGAAAATAGGTAAGGCTTGTGTCCAGCAGTGGACGTAATGAATGGGAATGAATTCATGAGATTCGGTTTCAGATCTCCTCTGTTTAAAATTGTAAGCCATTATACCTACATAATTAACTATTGTAAAAATTGCCTCACATTTGAAAGTTTTATACAAAAAATAGTAGCAAGACCGCTTTTAAAAAATGTAAAATTATTGGATACCTACCTACCTACGGGGAACTTGTTTTTATTTATAACTCATAAATATACCGTTATACCTATTATAGCCATTTATTTACCTACCTTTTTATTTACCTATCTATCTAAATTTAATTAAAAATTGAAGAAAGTACCTACTGAAACTAAAACTGTATGAAAAAAGCGACTGCAAAACAACGAGAGGCGGTACAAAATTGGATTACCGTTGTCCAAGTTAGCGCCGCCTCCTCGCCCTCGCGCCAATGCCGCGAGCGCATTAGCAATAATATTAAAAGCTAACGGTATGAAGATCCACTAGCGCCTCGGGCGGAATATGATGGAACTATATCTAATACTGTTTCATCATACACCCACGCTTACAAGTTTATTTTATTACTTTTATATTTATTCTATAGTCATTATTTTTAATCATATTTATATAATGACTACATAAATGATTTAACGATCTTATTTTAAGAGCATTTAGATCTTTAAATGAACAGGGATATTTAGGCACCTAGTTAGTTATAGTGCTTAGTTCACTAATCGATATTATTTTAACCTTGGAAAAAAGTTTCGAATACGAAAGGCAAATAATACAAATCGTCTGCTTTATCAAAGACTGAAAGTAAACTAAAATTAAAAGTATTCGAAGCCAAACAATCGCATATAATATAGTGTCGGATTTAGAATACATATTACAAAATGTCACTATCCCATTTCAACCCGTGGGTGACGTAAAAGGCGACTAAGGGACCTAATCTTAAGCAGACAAGCTGAGAGAAAAGGAAAATTCGAAACAAAACCTATTCCAAGTCCAACCCGTCTGGCCAGCGTGGTATAGTAGACTAAATTCCCTCCAAAATGTTTGAAGGAGACTCGTGCCCCGTGGGACGTTTATGTGTTGAAATGATAAAAACCAAATAATGTCGCAATATAGCACAATCGGAAGTGGTTACGGTAACGGACGTACATTTATCTATGAAACACAAAATGCGTGTGAAGTTTGAGAATCAGTGCTCAGTGTATCGTCATCATTAGCCTGTATGTACGACCACATCCTGGCAGATGCATACGATACAGTTATAATAATAATAATATTCTACCACATTCAAACAGCGCCATCTAGTCCCAAAGTAAGCAATTATATTTGCTTGTGTTATGGGTACTAAACAACTGATATACTACTTAAATACATTTTTATAGTTATACTTATAACATCACTAGAAGTCACGCGGGGCTTCGCTAACTTCGTTCTTTATTTAGCCACTGCTCAGCTCCTGGCCCTAGCTGATACTACTCAGAGGAAACACCAACAGTAGGTATTTGTTACTGAAAGCAGACAGGCTACAGACCGAACTTATGATAATAAGTGATAAATGCTTTTAATTCTCCATAGTGGGAAGTGTCCCCTGATTAAATTCCAACTCTTCCAGTTACCTTAATTAATTTCGTTGCGGGTTCCAAGACAGTAGATTAGGGTTTATTATTCCCTGGGACTACTGACTGTGATAACTTGGTGTTTGCAATGGTTCATGACTGGTAAAACACTAATACCCATATTTATATACCGCTCCTAAGCCAGTGAGAGTGCTCTTGAAGGGTCGAGTTGGTAGGTTACTTTAACGTTCGCTTCGTTTTTGATAAACTCCGCAGCCGGCTCTTACTAAAAGCTGACAAAAGTGATCTTCAGAACAAGTTAAGTTTATTAATAGTGATAAATGCTAGACGAATGTAATAAATAACACAGCTAATGCTGATTTACAGAGTAATAGTACGAATCCAGATATCACATTATTTGAAGTAGGTATTTATGTTTATTTCAGAACAGACACATTATGTTTGACGCACTCAATCTACAATGTTGCAGTCAAATTTCAACATTTTGAAATACATAGGAAATTCTTAGAAAAGCTATTCAATGAACGTGTTGTATCTATTTTTGTTTTATTATGTATATAGTCGTAAATATTTAGTTTCGTTTTATATCTCTATTCCGAGAATAATGTACATTGACAAAGTTTGTAAGTGTTATTTACCGAATTTGTAAATACATTTTATATTATACATTTATGTTTAGGTACGGTTAGAATATGTTTGTGGATCATATTCATAAGTTATGTATTTTTTAGCTTTCCAATCGTGGCTTTGAGACATAGGTGCATAAGAACACAATAAATGTAAGGATAACGTATGTGTTAATCAAATCTATATTAATATTATAAAACTGAAAAGTTTGTTTGTTTGGTTGAACGCTAGGAGCTAAGAAACTACTGGTCCGATTAAAAAAATATTTTAGTGTTGGATAGCCTATTTATCGAGAAAGGTTATAGGCTAGTAGGAGCTGAACAGTGGCCAAAAAAAGAATGACGAGAGCGAAGCCCCGCGTGACTTCTAGTGTTTTAAAATATCACTTCAATTTTTACAAGCTTTTGCGTGAGAATAGACCCAAATCAATCCATCCTCATAAAACATTAGAAAGATGTATTCAATATATTAATGTCAACGTTGAGTGATGTAAATATTAATTAGGTAGGGCGGATTGACCTAATCTTTCTCCTCCCCCTGCTCCTAATGTCTGCCCTGCAGAACAAAACGCATGTAAGGTAATAAATTTATTTGACATGCAGTCATAGGTCCTACTCGGAATATCGAGTTATCGAATTAGGTTTTTTTTTTATATAATTGTTAAATGTTTGAAAATGACAGCGACCATTTTAAACATTTGATAGCGATATTGAAATCGATTAATACGAATGTCCAGATTCAGTAGGCTATCAGTAATGACGTTCTCCTCCGATAACAGAGCAGAATAATCACAACTATATTGACCACGATGATGTTCATCATAGAATAGGTACAATTAACTATCTGGAATTTACGCTGTTGTAATCTCTTGACCAATGTTGTGTAAGTGATATTATTTCTCTGAATAATGAGTAATAATAATGAATCTAACGTAATGTGTGTATTGTTGCAGGATATTTTCAACCGGCTGGACCACTGATAAATAAAGAAGCGAACGCAGACGCTGAACGCGCGTTGGCGAGGTATCACCCACAGCCACATTACCATGCGCCTCATCCACCCGTAAGTACCTTCATTATTAATCTATACTAAGTAATATTAAAAAGATAGAGAAAAAGATTTGTATTTTTGTATGTAACGAATAAATTTAAAAATTACTGGACCGATTTAAAAAATCTTGCATTTGATGTCCCAGTAAACACATTCAAAAAGAAAAATAATTCCTATTACAATATTATGTACATACCTATTTATCACATATTTAGCAAAAAGGAAAATTGTTTTGAAGATTCAGAACATGAATAGATTGAATGGCTCAAAACTCATGCCCCTTTATTACAACATAACATAGCATCACGCCTTTTTCCCCGAAGGGGTTGGCAGAGGTGTTTCACACCCACATTTCGGCAGATGTTTGGTCAATCTAAAAAAAAAAACCTGGTTTAATACTTAGTCCATATTTGGTTATAAGGGGGAATAGGTTCTTTATTCGTTGCTCGATCTATTATAATTTCAGCTTAATACCTACATCTACGCGTTCTTGAGAAAAATATTCTTAACAGACGGACAGACAGACTGACGGACAACGGAGTGGTCAATAGAAGTGATAAATACTCAAATAATTAAGCTATAACCACGAAGACTTCTCATTGACTTTCGTTTAGTCAATTTTGATATCCTTGTCAAATGTTTGAGAATTTAAATGTAGTCTCGGTCATTTTCAAACAGATAGCGATATCAAAATCGACCAATCAGTTGAGATTGACAGTAGGGTCCGTTATAACTTGACACACTGATGTTGACAACCACTGATTTAGGGTATATATCCGCAACTATTAAATCTTTTATGATGTGGTCGTTTTCTATAAACCACAACATAATGCCCATGGGTGTCGTGTGTCGTCCCCTATTTTAGTTGTGGATATTTTACTGCCTAGTATGAAATCTCAGCATAATATTAATAGAATATCATAATGATCTCGGCGGTTTATTGATAAACTATTTCCCATAAAGGTCATCTATTTTTGTTATATACGCTGTAATCTGAGTAGGTGTTACCTATACGTATTATTATTTGCATTGAGAAAAAATATTTTTACACAATTTCACAATAAGTGGCCACTGTGCCAATTTGGGAACGCCCCTACCTATAATTTAAAAAGGGGTTAGCATTGAGTAATATTATTTTTACACAATTTCACAATAAGTGGCCACTGCGCCAATTTGGGCAATTTGCCCTAACCTATAATTTAAAAATGATATATTTTTTTCTCAATCTAAGTTCTAACATTAACTTATATCCCTAACTATGCTAAGTACTAAAAGAAAATTCTTAATTTGCTCAACAACCAAACAAACAAAGAGTTAACTGAGCGGAAGTCCCTTACTTCAATTTCCCTTACAACATTTTTTTTCTTCACCAGGTATTGCCTCAATACGGACCATATTATCCAGACCTCTGCTATGGCCGTTACTACAGGCCGCCAGGGTCATACCATATGCCGCCACCACAACCAGATGGACAGGTAAATACATTTTTATACCGCTATGGTGGCAAACAAAATATACATAGGTATTTAGGTATATAATTACGATAGAAAAAAAAAACCTCCAACATTCATCAATTTAGGCTAGGCAATTTAGGAAAGGTTATATCAAAATTAGTTAAGTAGCTATCTCCACTTTACATAAAATTGCTTTTATAATAACAATATTATAGACTAGCATGCTGGA
Organism: Laspeyria flexula; assembly: GCA_905147015.1. Taxonomy (NCBI): domain Eukaryota; kingdom Metazoa; phylum Arthropoda; class Insecta; order Lepidoptera; family Erebidae; genus Laspeyria; species Laspeyria flexula. The sequence continues at coordinate 7,993,085 of LR989963.1, forward strand.
CGTAGGCGTCTCCTAACACGCGCCATAGCACTCTGTCCTCTGCCTTCCGCATCCAGTCAGACTCAGCGACTTTTTTATGTCGTCGGACCATCTGGAGGGCGTCCTACTCTACGCTTGCCGAGCCGCGATCTCCACTCTAGGACACACTTGCTCCACCGTGCATCGGTCCTTCTGCAGATATGACCAGCTCACTGCCACTTCAACTTACTTGTTCTACGAGCGTGTTAGGAGAGGCCTACGTCCAGCAATGGACTGCAATAATGCTGAAATGATGATGATCATGATGATGATGATGATGATGATGATAAGACCAGCATGCAAATCATGTGGTCCTAGTTCGATTCCGACCGGCAGTACCAATGTGGAGAAGTTTTGATGATGATGATTACCCTAGAAGAAATTCTAAGTGATGATGCACCAACCCGCAGTAAGCCAGCGAGTGTGAATTATGGCTTAAACACTCTCACCTCTCAGCTCTCTAGATAGAGGAGAGGACACCCAAGCCCAGCAGTGGAACATTAATGGGTTGCTTAGGTTAGATTAGGTTGCTGGATAGTATTGTTCTTACTGGTAAAGTCAAGTCATTCAACGTATTTTAATGATACTTATTCAGAGTTTTGTACTATGCACTAAGACTGTGCCGGCTGATATTAATCTCATATGTACAGTACAGCACATTTAAAGTGGTAAAACTTAATATGCTTGTAATATCTTAGAAGCCCGTGCTCAAAATCAAACAGGCGGTACAGCTTTGTCATAAAAAATCACGATATTATTTTGTTGTTTGTAGATGGTAGGCGTCGGCAGTGAGCCTTATCCGCCGCCACAATACTACGGTTCGCCACCATGTTATCAACATTCTCCGCAAAGGATACCTTACGTCGGTGAGTACACGCAACTGCCACAGTCTGGACCATAGACCTAGAATCCGCTGGACTACTTACTTGCCCACTGCTATCTGACAAGAAAGTATTATTCTTGTGTCAAATCTTACTTGAGACTACTAACGGCATCTACATGAAGCCTCGTGTACTCGTGTACTACTCGTGTACATGACTGACAATCATGTAGTTAATCTAATTTTGACGAAAACGCCATCTTTAAGTAGGTCCAAAAACTTACGTTTATAAACAACAAAATTAGAAACAATTTAATTGTCAAATTTAATATGTCATAACAAAATTTTATAATGATTTTATCCATGAATAATAAAAACAATCACCAAAATAGCTGCAAGTCACATCTGGTCCACGATATGAATAAATCTTAGTGGTTCTTCTGCCAAATGATATATTGTTTTTTGAGTGACGGTTTCTACACTATGAATGACACAGACACACAGATACGTCAAGCTTATAACACCCCTCTTTATGGTCGGGGATTAATAAAGTAAAATATATCTTTTGAATAATATTTTATTTTCGCCTTAATATCTGGTTATAATTATACTTATCAATCCCTGTTTTTGTTACAGAATATCGCGGATGCCCGTGCCCACTAAACGCGTGTCCAAAAAACGTCCTTATTGGGCCCGCTACTGGTAAAGCCCCAACCGGTGGCGGCCCCGCAGAAATACCCTCTGCCCTCGCTCTGCCCGGGGGCGCCTTCCGAGCGAAGGTGCGGGCGTGCGCGTTAGACGCTGTCGCAGATACACATGGCAGCGGCAAGGTAATACCTCAAACATTTTTTAGCTACAGATATAAATTAATGCTTTTCCAAGTGGATGTATATATGCAAAAGCTCTAGAGTCGGAATTAATAAAACTACTCAGTAGGCTTCTAGACAGTGGCAATGGATGGCACTGATACTGTAAACTGCTTAAATACATAACCATACAAATTTGTTTAAACCTCGACTATATGCCACGAAAAAAATAGACATTGTACTAGTAGATCCTAATCGTTAAAATATATAAGGTTTAAGATTGCCATTTTTTTTTAGGATCCACCATTGGAGCAAGTACCACCAGCTGCTGCAGATGCTCCACATCCTTGTGCTATGCCGGCCATCGGTGGCGTTTCACCTAAAAGAGAGCTTTATGACGTCCGAGATAAGATCCTTATTGCAAATGATATTCCCGGACCGGCTGAAGCTTTAGGTCCACCGTCGCCTGCGCGTGGCTCAGCAGGAGCATGCGCACCACAGCCACCACCGGTGGCACCGCGCCGCGCTCGACTCGGCAAAGAAATGGCCAGGCGGTCCCTGGCCGGTGATGACACGGGCCTACTTCTATCTGTGCCGCAGCCTATGTTAGCACATCACAGTGACGCTGATGATGACGTCCTTGCCATTTCACCACCGACTTGCGCACCGATAGACTTGTCTTCGTCAGATGAACGATCGACCCCATTAGTCGATGTGAAAAAAGAGAACGAAGGCCCTACCTATGCGACAGCGCGAAAACCTGACGCACAAGCGCTCAGAGAACACAATAGTGGCACTATTTTAGATACAAATATTGTTACTGATACAGCTAAAGGCGTTAAGCGAAGATACTCAAGGCCAAAATTGGAGATTGATATGAAAGATACTCAACTAGAGGATGGATGTAAAACTAATGGAATTGGTGAGCATGTAAAACTTCAGAAACGCAGAAAAGTATCGGGAGACCAAACAGATATTCAGAGGACAGAGACCGTCACAAAAGAGCCGAAAAAGAAGCAAGCGCAAGCTAAAAGGTCGCCGAAAACTCCGCAAAGTGAAAAGAAGACCACGAAAAGAAAGTCTGATAGCAGCATGAGTGGCACCAAGCCAAAGAAGATTCTTCTTGATAATGCCATCGATGATGACGTCAGGCTCAAAAGTATTGCAGTCGTAACAGAAGAATCTTTGACAGTGAAACCAAAAACGAAAAGCGCTTTGCTTCTTGATAATTTAATAAGGAAAAATAGTATTGATAGGCCGGATGCGAAAATCTATTCAGATGCTGAACTGAACCCTGCAGAACTATTCCTTTCTCCTAATGAAAATTTAGCGCAAAATTGCGCCAAGAAGACAAATATAAACAATAATATCGTTGAAAGTTCAGGGACAGTAAACGGTGTCCGCGCCAACACAATCGCTGCTGTGAGTCAACTTATAGGGAAGAAAATGGCATACAAGAATGCTTGCAAATTGGAAAAAGTCGACTCCAAAGTGACTCACGGAATTAAATCAGTATTACAAACGCCCACCGCAAAACTCGGTCCAAAGGAGGACTGTAAAACATTAAATAAGTCCGAACCTAGTTGCGATAACGCGAGGACAAATAGCATAACGACGGAAAAGGACACGATGACTCCTCAATCTGACAAATCAGAAGTTCCAGACAAAGATAGCGCAATCACGACTCCTGTAGATGCCGATTCTGTCGCACCTAAACCCGCAAAAACCTCAAAGCCTATCAAATGTAAACCGGACTTCGAACCGCAACCGGCGGCCGAGGAAACGGCACGGATAATAGATGTCGGCGATAAAATCGAGGACGAGGAGGCGAAGAAGCCTGAGAGGTTGGACCCCGCCAAACCGTCAGAGAAAACGGTCGTCAAGAGATGTAAACTGACAAACGGGGAATTGAAGGCCAAGAACGTGGAGAAAGTGGTGAAGCTGCTGGTGTCGAAGAAGCCAGCTATAAAGACGGACGAGGCGACGCTGGTGGTGGAGGAGGCGTGCGCCTCGCCGGTGCCGGCGGGCGGCGCGGCCGGCCTCGCGCGGCGCCCACGTCGGGGCCGCGGCCACCGCCGCCGCCGCATGCTGGCGCCGCCCACGCCTCCCATGCTCGAGCCGCATGCGCCTCCGCGCTGGAGCAATGGTTGGAACTGGGACGGCGAACACTACCTTTCCAAAGTCTACCTCAATGTGAGTACAGCCTCGCAACTTGTTTGGATAAACGTCGTTTCAGTTTTCACTGATTAAGAGTTATTAATGAATTGTTGTGTTATAACAGAACGACACGCGGCAGGACCGCACGGCGCGCTGCTGGTCGCGCATGACGCACGCGAGCGGCGACAGCGTGGCGCGGGGCGACTGTGTGCTGCTGCGTGCCTCGCTCGCCAGAGCGCAACCGTACGTCGCCAGGGTCGCCAGTCTGTGGGAGAACCCCGAGGACGGTCAGTGTCTGCTACGTTATATTATACGACTATCTTAATTAATGAGCAAGAGTATTAGAATAAGATTTTACATAAAATAAATTTTAATAGCATAATTGAATTAATTATATTCCACACCAATTTTAAAGACTAAATTATCTTAGCAATGGTGGTGCACTCAATCATTCCTTCACATTCAGCGAAAAAATAAATAAAAAGCAAGTGGATATATAAATATAGGAAGTTTAAAAATAACATGTAATTTGAACAGGCGAGATGATGGTGTCCCTGGTGTGGTACTACCGGCCCGAGCACACAGAGCGTGGTCGACAACCGGCGGACGCGCCCGATGAAGTGTTCGCCTCACGACACCGGGACGCTAACTCTGTCGCCTGTATCGAAGACAAATGCTACGTGCTGACCTTCAACGAGTACTGTAGGTGAGTCAAGGATAACACTTTTTGTACATATTCCAAGTAAATAGTTCCACACTGCTCTGGTATAAAACCTTGTAAACGCTACTGTTACACATACGCAGCAAGTGGAAACCTTTATAATTATGTGACAAATTCATAAAAGAAACTCGATCTATAAAAAAGATAATTCACAATTTGTGGCTTAGCAAAAAGGGAAGGCAAATATGTATCTAGATTTATCCTACCTATGTGATATCAAAAATTCATGTTTTACTTAAAGCCAAATCATTGTTTAACTAAAGAGTTTTGTTATGTGGTTGCAGGTACCGCAAGCGGCTAAAAGCGGCGGAGGAAGGCGTGAGCATAGCGCCGTCGATCGTGCCACCGATGCCTGCGAGCGAAGTGAGCCCGGCGGTAGCGCCCAACGACTCCAAGTTACCTCCCTCCGTCTCCCCGGAGCTAGTTCTCTTCTGTCGTAAGATCTACGACTTCAGGTCTAAGAAGATCCACGTCCCCAACAAATGAACTGTACGAACCACACGTTTGGATATCGTTCGATAGATCTGCGTCGATCTGTGCTCCGAGCTGACGTGACGTCACAATTTTTATATTGTATTTTACTGAAGGAAGTGAACACCAAAGCTACGTTACGAACGTTAATTACGGTCGGTGAGGATGCCGCACAGACGATCCTTTCTTGTATTGTAGTGTCTCATCGCAAACCTTTAAATTAGTACAAAAATAACGCGTACCCGGGTACGAATCGTAGAATGTGTTACCTGTGGCCATTTTATGTGAAAATAAACTACGTAATCGTTGTGTTTAGTAATCGCCGATCGGTCATGTTTTGCTTGTATTGTGATGTCGTAGATGTTTTTTTTATTAGAAATTAAAGTGATTTGCGATTTGTATTGATTTCATTTGGATAAATAATATTTTTTATCAAGTGATGCCTTTTATAATATATAAGTAGTTGTAAGTAAATCATGTTGAAAGAGAATGCATAATTATGTATAGCAATATATTTTTTCTTTCTAATTGAAAGTAAAGAGAATAAGAAGAGAGAATGTCCTATTTATTCTCACTCCTACAAAAGCGATGAGAAATACTAGGGAACTGATTCGATAGCTATTCTCTATAGCTGATACTATTTGTATGACATTTAAGTTCTTATTCAGCTACTGGAAAATGAAAAGGCATTTATAATGATTACAATTATGTTTAATTACCTATTTGTTATATTGTTGTCAAGGTAGAGTCTATATTAAATTATTGTTTAATTATTTAAGTGCACAGTGTTGCGCGTTTGCAATGACAGATTGTAGTGAGTGTTGAGTGTGGAGTGGGTCTCTTCTGTTTATTGTGTGCGCCTGCAAGCGTACGTAGTTACGTACGTAGGTACGATACACCAGTCGCAGTGCATTCTGTACCTACGAGAATGAACCGATAAGAGTATCGTTTTCAACCATACTTTAAGTTTCTAAAATAAAAGTGATTCTTTTAAAGGGTCTATTATATTAAGTAGTTATTGAAACATCACAAATTTTGCAACTTTTATAATTTAATACACAGGAACATACGGGCTGAAGGTTGCTTCGGTTAAGTTCCGATAACTAACTCGTATCTGCAAACTGTAACCTTAACTATCTCTTCAGTAGATTTTTAAACTTTTTAATATCAAACGATTTATTACAAAAGTACTAAACTTTTGCCCAGCCTTCGAAGGAATTGATTTAAAATTTGCATTTCGGCCTTAAATTACCTAAATAGGCAGTTCTAGTAACCGTCACTGTAGTTACAGGAAGACTGATTTTGCAAAATTTAATATTGCCTATATCGTCAAATTACATTATTTTATTTGACTTGCAAAATCCAATTAAAAATCATTTGATACAACATCCAGTTATTATTTTAACATTATAATCAAATAACAAAGGGGAACAGTTATACATATGTAATTTAAATATGTAGGTGTAAGTCGAAACAAAAAAAAAAACACTTGTGTTAAAGAGATATATTGTAAGACTTTAATAGTGAAATCTCTTTATCATTAGATACATACCTAATTATAAGTAGTGCGAAAATAAAGAATATATATTAAACGTTATATTTCCTCAGTGGAAGAATGAATCGCATTTATAAGTGGATCGGTCCCAGCTGCCTTCACTATTTCCTACAATGTATCTCTCAATTGTGTTAACTATCATTATTTTTGTACATATATTTTGTTTTAGTACTTGCTACTTTATTTGTTATCTTTCCAGTGAGATTTGTATGCAATCATGGTATTGAATATTTTGTATCTTTAAGACACCGGGAAGGCAACTATCGGCAGCGGCACGGCGAGCAATTTTAGTGTGAAATAATTTAATATTAAACTTTATCTACATAATTAAAAGACCAATATCGCTTGAAAAGCTCATAAAGTTCGCGCGCTACTAGCGCTGCTTGAAAGGCGACTAGACGCGTGCTATGGAGACTAGTCGTCCCGCCGCTCGCGCTGTCGACCGTTGCCGTTCCGGTGTGAATCGGCCCTAAATCCACCAGCGCCTTTTTTGCTAGGCACCACTGCAGTTGTATTCTTCACAGAATTACAATTATTGTTACAAAATATTGCAATTCATTTGTTTTTAAATAGAGACGGTCAATAAACTTGCCTTGGACACCTGTAAAGTGGCATAACTGGTTTATCTCTACTTATAAATCATTGGTTAAAAATGAGAAATATAAATTACCTACTTACTTATCAGTATATCAGGCATAGTTTATTGACTGTTTGCAATTGAGAACAAAAATATCGTCCATTGAAATGCGCTGTTTAGAATAAAAGTAAAAATGTGCATTCCGTATCAATGTTTCATACCTTACAGTTGCACAATTTGAAAATGTTACCAATGTCAAATTATAGTCTACGCCAATATAATACAGGATTCACACTACGTCTGTTAGGCGTATTGTGATTTAACAATAAATCTAACTAAGTATTATAATATTTATAAAGTACACTACTCTAATGCTGATATTGGCATGTAGGTGCCACCTTAGAATAATCCACCCAGTGACTTAAAAATCCTTAACATACGTAGTGTGAATCCAGCATTCAGCCTTGTAGCCGTCTTATGTCTGATTTATACTAATATTTATTTAGGTACTTTCGGAATTTAATAAAGAATTCAAAAGTACATATTGCGATCTAAAAAAAAATATAATTCTAAGTGCTGCTACAATTTGCAGAATTTTATTTTTAATAAAATATCTTAGACGCCTTAATCGAAATACAGATCAACAATTGTATATTTTATTGCGAAAATTCATAACAATCTCACTGGTTGTCTATTCCAAAGCCTAATTTTTCTATATACTTTTAATTTTTCTTTTTCATTGCTTGATGCCAAAAATTTAGATGCAAAAATTCTATTAATCAGTAATGATGTAATACCAATCTCCCTTCAATTTAGGTTATACTGATGGCGGGAGAGTCGGCGCGTGACTGGTTACAGCTGATGAGAACAGTCCATACCTAGTATCTAGGTCAAATTACATTTTATTTCAATGTGAGATCCCTTTAGAACGCTTATATCGTAGATTTTGTAGGTGATAAATAGTTATAGAGCACAAAGAACACCTACAAGTGGACAAATTTTCTATTCAAGTGCTGATTCACCCGACATCAATACTCATTATTAATTAATCATAGAATAAATGAGTAAATTCCATAATAATAAATCTATGAGTAAGGATCCTTGCTTGTAGCAACATTATTTTAAAGAATGTTACCTGGGTATTTCGCAGTTGCAACCTTCTATAGTCAATGATTTTAGAATTAGATGTACTAATAAGGAAAAATACCTTGTTTTTATTATTTATTTTGTTTCAATGAAAATTATATAGGTATATTTTATTATTGTAACCTACATAGTTATGTTGGCTGTAATTTAATATTGATGTAATTAATATATGTATTTTTATTTCAGTATTTGTTTTATTATGTAATTCTCCTGACAATAATTATATACCTGTCTGATAAGTGACATCTCTCACTACCTACATGCAATACCTACCTATACACTATGTTAGGGCCGAAACAAAAAAACCGCGTCACTTTTTTTTTGTACGTTCGCCGCTACTCAGGTAACAAGTTTTCGCCCGGCGGCGCAGTGTCGCGTGTTCTTATCATAAATACGTTTTTCTAATTTTTTTCCAGCTCAATTTGTGATATGGCAATAATCTTAAATAAATTCTCTAAACAAAATGTAGGTAGTTATACTTTTGGCACAAATATACGGTCACTGTGACAAACTAATCACTTCAAATCATTTACTTAGGGGAACGAGTTACTTTCTTGCTACAATTACGTAATCAATTTAACTTATATCAATGTAAAGTTAGTTTAGTGTTATATTAGTCTAAAATGGCTAGTGTGTTCTTTCTAAATAGCTATTAAAAGTCTAGATGTCTGAAATTGGTAAGTACCTATTGAGAATTTTATATGTCTCTTGGAAAATTTAAGATAATTTAACAGTTTTTAAAAAAAATCGCATCATAATACATGTTTGATTTTTGGATATATGCTAGTTTAAGAGGGTTCATACAGAGGAATTGCAACGTCGCAATAAAGTGTTATAATTTAGTGGTTTTCGATTTTTATAATTTAATTGGAGCTATTTTTTTGAAATGTTTAAATACATTATTTAGGATTACGTGAACTCGTATTAAAAAGTAAGTATCCGCAATGCTTACAGTTATTTTACTATGAAAAAAAACGCCCTGCAAGTTCCAATGTGTTATTTGCATATAAATAGAACCGTTAATGCAATGATTTCGTTCCTTTTACACACCTTTCACCTAATTTTAAAAAGTGTAATGAGAACATTTAAAACAAATAGCTCCAATTAAATAATAAAAATCGAAAACCACGAAATATGACACTAATTTGCGACGCTGCCATTCCTCTGTATAAACCCTCTTAATAAGTGCCTATTCTTTAACCTAGGAAACTCCCAGTGTGCACTGTCGTGCCGTCGGAAACTGGGGCCGGCTCATACAACGTTATGCCTAAAACTCGATTTTCAAATTATTGCATTTCAAAAATTTTACTATATGAGAGTAGACTTGAGAATATTTGACATAAGTACTTTGTACAAATACTGAATCAGTAGCAGCTAGATGCTATCCAGTGCATCAGCTCAAAGTTGACTATAATCATTCGATAACGTACCTACGTGAGTTAAGAGTTTGTACCTAGTCAATTTTACAACATTTATATCTAAAAGTAAACGTTATTTTTAGTTATGTGTGGATCATTTTTGATTTTTTCGATTTTGCACCAAGTTCTATTTTTGAAATATTATTTATTAAATCTACAAAGTGTTGATTAGTTATGAACTGAAGAGATTTGCAATACAACTTTGCGCGAAATCGAAAAAATCAAAAACGTTTGATTCCGTACAAATCTTTGAACATAATCTAGGTACACTAAAAATTGCTAAGCTAAAAGTCATGGGCAGTTAGCCATTGACCTGATGGATTGGATCTGATCCAAGAGAAATCTTTCCCTGGATTTATTCTCCTCGTATCGATACATATTGTATAATTATGTTGATTTGGCTAACTTTGATTATATTTTCCCTTCACCTGCAGGTAGATTTGCCCCAGTATCTGACCACGCAATTTGTAGGTAACTAAACTAAAGGGAAACTATTAAAAACTGTAAATATTGATTTATTTGTAGACTAACACGTCGTGAAGCAGTATACAATAAATAATATCCAACTTCAAATAACAGTATAATATAAAGTAGATATTACACATACATTTATATAATTTCAAATCACATCCAAATTCACGAAGAAAATTTATACGTAGCCTTCACAATCAATACATTTCTTATATGTTGTAAATGGATTCAGAATAATTGCATCAAACCTTCTCACACACTCATCTAATTATACTTTCGGCTTTCACACAGATAGCTGTATTAAACTGTTTAAGGCAATATAAGATCTCTTTATTTATCACAAGGCTGTTGGTTAAGTGTGTGAAAAGAGTCAATACTAACACATATATTATTATTATCTTTTACATTTCAATTCTAAATACTTTACCAGTCAATTTCTCTAATTGCCGACAAAGTCAAAATATGTGCTACAAATATTATATACCTATTTAGATCTCTCAAAATGTGCAAACCATATCCATAAAACAAAGTACCTATAAGTTATACAGAAAATTTGGCTCCATCAGCAAAATTAGGGAAATTGACATTTTCTTTCTCAATATAAGTGCATACTAAACAACCCTTATTCTCCTATACCTTATCCGAAAATATTTAACATAGTCTGCCAGCTACTTTACCTACCAAATTAGGAATGTAGTATACCGTTGAATCAGATAATATTAGAATGAATGAACACACCAATTTTAAGTCGCACTTTCAACAGAAAGAAGCATAAACTGGGCCCTTATTTATCAACGGTCGGTAAGTTCCCGCAGCGGAAAATACTAGATATTGGTAAAAAGATTATGCTAAATCATATATATGAAATATTTTACCACAATTATCTGTTTTCTACCATTATTTAATTTCATTCAAAGTTTGGGTCTGAGAGCGAGTTTTCTTTACAGGTAATATAATTATACCAACTTTCCTACAGTTGAAAATAGGTAAGGGACTGGACCCATCGAGCCGCACTTTCCTGTTTATATCCCGTACCGTCACTTAGAAAGTGAGAGCCAACCACCTTGTCCAATCGGCCGCGTGCGGCGCACACCCGCGCTCGTTCTCGCTCTAGTGAATGACGTTTCTAAATGACAGAAAAGGATAGAACAGTGCGATTCGGTGCGGCCAGATATGGTCCAACCCTAAGGGCCATTAATAATGTGTATTTACGGCTTGTCATTGTACCAAGCCGTAAATACACCTTGTACATAGATTCGAAAAAGCTTACAAAGCGGTAACTTTCCAACCGTTCAGCATTAGAGGGCTACCATCTCCCGCAATAGAAATATCATCTCTCTATAGAAATTATCTCGAATTTGACTTGTTTTCTCAAGAATTTTGTCATTCTATTTTCAACTATCTCTATTGCCACAGAGTACTGGCTCTGATCTAAGACTCAGTTAAATTGCGAGTCACAGTTTTCCATCTCACACTATTTGCCACTGTCATTTACATCTCACAAGCCTTTTATTGCTTCTATTACACTGTTACTCTTGATTTTGGCACTCCATATATCAAACAACTGATAATATTTACATTTCCGGAGTACATTGTTGTCACAAGGGCATTATGTGAATCTAGATACAATCACAAAGTAAGACTATGTTTAATTTCAGAAATGAAACCATATACAATCATATTTTTAAATTATAGACCCCATTTGGATATCCTGTTGTGGGAATAGTCACTGTAGCTAGCAAAGAGGAATTTTAAATACACAGTTCTCTAAAGATTGACTTCATAATGGATTTAATTTAAATTATCAATGCAGATCCCCTTTTTCTGCTAAATCATTCCGATATTATAAATGCAGTTGGACATACCTTTTATATCACGATTCCGCACAAGGGTCCCATGGGCACGCATTTTTGGGATCAAAATAGTCTTACAGCAATGGGATAATGTAGATTCCTATTATTAGATTATCCTTACATCTCATGAAATATAATGTAGAGTTGCCAACATAGCTCAGCAAATCGCAACGATGAAGTGGCAGTGGGCAGGCCACATAGCTCGCAGAACTGGTGGCCGATGGGGCAAAAAGGTTCTCGAGTGGCGGCCACGTATTGGAAAGCTAAGCGTGAGACGCCCCCCGCCTGAATGATACGACCTAGTAAAGGTTGCTGTTGGTTGCAGGTGGCATAAAATCGTGAGGCTATCTATGTGCAGCAGTGGGCGTCATTGGGCTGATATAATTATGATGATGATAAGTGTAGATTGAAATTGTATTGCAGAAAAAGGGGATAGTTGCAGAATCCACCACTTTTGCCAACATAATCTCATCATCCTATTTGCAAAATTGCAATTTTGTTGATGTTTGTCCACTTGTCCAGTCTTTGGATGTAGCCTATATTTTGAAGCAGCTAATATATACTACCCTCTCAGCTCTCTAGATAGAGGAGAGAAGACCCGAGCCCAGCAGTGGGACATTAATGGGTCGCTGATGAAGATGAATATAATTATACTTTACATGTTGGTAAATAAGTTTTAGTACATAATATTGAACTCTTCATTGGTGGGACTATTGGACATATTTTCTTTATAGATATACATTAACATTATGCTATGCATAAATATTTGACAATGTGTAAAATATATTCTAATAATCTGTGGACTGAGTACATAATCCATTGTAATAACATTTTATATTGGAATAATATCTGGCTTCATTTTATATTACATCTCATGACACTCAAGAAACTAGTCTAGCATTTTAACAAGTACTACTTTTAGGATATACATTTATTATTGCATACATGCATCCTGACACAACTCAATAGTATTAAATATTATTCTATAAACCACTTAGAGCATTTTTTCCATCGTCAGAAAACTTTTACCTGGAGAATAAAATTGATGTTTGACTGATTTTGTATAAAAAAAAACTAAAAAGACTTATTCCTTGGATAAAGTTATCCGACATACAATGAAAATGTTTATTATTGTCATAGCAACTAATTTTCATATTTCAAGTATCAGATATTTAGAAGAAAATTTTAGAAGCAGTCAAGAGGTTAATTTTTAATTTAATCTTATCCTTCTGGTTACAGAATCATAACAAACATTGGAAATACATAATTTCTAAATTGCCTAACTATTTTTGTTCAAAAGCATACATAATAATTCTTGTTTAATAACTGAGTACCGGATGCATGTAGCAACCTCTTATTCTGTTAAACACTTTAGGCCATAACAAAAGCATCTATAAACAAACTGTCTTTTTTTCATTGTGATGATAGCATGAGTTCAACTCTTTACTTAATTTAACTATAACCAACAATACAATGAAACCAAAACACATTAAACTGGTTACAATATTACTACTACTACGGACTAACAAAAGTCTCATAAAAAAATAAAATTAAAACTATCTAATATTTTGATAACGGTTAACATAATGGCCACCATAATTTTTGCAAAGCCACCTCACACATTGAAAACTTGTTAAATTGAACTATGGCCAAGTCAAATACAGATTGGACACCTCAGAAATTACAGCAACTGTTGGTCTTTCTGGCCGTCTTGTAAAACAACTTACTCTGTACAGATAGACTCTCTGTCTTAGCAACTACATCGTCAAGTTTCTCACCTCGCTCTAATACTGCCTTTATTGTATCATGGAGAATAATCTTAGTCTCATCCAAGTCATTTTGTATTTTAGTCAACGCATCAGCTTCCTTTGGATTCTGGTATTTGATCAAGTACTGGGGCAACACATGGAAGTCAACAGTGTCCTCTTTAGCAGTCACCCAAGATGTAGGTGGTACAGAAGCAGAGAACTCATCGAGTATTTTTGTGATCAGAGTGTGTGCCACCCGATTTGGATATTCATGGTCAGATATTAGAACTCCCGCTAAGTTGTCATGCCTCACATACACTTGCAACATGTATTCACCCTCCTTAACGGATTGTCTGGATGATGGTTGAGTTCTTTCAACTATAGTTTTGCTAACAAATCCCATAAACTCTTGAACAGAATTTCGTTGGAATATACTGAAGCTCTGCAAGCTGTATGCCGCTTTGAGCAGGGAAGCATTGTTCACTCCTTTGTATAGCACAGCAAGTGCGTAGATTTTTACCATTTTGATCACACACTAATGGCTTTCAGATGCTCCAAGTTAACTGAAACCAATAAACAAAATATTTGGCTTATAAAATCTTAAACTTTCTACATAACATACACAATAAAAAGAATATTAACACTATATAATGTAAAAGTAGTTAAAACCCGTTTCACTCGCTACGTAAAATAATACTTAAATAGTGAGTAATTGAAAGACATGTTTGACCTGAGAAGGGACTTACCCAATTTACTTTCTCAATTTGTAGACAACACATAAGTCAACTATGTATTTCTACATAAAAAACAAGGATCGTGATATTCGTAATTTTCAATTTATTTGCATTCTAGTTTAACTGTGAACAGAACATTAAGAAATCCTTATTTTCAAGTGTCGAAATCAATGCAATGATGCTTGCCTATTGCTTACGCACATACGTCAAAAACGTCCAACATTTGTGTCAGTGTCACCAATGCATTCAGAGATGTCAACTGCCAAGGCGAAAAAAAAAAATGTCCTAAAGGCAAGAATATTTATTTTTCTTGGGCGTACCGTAGACTTGTACATGTAGACTACCTACCACAGACCAATAAGGGATACTCTACCTACTTAAAAAAAAACCAACACTGAACTTCTATAATAAAGTGAATTTTCATTTATTTATGTGACGAGAATTTTATTCTTTAACAAGAGACGCGAATTTAACATGGCTTGTGTGAATTCGAGCGGGAATTAGGTCCCAACAATCGTTTGCCCGACCACTAAAATTAAATGTATTTGGATCTTAGAGTATAATTTGGATTTGGACGCACGTACGAAGTCCAACCAGTGTGGTAGCCATTGCAATGCCGAATATCCTTCGTTTCGTTGGCATATGTTGGGTCGGTGTGTACGCAGCTTTAGATAAATATTGTACAGTATGCTATCGTATAATGTTATCATGCTAAAAATAAGTAACAATTATTTCACAAATTCACATTTTAAAATTAATTATTAGTTATTCGCCGTTATTCTCGAATTGCCACCACAAAATACTACATCCACCATTGGATGTACCTCCTTGACATCCATCATGACCACCACACTATTGTTGTTAGAGATGTTATATTAGGGTCAATTTCGCATAATCCTAATATAGGATATATTAGTTTCGTCATATTCTAATACCATACCTATTACTCGATATTAGTCAGATAATAGGGTAAGGACTAAGGAGTGAACGTTTTAGTATTATGCTCTATATCTAGTATTCGTTCGCGTAGTCTCTGGCTAATACTTGACTAATATCGAGTAACCTAATAGATGACATTCCTATAACCTAATATGAATACGGGTCGCTCGTATTATAATATGCATACCTAATATGAATATATTCGTTTCATCTCTAATTGTTGTTTGTTGAGACTTGAGATTTTTGCATTTTTGACATTTCAATTGAGCCAAAACATCTTGGAAAACATCCATGAGCGAAACCATTGATTAGTAGTATTGACATAGATGACTTATAATAAATACTCTACTAACTAAACGGGAACTAAAGTTGACAACACGTTAAAACGAACAAAACGATATTAGCCCTGCATAGAAACCGCAATATGCAATATATTTTTGCTGTTGCGAAGATAAAAAAATTAATGGAAACCTAACTATTGAATATAATAAGCAAATTTCGCTTATTTTTTGTGTCCATAGTGAAGTGTGAGAAGTTTGCAATCATGGCAGAAAGTACAGAAAAAGTGGAAAGTGGTACAGATGCTCGGAGGAGAGTATTAAATTTAGCAGTTTCTACTGTACTCTTAGAAACTGGGTTTGATGCTGCTGACAAAATGTCTTTGGAAACAATGACTGAAATGCTTCAATGCTGTACGTATATACTATAATTAGGTCTCTTGTCTGTTATGAATTCTTTGCTTATAGGTTTTACATAAATTATATTTACTTTTCAGTCTTCTCAGAAGTTGGTAACTCAGCTAAAGGATATTGTGAGTTGTCAGGCAGAGTGGAACCTGTTCTTGGAGATGTAGTCATGTCACTTATTAATATGGGTAAGTGAATTTGTATAATTGTTATCTTCTAATGTAGCATCATTGTCATTCTATGAACTGTAGGATGTCCAGTGCTGGATATAGATGGTCCCAAGAGATTCATCTGTTGGCATCTCTCGGTAACAAACAGCTATAACTTTTCTATAACATCATTTTAAAATATTCTTAATTTTGCCAGGTATAAGTATGCAGGGCTTAGAACAATATGCAGCAAGACCAAATCGGCATGTAATTCAACCACCACAGCAGGCTCCAGCCCCTCGGACACCAGCAATGCTCTCAGCAGGATCTAAAGCTAAACCTGCACCCCACATACCATTCCATTTGCCACCACTGCCAGATCCTCATGCTTATATTAGAACACCTGTAAGTTTTCTATTTCTCTTGTACAAACCACCTGACCAAATAAAGGCTTACTTATGACTATAACCTTTCTTGCAGACATGGTTACTTCTATGGTGATGTAGTGTGTTGTGTTAATGATGGTGTTGTTAAAGCCCTATCTGTTTGTTTGCTGGCAAAGGCCTCATCCAATTGTCTCACATCAAACAAAACATTATCGACTATGTGGAAGAATATGTATACTTCGGTCAAAGGCTCATTTATACTTTACATCAAATATTAACTCACAACAGAGTTTGAATTTTTTAGCATTTATTGAGTATTTGTCAGATTAATGGGGAAAGTGTATCATATTAATTTTCATAGTGTGTAAGACAGAGAGAGCAACAAACTTGTCAAGCCTAAAATAAGTCAGATAGACTCTGGTTTGTAGCCAAAGACTTGGCCGTATCATTCAGTAAAATAAGTTGAGCAAAGTCGGATACTTTTTGAGGGACTCGTGAATACTATCACTCTAGGATTAACAATAGCCACACCAGGTCTTTACAGGAGCCAAATAAATGTTTTTTACTTTTTCCAGACTCATAAACAACCAGTAACAGAATATGAAGCTATTAGAGAGAAAGCTGCCACTCAGAAGAGAGATATTGAGAGAGCATTGACTAAATTTCTTGCTAAAACAAGTGAAACACATAATCTCTTTAACACGGATGATAACCAAGTATTTCCATGTAAGTTTTCAGATTGTAGAGTGTATCAGGTAACAGCTAACTATTTAAAAACAAAGCCCATTCAGATACCCCATTTGATCTAAAATTCACAAATAAAAATTTTAACCCCCATTTCGGTCACTTTTGCAGAAAAACTAAAAACATTTCTCAATTTTTTAAATCTTGATAGTATTTGATCAATATTGTTTAAAACTGGTCCAAATTTTATGTCGATAGCATAAGTAACTTTCAAGATATAACGCTGTGACTGACAAACAGACAGAGCAAGACCTTATGGTCTCGCTTGGCTTTTTGGTATAGAATCCAAAAATTAACATGTTATAACTTACTCCCTTTTTAGTAATAGCTTGTAAGCCAACATTTCCGGCGTATCTACCATGTTTGTTACCAACCGATCAAGTGTTTGACTTTGATGAATTGGAATACCACTTCCAAGTTGCCAATAGGACTGAAGATATGCCACCAGATAAAAAAGGTATAACTTTAGTGGTTTCATTATAGTTCAATAACCTGCATGCAATTCAATTTGGTCCATAAGTCTATATATTTACTGATACAGTTAGCCTGTGTTATAACACTACTAGACAAAGGGCTCTCCCTTATGACTTCCATACTCTTTGGTCTATAGTAAATTCTTTGGAGTATTTCTACTACCGATCTAGGACACTATAAAATGGTTGTCCTGGCCCACATTTATCTCTCACTAGCTATGCCCAGGGCTTTGCTCCCGTAGATCTTTGTTTAGCTACTGCTCAGCTACTATTGGTCATGATGTTATTTACTTCTAGCCTATAGCCTTCCTCAATAAATGGGCACTATAAGAATCTTTAATTTTGGCTCAGTTCCTTAAATAAGCGCGTTCAACCAAAACCCTTTAGTTTTATAATAGTAGTTTAATAATAAAAGCATATTTATTACTATTTCAGGAGACCAATCAGATAACGAGGGTGACAATATGGGCGATAATGATAATCCGAATAGTTCTCAACTAGATGGACAAGACGTAACAATGGCTTCAAGCCCTGAACGGAGTAAGGCTGGAGGTTAAACCCTCCATGTTAGTGTAGGATAAGTTATAATAAACTAGTGTATATTTTAATATAAAAAATAAATACAATCGTAAAAGCATCTTTTCAGTTTAATTTTCGAAGTCATTTTAGCCAGTACTCAGAGCGATAGAAATGGGATGTTTAACAAAATGAAGCCTTGTGACACAACATTTCCAAAAGCCTAAAATATGTGAATTGTAAATGTACCTTTATTAGATTGAACTTTAGAAGACAGCTGTTGGACCTTTGGACAATATCTATATTGTATGACCCTTTTGGCGTTCAATTAACAGCCTAGCCGTTTTACTAAACGGCGCCATTCAACTAGCGATAGCGGTCTGAATGATATTTGCCATTCTATTCAATAGCTAAGCAACTGACTTGAACCTATAACGTTTAACTACTTGCCTAGCCTAGTCATTTAAATTTAGTTCCAAATTTTGCCACCTGGCGCTGAAACTCACAAACTGTCACATCAATGTTTCATGGGTTTCATTGATACCAGCTAGCAACAATGAAAAAAAATTGGTGATTGGTGATTTCAATGAACAAATCTGCTTACATACAAATATGAAAACTGAGAGAGGCTGTGGGAAGTCAATTAAACTGTCGGTATTCAGGGATTTCAAAAGTGTAGTGCCAAAAAAATATTATAATAATTAAGTTTTTTTGGACATAAATGTCATGTTTTAATATTTAACGATTTTTTGTTTAGTAGTTTAATGCCTAATTCGCGGAATGACACCCGAGTCTGGAAAGGACTAATACTTAAAAAGACTAATTCGCGAAATAGCTAATTCGGAAATGGGTATTTCTTAAAAAGACTAATTCTGAAAAGGACTAATTCGTCAAAGGGCTAATTCTTAAAAAGACTTATTCGCGAAATGGCCAAGTCTTAACAGCGTATGACAGCACACAGCACAAGTCGGGAAACAAAGATCATCATTCTATCGTTCAAAGTTGTTGAAATTAGGACAGTGACAGTTATAAACGTAACGTAAAAATATATTAATATTTAAAAAAGATTTTGATTAAGTACTTTTTTTTCTTCATAACTGTTTTTGCTGGCTGACATAATAAAAGATTTGATTTGAAACTTATTTTGGTCATAGGTCATAGTGCAGCTGTCTGACGTAATGAAAGATTTTGATTTAAGACTCATAGATTATACACTATATCCACAATAATAATCTGTGATTTTTTTTGTAATTATTAAAATCGTAATAACTATCCTTGAACATAATCACGCATCGCCCTCTAGTCCCGTTTAAATGTCTGGTTTGTGCTGTCATACGTTGTTAAGAGTTGACCATTTCGCGAATAAGTCTTTTTAAGAATTGGCCCTTTGAAGAATTAGTCCTTTTCAAAATTAGCCATTTCACGAATTAGTCTTTTTAAGAATTACCCATTTCACGAATTAGTCCTTTCCAAACTCGGGTGCCATTTCGCGAATGCATTTTGCGACTAAACGTAATTTTTTTTAACAAATAATATTTTAATTACCTACTTAAATGTAAGTTGAGTTACGCTGCTTGATATCTCTTCATTATCAGTATTAGACATTATGGCTGAATATCATTCGGCGCCGTTTAGTTAAAACGCTAGGCTGTTAATTGAATGGCTTATAAGCTAGTTGGCTGCGACATTTCATGCGAAAAAAAACAACTTATTTAAAAAAGGAAAATATTACTTTAATCAAGAAAATTAATTAAAGGATGCAGGGCTAATGACAGGTAGTGCTTTGATCCCATTTTGGTTAACAACAGTCACTTGGAAATTGGGCAGACTTATAAAGAGCCTCCTGTGAACCTCTCTCACACAGCGCTTCAGGATTTCATAAGCTTCCTCCTCACTAGCATCTGAAAAATAAATACAAAGTAAAATCATTTCCTTCACATTAAGTAATCAACAAAAAATGCTTTATATTTATCATGAAAAATGTTACCTAATTATGTTATGAACGACAATATTGAATTTTATTATCAGAAAAAACTGAAAAGAGTTCAATGCGCCAAGTAACGGTAAGTAACAAACAATTACCTTTCTTATGATAACGGTCCATGATACTCAAACTAAGGTATCCACCATAGCCATGTGCAACAAAAGGCACCTTCACACTGGAGGCTAGGTAGTCCATGAAGTATAGCTCAGGCCCATTCTCTTTGTCATAACCACCCATTAGCACATTCACGAAGTATGGAGTCTACAAATTTTAAATATGATTAATTTAACTGAACAGATTTAGGGTAAACATAGGTACTGGATATATTATAATATTAATGTTTATAACAAAGTTAAATTAGCCAAAACAGAGGGTCAACTACAGAATTACAGCTATAAAGCTGAAAATTTTCAGAGGCATAAGATTCACGCTCTGGGCTATGTCTAAAAATGTATATAAAACTTTTTGATCTTCAACTTCCATGAAGGATGTAATTAGCATTGGAACAAAGGAAGCAAGATATAGACAAAAAATATTTTTGTGACCTTTTATAACTTAAGATGTGGACACAAGATTGTTGTCAACTTTTAAAACAACATTTTGAATGCATAAATGAAAGTTTATACCAATTACCAGCTTTACAGCTGAGTTCCAAGGGGAAACTAGTATGTATGACTGGACTATTACAAAACATGAAGAGCTTAAACATTTAGTTATACTTTGAAATTTTATTCTGGGTGTAATTTATCTATAATATGTATGCATTTACAAAAAAAAATGTATTTAAATAGTATATCAGTTGTTTAGTTCCCATACCACAAGTAAATATAATTGCTTACTTTGGGACTAGATGGCGCTGTGTTAATGTGGTAGAATATTATTATTATTATTATATTGAATAAATAGCCTTTCAAAATTTGTAGACTTGTTTGATTTGCTATTATTTAGTTGGGAGCTCTATGACAAATAATGCTATATATATATGATAGATTGATGATAATTAAAGAGTTATATGCCCATTAACTTATCAGGCTAAACAATATAGTGAAGCCAAGGCCCAAAATTCTTATTGTGCATTAATATCATTACTCACATTGCTTCGCAAATACTCGGCGAGGTTCCTGCGTGTGAAATTAGCTGCAGCAGTGGGGCCCAGTTCATATCCATTGCGCATTTTGTACAGTTGGATGTTTTTAGCAATGTATTCGGCAAACTGAGTTGAATCTCCCAAGTCACCGATTATACCCATTACCAACTTGTCAGATATTTTGTAGATCTTTTGCTCATCTGAATATACATGGAAATTAATGATTCAATTCGAAAAAAGTTATAGTTACAAATTCATAATTGAAAAATCGCATACTCACCGTCTTTCATAGTCACAATACTATGGCTAGTGGTCTGATCGGCAGCTATCATAACGAAATCATCACACTGTAATCCTAACAGACATTGTAGGTTGATATTCGACATTTTGATGTAGAATTAATATAAAATCTTAAACCGCAAGAATAACCTATGTACTATGATCAAAATTGCAAGCAAAGCAAACTTCAACAAACAATCTTGTCAAATCACCAACTGTCACAGATTACACAAATAAATGAGTTCTATTCTATTCTATTTTTCTTTATGGCAAGCGTGCCGATGTCGACAATTCTGCCAATGTCAGATGTGCAAAGGAAGAGCAAGTGTGTAGAAATAACGGTCCAACAGAATCTAATACACTGTGCTCTGACTCAATGTAGACCTTGTTGTGTTAGTAGGGGACTGAAACAAACAAACAATATAAATAAATAAACATATAATATATTAATGTTAGTACATAGAATAAAAAGTAAACCACACCAACATACAACATAAAAGGAACTCAAAGTTTAATTTTGTTGTGACGGATGAAGGTTATTAATGCCATTAGGAGTTTTGGGGAGGTATATGTTAAAAGGGAAGACATGTTAATTGGGATCGGGACTTTCAACTTAGGGAGATAACGATATAAATCGAGGGTTGGATCATTATTGTGGCAGTCAAAGAATATATGGTCCAAGGAACCTTCATCATACCCACATTCACATAATGAGGAGTCACGCACCCGGATCTTGTGTAGGAAGACAGGAGTACAGCAATGGCCCAAACGTATCCTACATAGGACAGATATAATAGTTTTGGACAGTTTCTTAAAATTAACAAACCATGGTTTAGGTTTTATCATTGGCTGTATTGCATAAAAAAAACTGCCTTTCTTCCTACTAGACTCATTCCAATGTTTTTGCCAAGAGGACTGCAGGGTAGATTTCGGGAGGGAAAGCAAGTCATATCCCTGGTATCTACAATGTGACAGGTCAGATACCGCAGAAGAACTGGCCATCTTGGCCTGGGTATCAACAAATTCATTACCAACAATACCGCAATGAGCCGGGATCCAAACCAACTGAACACTTTTTTGACCATCAGCACAGGAAAGAAGGGACTGTTTTATCTGGAGAATAAGGGGACTGCGGAGCTTACTTTTGAGGGAATTTTGGGATAGGGCTTGGAGACAACTAAGAGAGTCCGAGAATATTACAGCTTCGTTAATGTTATGATGTGACTGAACAAAACGGCAAGCTTCAAGTATAGCCACACATTCACCAGTATATACCGATGACTCCTTAGGGACTTTAAACTGAAGGATAATTTGGGAATTTTGATAGTAGACTGCAGCACCAACATGGCTGCAGTCTGTTAGTTTGGAGGCGTCTGTAAAGAACTTATGAAAACCATTCCATCGTTCCCCTACCACCGCATTGAAGGCCGAATTCGCCGAGGGGGAATTTTTGGATAAACCAATATTGAAAGTGATATTAGGTATGAAACAAAGGACTTCATAAGGGAAACAAAAAATAGACAATTTTGGGAACTGAACAATGGGATAATCTAAATTTTGTAATTCACGAAATGTTTTTAGAACTAGAGGGCTTTCTTTGTTTTTCCAATATTTGGAGTTTATGGAAATAGAGTCTAAAGTTTTTAATAAAGCTAAAAGGGGATGAGAGGACTTGGATAATACACTAGACACAAATCGGGACGCAAGATACTGCCTCCTAAAGACTAAAGGGCACTCGGCACATTCGACCTGCAATGCGTTGATGGGGGACGACTTCATGCAACCCGAGATAATCCGAAGACACTTAGACTGCACCCTATCCAGACCGGACAGGGCACCTTTATTGCAGGGAATCAGGTGGTACGTGCCATAATCCAACACACTGCGCACCAATGAATTGTATACCAACTTCATGGTGTAGGGATGGGCACCCCACCAGCAACCAGAAAGAACCTTTAAAATAGATATTGTTCTTTCACATTTTTTAATTAAATGATTAATATGGTGGACACCAGACAATTTAGAATCTAAAAAAACGCCTAAAAATTTTACACAGTTAACTAATGGGAAATTATGTCCAAGGAAACCTACTGCAACTTGCGGAATAAGTCTCTTGCGTGAGAAAATTACTGTCGAACACTTTGGTGCAGACAGAGACAGCCCGTGGTTCTGAAGCCAATCATGCAGAGAGTCCAAAGAAAGGCATAAGGATGAGGCCGCGTCAGATATGGAAAGATCTGCCACATATAAGACAAGGTCGTCTGCGTACTGTAAAATGCGGCAATCTGTGTTAAGACAGGAGTTGATATCGGCTGTATACAAGTTATACAGCAGAGGACTTAAAACCGAGCCTTGAGGCAGACCCTTCCATATCTGCCGTCCGTCCAATTCCTCACCTTGAACGCGTAAAATTAATGAGCGTGATAATAGGAGAGCACATATGCATTGAACCAACCTCGCCGGTATTCTCAACTGATGCAGTTTTTGCTTGAGAAGGGGAAGAAGGACGTTGTCATATGCGGACGAGATATCTAAGAAGGCGGCAACAACGGATTCATTCTTGGTGAAGGCTACGCGAATATCCGCAATTAAAACCCCCACACTATCCATCGTACCATACCCTTTCCTAAATCCAAATTGAGTGTTCGGCAGTAAATCCCTCGATTCCACAATATATTCCAGTCGGTTTTTAATAAGGTGTTCAAAGAGTTTGGCCAGAACTGAAGATAGTGCAATAGGTCTGAGTCCATTCGGGTCATCTACAGGTTTGCCTGGTTTCAATAAGGGAATAATAATTTGAGTTTTCCACTGGTCAGGAATCCATCCAGAAAGAAAACAGTAATTAATAATATTTAAGAAGTATTTATGGGCCATATCACCAGAATGGGTAATAAAAGAGTATGGTAAGCCGTCAATACCAGGGGCTGAGTCCCGGACATGACTAAGTACCACACTCAGTTCCTCTAGAGTGAATGGTACATCAAAGGGATCCTCTGATGTGACCGGAGGGGGAACCAACAATTCTGTTTGAAATGGCACATAGGGAGGAGCTAACTTATCAAAAAACCGCTCAGATACTTCCCTAGTTAAAGGAGAGGAAATTGAAGGAGTGCAACCTCGTCTAAATCTATTGATATGTTGCCACACTGTAGATACCGGAGTAGAGGGGGAAAGAGAAGTGCAGAATGAAAGCCAACCCTGACGTTTCTTTTTTCGGAGTAGCCTTTTCGTCCTGGCATAGACCTGTCTATATGCTATAAGGTTTCGTACACTCATATCTAAGTTGTAGAGTCTTTCCGCGTCTTTCCTATCCCTGATGGCTGATGAACATTCTTGATCCCACCATGGTGGAGAAGGAATCTTACCACGGGCACTATTTCTTAAAGGGAAACAGGTATCTGCACTAGACTTTACAGAGTTAACGAAACCCTCATAGCAGCTCTCAACATGGTTGTGATCAAGAGGATATGAAGAAAAAGAATTTAAATTTGGAAGATCATTAATTTTAGCCTCCAGTGTTGAAGCAAACCTTGTCCAATCAGGCTTGGACAGATTATATTTCAGCAGTGGAGGGGAGGACTTAACTAGAAAATTTGAATTTAACAAAGATATAACAATAGGGAAATGATCACTACCATGTGTGAGAGATGTGCACTCCCAATGCATTGACGGAGCCAGGTCCACCGAAGAGAATGTTAGGTCGACACAGCTTTTATGTTGTCCTGGAGGAGACCTACGTGTTGGACATCCATTATTCAAAATACACAGGTTTAGATCATCCAAAATGTCAACTAAGCCAATCCCGAAGGCATCACAGCGTTCTGAACCCCACCGATAGTGGTGACAGTTAAAGTCACCCATAACCAAAAAAGAACCTTGAACACTGGTAAAAATGTTCCTAAGTAAAGGTAAAAAATCCTGATGGGTATGAGCAATGTAAATTGAAAACACTGTGATACCTTCGACTCTTCCAGCAGAAACACTTATGTCACCCCTGAAAGGAGGTAAGGATAGGGGGAGGAATGGAATTTGGTTATTAATTAGAAGTGCAGACCCACCATAACCGTCGGGTCTGTCACATCTAAGAATGTTATAGTGTGGAATACGGAAACTGAGACTTGGGGTAAGCCAAGTCTCAGCAATAGAACAAGCCAAAGGCTTGTATTTATTTAAGAGGAATATGAGGTCGTGTTTCTTATGCCACACGCTCCTCACATTCCACTGAAGAAATGTTTGGCGAGACGCCATTTTTAAAATCGAGTAATAGGGAGATAAGTAGGTCAGCAACGTTGGACGGTGATTGGGTTGAGGTGGACGATGATAGAAGTATGGACGGTAGGATTTTTATTATAAGTTCGATAATGGAGGAGATGTTCGGGGAGGGAGTGTTGGAGAGTGCACAACCATTGGGCTGTGAGGTTTGAGGAGTACTAATGATTTGTTGGTGTGCAAATTTATTATAGGACGGGGAAAGAGGGACATGGGACTTAGGTTTAAGGAATACGGTCTTTTTGTAGGACTGGGAGCCGGCTTTGGCCGCATTGGCATAGCCTTGAGATACAGCTGGCACATTTTTACAAGCTTCAACGTAGGATATAGACTTTTCAGCCATGGTAACCTTAATGGCTTTCTGCCTACCAAGCTCAGGGCACAACTTGCTATTAGCATAGTGGTTCCCCGAGCAAAGTATGCAGAATGCCTCGCCCTCAGAAGTGTTGCAACCATCACCGGGGTGATCATGGCCACACTTACTGCAGCGTGGTTTGGAACGGCAAATACTTTCTACGTGTCCGAACCTACAACATTTTCGGCATTGAATGGTGGGATAGACATATTGCTCCACCGGAAGAGATGTGTAGCAACAAAACACCCTCCCAGGCAGAACCTGACCATCAAAAGTAAGTACGCAGGTCTCCGTTGGCTTCCATACAATTGTCCCTTCATTGTGCACCTTTCTGTTCAGACGTCTAACCTTGAGAATCCGTCCACACCCAGATGGTACCGACAGACACTCAAGGGCTTCTTCCTCAGACAAATCACTCGGGACGCCAGAGACGACACCCATACGCGTGATGTTGAATGAGGGAATCGATGCAGTGTAACAGTGTTTTGTTAGAAGGTTGTTAATTAGAAATGCATTAGCGTCTTGGGGAGAGGTAAATTCAACCGAAACGCGGTTTCTGCCTACCTTTTTAATACCATCTCGAGATATATTGGAAATATTATTTTTTTGAAGAAAGAGTCCAAATGTCACTGGGTGTAAAGTTGTACCCGAGCTAGATTGCGCCTCAACACGTGAAACGTGCACAATGAAAGGAGCCCTATCTGTAGCAGAATATCTGATACGACCTACCTGGTTCTTCTGTTGTTTAGATGGAGGGCTAGGCGTGCCATTTGATTCCACAACAGGACGTTTGCGCGTGTTAGATGAACTGTGAGACCCTGATATGTTACATGCCACTTCGGCAAGTTGAGATAGAGGATTTGTCGTAAATAAATCAAGTGACATGGGAAGAGGAATGTCCGGAGGATCGGGATCGGGGGGCTTATTTTTGTCCATTTTGAAAAAACTGAGTAAGGTACCTAATAAACGACACAAAGACAATACACACCTATTTGACAAACACAAAGGGATAATGCACACTGAAAACAAGTCACAAAAGTCTTGAAAACACCAAAAAAATACTCAAAATCCTAGACACACGTGCTAACCAAAGACACTCCGTGGCGAGAATCCAAATGAGTTCCTTTTTGGTTACTAACCATGCAAGTGACAATGATCCCTGTTGTTCCATACCATAGAGGTCAGTGTGTTTTAGTAAGAAAATAGAGCTGCGGTACAGGTCTCTTCTGTAAATTTGTTGTGTATTACTCCGTGAAGTTAGAGCTGTCAAAGTGTCAGATGTTCGTTCATGACTTACCTACTTCATGTGTTGTGTTGGTGGGGTTATTAAAGTTTAATATATTAAATACCTACGTAAGTTAAAATTTATTGAATAACATATGGAGCGATGTTCAAAAGAGTCGCTCTTGGAATATCAGGGGGTGTGGATAGTGCCGTATCAGCACTTCTCCTTAAACGAGCCGGTAAATAATACATTTCAGTTGCTTATAATTTTTGACCTTTTTTAAAGTTTATTACAACATAAATAATAACCTTAATTATCGTCTCTAGGGTTTCAAGTGGAAGGTGTATTTATGAGGAACTGGGATAATAATTATGAAGCTGGATTTTGTTCAGATGAGAAGGATTTTGAAGATGCGATGTTTGTGTGCCGTAAGCTCGAAATTCCATTGCATAGAGTATACTTCATTAAAGAATATTGGAACGAAGTATTCACTGTGTTGCTTAATGAATATGAAACCGGTCTGACGCCAAATCCTGACATATTGTGCAATAGATATATTAAGTTTGATAGCTTTTTCCAACATTGCAGGAACAATTTAGGGATTGATGCTATTGCTACAGGCCACTATGCTAACACGTCATTTGGCCCTTTCTTGGAGCAGTACAATGAGACGGAAGGTAATACATGGTCTAGTAACCAAATACAATGTACAGAAGTCAGGCTTACTATTATTTTCTTTTTATATTATATAATTTCAGGTGTCAAACTACTACAGCCCAAAGATCAGTTTAAAGATCAAACATTTTTCTTATCACAAGTAAAGCAATTTTCCCTGAGGAAATGTATGTTCCCTATCGCAAATTTTTTGAAGACTGAAGTACGAAAAATAGCTAAACAAGAAGGACTTATAAATGTAGCTGGGAAAAAAGACAGCACTGGAATATGTTTTATAGGAAAAAATAACTTTCAAAAGTTTATTGAAGAAGTGGGTATTCATATTATTTGTTTGCATGCCACTTATTGTTTTTCTTAGATAATAAATATGTAGTTATGTAGGCTAGGCTAGTAACATGTAAAGCTAGGAACACTATGGATCCCTGTGGGATACAGCAAATATTACTATTAAAATAATCTATAGCTCTATATATTTTTAAAATTTTCATCACATTTATATTATAATACACAAGAGATCAGACACAGACAGTGATGGATGATTGGTGGTTGGAATGGTAGGAATGGTTCAGTGATCAAATTAGGTACATATTGTGTATAACTGTCAAAGTAATAACCACAAGAATATCTTTTATTTAAGCCCTGTGTAACGGGGGACTTTACAAACATACAATTAATTTATATTAAATAAACCTAAACTCAAAACAGGTATCTATGAATTACACACAAAGCGACAGAACCAAAAAGCCTTAATTTTCTCAACACACCTTTTTATTGACAAATGTGAGAATTTATTGTTTATTCATTTATTTACAGTACATTCAAACAAAAAGAGGTCTTTTCATAGATATAGATACAGGAAAAGTAGTTGGAGAACATGGTGGATTACATAAATGGACAGTTGGACAAAGAACTCATGTGCCAGGCTACAGAGAAGCTTACTTTGTCTTCCAAAAAGACTTGGAGACAAATAATATTTATGTGGTAAGTTTATAAAATAATTCAAAATGATAACTTCATATGGACCCAAAGGGCCTACGTCCAGCAGTGGACTACAATAGGCTAAAATGATGATGATGATGATAATGATGGACCAAAAAGCAAGTAAATCATATTTTTATTCCATTGCCGACAGTGGAATGACAAATATAATCTGAAAGCAAAATCTTAATTAAGTTGTAAACAGATAAAAATTTTATTCAACATTTACAGGTTGGTGGCACAAAACATCCTGCATTATGGAACAATATAGTTTTTACTGGACATCCACATTGGATAAACAAGGAACCGATAGAACTATCCCACAATTGTGTATTGGACTGCTACTTCAGATTCCAACATACAAAACCATTGACAGCCTGTAGAGTTGTTAAAAATTACGAAGGTTTGACTATGTTATTAGATAATAAATTAAGAGCCCTTACAGAGGGACAATTTGCAGTTTTGTACAGAGATGGAGAGTGTCTTGGGGGTGCTAAAATGCAAAAAATCTGTCATAATTTAGTTTATTAGTAAGTGTTTATAGTGTTTATTTGTTGAATAAAGCTTTTAATTAGTTATAATTTTGTTTGTGATTGGATCAGTAATTCCTAACCCACTTCTTTAACCTTGCCCCTATGGTACCTATTTAAGTTACAGAAAAAATAATGATTTGCCTATTACATAATTCAATTAAATTTTATTAATGTTTTTTTTTTATTTTTAAAAAGACAACGCCCGCACTAGGGAACTAGCCCTGTGTCGCGGGGAGCTTTACAAACATGCCACTAACGGACACAGTACACCCAGACTAGAAAAAAATATCTATGAACCACACAAATATTTGTCTCGTGTGGGAATCGAACCCACGTCACCCAGCATGGCGATGTAGTGGCGAGGCGATCACCTTAACCACTGCGCCACGGTGACAGTCAATGTAACTCGCATCGTGGAGCAACCGGATTCCGGAACATACAAAACGTAGTGGTTATATACTCTGTGGAATATACTACCTTTTTATTTTTTATATCACGACGGCAAACATATGTACGGTCCACCTGATGGTAAGCGGTTACCGTAGCCTATGGGCGCCTGCAACACCAGCCCCCTTGATTCTGAGCTGTCGGAATATTTTCGGCCAGAACTGTCAGTTTATTTAAAGTTAAAAAACAGAATGTTAAAAAAATAGATGGATGTAGAAAAAATCCTATATTAATCAAAATTAATTTCTAAAACTTAATAACTTAACCTGTAAAAATACGTCGTTCTAAGATTCGAAAAAGTTTACGATCCGGGAGCAATCCGATGAGTCAGAACAGAATCAGGGCCCAGGGGCATCACGAGCGCGTTGCCGACCCTTAAGAAACCTATACACTCCTTAGTTATCACCTACATTAGTACCTACAAATAGGCAGAATCTAATGATGGTTTATGCAACGTAACTACTAATTTAAGTAAGCGACTAGAAACAGAGTTAAATTTGATTATTTGCTGGTCAATATAAGACAAAAAACTCTCCTCTAATACAAAAGAACCAAGAAGACAATGGGAATTTGGATTTATAATTTTGACTGGAGTTAACTAAAACTGATGTCATCACGCCCAAAAGCCCAAATACAATATAATGGTTGTCATAAAAAGTTCGCATTTTGAAAAAAATATTTCTAAACTTCAAGCTTGGCCCATCCAAGATAAATAAAAAAAATTAAAATAAATCAGTCTAATTGTAGGTAGGTAAGTAATTATTTTCATAACCCAGTATCAGTAAGTTGTACCTAACTTTTCTAAATTTACTAAACATTTCAAAAAGTTGTGTTATCAGGGCATAAGTGCTTTGTCAGCTCTGTGGTGTATACTGTAATAGTGATGTACATGGATGTACTATCTACCTTCTTGTTGATGTAAATAGTCACAACATCCATGGTCACAAGTCACAACACTAGCTATTTTATTAAAATCCAATTATTTGTTGACAATTGAATTGACATTGACAGCACCATTCTGTCACTGTCAATGGTTGCAAATTCACTTGCAAAATGCACAGTCTAGACTTTTCAGTGCACATCAAATAAAATAAATCTGTTTTTATAGTCATTATTAGATTGTATTACAAAATGTCGATGCCTCCAATTGACTACAGTGTTCCTCCACCAAGATTGGATATGCCACCACCGTTGCCTGTACCGACCGCGATTCCTCCGCCCCAAATGTATAATGTGCCGCCACCGACTACGTATAACATGTCGGGGTTGTTATCGACCGAACAGCCACGACCTTACATCCCCATGACAACCTATCCTCCCATGAACGTGCACCCACCCGCTGCAAATTACCCCGTTGACTTTCATTCGCTCCCTCCACCACCACCGCCGTCTTACCCTCCGCTGGCAGAGGTGCCAAGTTATTCGGGAATGAGTTACAGTACAGACAGTCACTCAAACAGAGATAAAAGTTACACAAGAACTTTTACAGTTCCACCTCCAAAATATAAACCTAGTTTGAAAGACGATAGATATGGTCGACATAGCTCTGTGTCGTCTTCAAGATCGATGCACTCACCACATAGAGATAGAAGCCACGATAGAGATCGACATCATGATCGTAGACATAGTTACAGTCCTAGTCGTTACTCTAGGAGCCCCTCACGAATGAGCCATAGAGATAAGGATAGATATTCTAGAGAGAGACATGAAGATAGAAGGGAATCTGAGCGCAGGAGGTATGAATCTGAAAGAAGACGTAGCCCATCACGGCACAGAGATTACAGAAGCCAAAGTAGAAGTCATGATCCCCGTGATGAAAGAAGATCATCTAGCAGGAGTAGTCACCACTCAGCTCGTAGTCGGAGCAAGACTAGGGAAGCGTCACATCATTCAAGACAAGCACCACCTAAACCAATGAAAGACCGTGAAAGAATTTTGGAGGAATACAGGTATGAATTATTTAATAATAATGTAGGAAAACTACTGGCAATTCATTTACAGTTCTTTATTTCCCAGTGGGTACAAGAATAAAATTTCATAATTTGTGAATAATATTCTTAAAATTATATTGCTTAACTCTTTGAGTCAGAAGTCAAAACTCAAGGTTTGCCAAAGAGCTATAGAATGCAGCATCTTAGGTATCAGGCTCAGTGACAGAGTTTGTAATACCAATATACGTTCGGGTTACGGGGGCGCACTGGGGTTACGGATGTTGGCACTAAGTCTGCCAAGTTGAAATGGGAGTGCGCGGGTCACATTCC
Source organism: Laspeyria flexula (assembly GCA_905147015.1). NCBI lineage: Eukaryota > Metazoa > Arthropoda > Insecta > Lepidoptera > Erebidae > Laspeyria > Laspeyria flexula. The sequence continues at coordinate 8,025,566 of LR989963.1, forward strand.
ACAAATGAATGCGGACAAGTGGGCATGTGTCGTCACATAGTGGGTGCCTGAAGATGGGCATCGTCGCCGAGGCAGGCCTAAAAAACGCTAGTGTGACGACTTGGATACCTTCGACAGGGAATGGTGGAATAAGGCTGGAGATAAACAGCAGTGGAAGGTTCAGGGGGAGGCCTTTGCCCAGCAGTGGGATGACACAGGCTAAATAAAAAAAATAAAATAAAAAAACTTTGAGTCATACTAGTATATTGTTTGGTACTTATGGTGACTGACATGATTTCCCATGATGTTCAAAGACAATATTATAAATTATATTCCTCAATTGTGAATTTCTTTGCATTTAAATTAAATATTGTTCACAGGAAGAATTATTGTAAAACTGCAGATGACTTTATAGAAAAAATACAGAAATGGTCAAAGGAACAGGAGGACGAGGTACATGATTATATTTATGTTACACCAATTTCACATAACTGATTAGGATGATGAAAACTTTTTTCTACATAGTATCTAATATGACAGATTAATTCTAACTAGATTACTTCATCATCATATCAGTCCAATGACGTCCAGTGTTAAACATAGGCCTCATCTAATTTCCACCACAGCGAGCAATTACTAGATTACTTACTTGTCCCTTATTTTTCCAAAAGACATTAAAACAGAGATAGTTACACAAAATAAGACTTAAAAACAATTTGATTATTCATTTCAGAAGTCTAAAATGTGGTACAGAAGTTCTCCCGCAGAGTTATATTATAAACCTGTAGAGAAAGGGCAAGGGCTTGAACAAACATGTAAATTGGACCAAGTTTGTGATACATTCTTTGAAAAGTTGATAGAAAGGGGACGCAAGGCTAGGCCTCAAGTTGACGAATTACCACCTTTGAAGGGTCCTAAAGGGAAAATGTGCAAACATCAATGTGAGTATTATGATATATTCGGCACTATTTTTAAATTTTTCATGGGATTATTTTAATTTTCAATTATATCAAACATATATTCTAATAAAGAACAATATTTGATGTAAAAAATGTGTACATTACTATCTACAAATAAATATAAAAAACGGAAGAGATTTACTACTAAAGCTGTAAGCGAAGCTAAGCTATAATCTGTATATCTATATTAGTATTATAAAGCTGAAGAGTTTATTTGTTTGGTTGAATGCTAGGATCTCAGGAACTACTGGTCCGATTTGAAAAATTCTTTTAGTGTTGGATAGACCATTTATTGAGGAAGGCTATAAGCTATATAACATCATGTTACGGCCAAAAGGAGCGGAGCAGTGGCCAAATAAAGAACGACGGGAGCGAAGTCCCGCGTGACCTCTTGTCTATCATATAGTATTATATTATCTCAAGTAGGTATAGCTTACTGTTGTGTGAGAGCCGTATCAATGTGTTACAATTCTATGATGTAAGTTTGGTTTAAAATTAATGTTTGCAGCTGAGGATCACTCATCATCATCGTCGTCAGAAAGTGAAGATGATTACCTTGACGAAGATGGGCTTCAAGGTTATACTGACAGAATAATGTTGGAATTACAGAGGAAACAGAGTCATCCTAGAAGACTTCATCCTGAGATGTGGTGTGTATACATTTAGTGAATTTTCAACTTTATTGCCATGGAAATACAGTATATTTTAGAGATTTTATTTCGTGTTTGGGCTACTGGTCTAATTAATCCTTTGCATGCTTGTCTCTTGTCCGTGCCCAGCAGTGGGACATTTAAGTGTTGTAATGATGATGATGCTTGTCTCTTCTCTCGTCAGCATTGTCCCAACACAAAACTTATACTTATATAACCCATAGCTAATTGTTCTTAAATGTACAATTGAGAAAATTGTACCACCTGGGATGTGCGTAAGTATATGAATTTCTGGTTGAGTTGCTGTTTGACCAGGCCTCCTAGACAAGTGGCAATCGCTTCAATCTGTCTATTCTAAACGACATGTCATTTCAATACATTTGAACACATATCTCTGACATAAACTATCGACATGTCACGTGATCAATGTACTAATTTGAAATGACGATAGAATAGATAGATTGCCACTTGTCTAGCCCTCCAGGTTTTTTAAACCAATCAATTTTTTTTTAATTATCTTGAAAGTTTCTTTTGTTTGGTTATTGTTATTATATTGAATATTTTAAATGTTTGTGTAAAGGTTTAACAACACAGGCGAGATGAACGGTGGTCCACTATGTAGGTGCAGTGCCCGCGCCCGTCGTCAGGGCATGCGACACGGGGTGTTCGCAGGAGAGGGAACCTTCCCCCGGTGTATACCCACACAGAATAACATTGACAAACTTTATCATTATTGGTAAGTTCAGTTTAACTAACAGTAATTACACTTGTACCTGACTGCCTCGGTGGCGCAGTGGTTGCGGTTTCAGAGGTCTCGAGTTCGATCCCCAGGTCGAAATAAATATTTGTATAGAATGAAAATGTTTGTTTCGGAGTTTGGGTGTTTTTTATGTACATACATGTGTATGTATTTAGAAATATATTTGTATGTTTATCAGTTCTTTATACCCCTTAACAAAAGTTTATATTGGCTTACTTTGGGTGCTATGTAAAAATAAATGGCCTAAGATTGTGGAGGGAATTAAAACCACGATCTTGTAAAATTGCCATACTCCCTTAATCGTGGTATGGTAGGCTAAATTCTCTCCACATTGTTTGGAGGAGACCGGTGCCTCGCTGTGGGACGTTTGAGGGTTGAAATAATGATAATAATCGTTGAAAGAATTATCTTTCAATTAATATGTAATATGGCAAATAGTAATATTACTATTTATTTTATTGCCATGTTAAATTGCCGAACAAAATGAATATACCTAAATAGGTAATGAAATACATATAGAATATTTCCTTCACAGTATAACAGTGTCACCGCCTACAAACTTTCTAATAAAAGCGCCGACGATCATCGCTCACGATGAACACGAGTTCCTATTCTCTGGCTTCTCAATGTTCTCACATTACAAACTAGCAAAGCTACCTACGTGCAAAGTGATAAGGTTCAATATTGAATACACCATCTTGTACGTGGAGGAGCCTGCGCCGCAGAACTTTACTATTAAGGAACTGGATTTATTTGGTAAGTCTCTTAACTGTTACTAGGTTCTTACTCATTAATAACGTAAAATAGATGTTAATTAATGCAGACCTTTTAGATATTAAGGCAGATGAAGCTATTCTTTTCTATTCACATATTTTATGTTTTCCCCCTATTTCAATGTTATCTCTGAAAGCACCAACCCAACCATCGGAAATTTTCCGAGTACAAAAGCGAAGAATGAGGTGCATTTTCGGCTTAAAATACGTAATTGTAGAAAATAGGATTTAATACATCTGATAAATTTATCATTTTTTTACTGGCACTATCAATTTTCCACCCGTAAATGAACCTCGTTCCGGGCGGAAACTTTTCAACAATTTTATTGAGCTTGAGCATAAGAGCGAAAGACAGAGATAGAAGATTTTTTCGGGATAAAATGCTCCATTTTTTAAAATTAATATAGTTATAGAGGACGAAAGTGTTGATTATATACTTCTGGTACAATTGGCGAATAAGGGACTGATGATAATAATGCTACGTCATTTCTTTCAGAGGAATTCCTATTCTATGAATTGTTGGAGTTGGTCGACTTAGACTTGGGCAAGCCAACGAAAACCTCGTGCTCACAATTTCACTTTATGCCGAGATTTGTGCGATATTTACCTGAGGAAGGATGTGAGGTAAGGGTGTAGCATGTTTAACAGCAAATGAAACTTAGGTAGTTACCGAATTGATTTTATTAACATTATCAATCTCGCCATAACAAATTGTGTGTGTGTCACACACAATTTGTTTTGGCGAGACTTCGGTTTCATCATCATCATATCAGCCCAATGACGTCCACTGTTGAACATAGGCCTCACCTAATTTCCGCCACAGCGAGCGATTAATCTGAAATAATATTAATCGAATAGGTAATTTAACTGCCTCGGTGGCGCAGCGGGATGTGTATACGACTGCTGTGCAAGAAGTCCTGGGTCGGGTGAAAATGGTATTGGGCTTTTCTATCATGAAATTCCAGTATTGAGATTTTCCCGTTTGGTAAACAAATGTTCCCGGTTGATGACAATAGGCTCGCCTCCTATTTCATGGGACCAAACATAGTTGGCGAAATGTGGGTGTGAAAAACCTCTGCCTACCCCTTCGGGAAAAAAAAATGCGTGATGCTATGTAATTTTTCTCGCAAAGTATGAAAAGTAGTATGACAAATTTTGTATAGAACTACAATTTTTTTTTTTACAATTATTACGATCCTTTTACTCCGATCGTGTCAAAGCTGATGATTATAATAATAATTTGTTTTAACTTCCTAGGTTTTATCAATGTGCGAAGTTTTGAGATATTTGATAGATGAAAGTGGACTGTTGATTCCACCGGATACATTAGAAAAAGTTCATGAGATGGACCACTATACGTGGCAGAAGTTTGTTGACAGAATTAAAGGTAAAGTATTGTAGTGATATGAGATTAGATTTATTTTTTTAACATAACGTTCATACATAATCTCCCCTATGACGCCCAGGATTTTACAAACATACAAATAACCGCCAAAAATTAAAAACTAAGAACTATTTGCTGCCTGAGCTTAAAATTATATATCTTAACTAAATTAATAAATGATTGTAATGTGTAATTTTTTTATTTACACAGGCGGCCTTGTAGCCTACCTAAGATGCCAGTTGCGAACTCATTCTTATGTTAAAATTAGCAACAAACAACAAACAGTGTTCATTATGTTTTTAATTATGTATGTAATTTGGTGAAATAAATAAATAATAATTATTTGATTAGTAGCATACTGCGACTACGTGACCAACGAGCTAGTCTCAATCTGCTCTCAATTTCGAGCAAAAAACTCAGTGTAAGGGTTGGACCACCGCACAGAATCTCACTTCCCTATGTTTCTATCTCTTTCTGTCACTTAGAACTGTCATTTACTAGAGCGAGAAAGAGGGTGGGAGTACAACTGTACGCGGCGTAATCGGCGATGCATTCGACTTTCATTCTATCTCGCTCTAGTAAATGACAGTTTTATGTGACAGAAAAATTAAAAGCATAAGTGTGGTGCTGTACAAACCGAAATTGTTACAAAAGAAAATTGTACAGAACTATAATTATTTTGGCCTATTGTATAGTCGACCACATAATTACTTTAAGTACCACGTATAACAAAAATTCCCATCAAAATTAAAATTCAATAAGACTCGCATTGATGACCACTGTCACTGTACTGATAATGTCACTTGTAAGCAAACGACATTTACTCTAAGCTAAAGCAATATTATTGTCGCCTATACAAATTATATTTTTTGATAGACAAAATTGTATAGTATCATATTTCGTCGTAGGTATGATAGTGACTTACCCGGGTAAGAAGCCGTGCTCAGTGCGAGTAGATCAATTGGATCGCAGTCCACCCGTCGGTGTCGGAGACTCGAAGAATTCCGTTGAACTGAAGAAGTATTACCCGGAAATTGTTCACTTCGGCATCCGCCCGCCGCAGTTGAGTTATGCGGGGAATCCTGAGTAAGTAGTTTTTTGGTTAACTACCATCTTTAATTTATAAAAGAGTCTCAATACGCAGGCATCAGTCATGAAAATGCGGTCTATTGTTAAAGCAATAAGATCTTGTTTTGAAATGGCGTATATTAAGGTCAGAGGCGGTTAAATGAGTAATCCTAGGGAAGTAGGGATTATACCATTTCATTTAAATTATAAATGTGTATATGTTACAGTTAAAACTCATAACCAGTCGAAACCACTTTTGACTACAAAAATTAGACAAAAGTACTTTTGACCGGTGCTCTTAGTTAAAACCAGTTTTGAGTGATTTAACAAAGGGCATCGGTCAAAAATACTTTTGTCTGATTTTTGCAGTCAAAAGTAGGTTTGACGGGTTATGAATTTTGTCTGTAACATACATAAACTATAAATAATAAATGTGAAATCTAAGTACAATTTAAACTTGCAGATATCAAAAAGCATGGCGTTATTACGTAAAGTACAGGCATTTGATCGCAAACATGGCCAAGCCTTCGTTCAAAGAGAGACAGAAGTTAGCTGCCAAAGAGGCTACATTACAAGAAATGCGTACTCAGAGCAATATGAAGAGAGACGTCACCGTCGCTATATCTTCTGAGGGATTCCATACTACTGGCCTTATGTGTGATATCGTACAAGTAAGTTCAACGTTATAAAATAAATTGGCTTTTGTTTCTGTAACAATAAGGTATACTTTTATATCGTACTGAGAATGTAAGAGAGATGAAGGTTGATATTTGTTGTCCGGCAATTTCTATCTTATGACAATAGCCATAAGGTTAGAAATTGCTCAGTGGCGTTTTTTTCATCTTACTATTTTGCACTGTATGTGCAATATATCGGTTATGAGGGTTTTTACGACAGCAAAGATTTTTGTTAAGATTATTTTTCTTTTTTTAGAAGAAATTCTATGTTATTAGGTGCTATATACATACACGTTCATGTAATCCTAAAAAGTAAACCTATTAAAAATATTTTTAAAATATAGATTCAATTAAATAATAAAAATGATATCCACGAAATATTACATTAAATTGCGAGGTTGCCGTTCATAGGTATACACGCTCTTAATGAAATCTGAAACTTGACATAAATTTAGTCTATAGACAGAAAAAGATATAGCCTACTTCATCATCATACAACGTCGGCAAAACCGCTGGTAGAAGTTATTAACTTAAGACATTACACATCTTCATATTTTGTTCCCAGCATGCTATGCTCATACCAGTATTAGTCAAACACCTCCGTTTCCACAAATCCCTGGACTGTCTCGAAGAGAAAATGGGTTATGTATTCAAACAGCGGGCCTTATTACAAACGGCTCTCACTCACCCATCGTACAGGGAGAACTTTGGAACAAACCCTGACCATGCCAGGAACAGTCTTACTAATTGTGGTATAAGACAGCCGGAGTATGGAGACAGAAGGATACATTATACGAGGAAGAAAGGTGGGTGTAACTTAATTTTTTTGCATTTTACAAGTTTTTAATTAAATAAAGGTAGCAGATTTTTTTTTTTAAACGTAAGTTTGTTTTTTAGAACCTTTTTACTTCAGATTTGAAAATTCGGTTTTAAATTATACAAGTTGTCATGGTCATTAACTAAATAAAATTAAATAAATATTACTAAATTTACCGAACATTACAATATTACTAAATTTTAAAAAATATATTTCATTGCATATAATATATTTATATTTACTTAAATTCTATACCTACATATAATATGTAGCAATACAATTTAAGGTATCAAATAGGCAGAGACGGGCAATAGACATTGCAAAGTACAAAATATCTATTTTGAGCCAATTAATTTGGATTATATTAAATTTATTTAGAAAAAACTGCATTAAAAAGCCTCCACAACGGGACAACCCTTCATTTCAAAGACTAATTCCATAATATATTTATTTAACAGGTATTGTGACACTAATAAACATAATGTCTCGATTCGGCAAGCATAGCGAGACAGAATCAGAAATCAAACATAATGAACGCCTGGAGTTCTTGGGCGACGCCGTTGTCGAGTTTCTCTCGTCCATACATTTGTTCCGAATGTTCCCGGGGCTCGCTGAGGGAGGGCTCGCTACGTATCGAGCATCTATTGTACAGAATCAACATTTAGCTCAACTTGCAAAGGTATCTATAATTCTACTATTATATTATAATGCGATGTTAATGGATGTCTCATGTCTCAATCACACCAGAACGGCTGAAAGAAAGAAATAATATATATTTGTACTACTATCTTATATCTATTTACTATCTTAGAGACACAATACATACACAGAATATATATAATAATAAACAAAAATGAGTTAAGAAAGAAAAAAGGATTATTTAAATTAACATTCAAAAAGTGCATTTATCCTTGCTTACTTAGAAACGATTTCAGTTTGTGATATAGTATATTAAATCTCTTAAAGAAGTCTTAAACCTCTTCATTTTTGTTTTTACTTAAAATTTGACAAACGAAAATTAGGTCTTATTATTTCATCAATAAGGTTAATTTTTATTTAAGGCAGTTAACACTTATTTGTTTGTTACACAGAACATAGGTCTAGAACAGTTCATGCTATACGCGCACGGCTCGGACCTGTGCCGGGAGGTCGTGATGCGTCACGCGATGGCCAACTGCTTTGAAGCTCTCATGGCCGCCTTGTTCCTTGACGCAGGCCTCGAGGTCAGTGTAAGTTATGACTAACAATAATTCATTATTATTTTAAAATTTTATAAGTTCCACACAACTGATTGGCTGACACGGTCGGTGCAATTGGAACGGAACCTCGGGCGGACAGAGAAGGTATTTATAAATCTTTAATTATAGTTCGCGATCGTAGTCACGATGAATTGCGTTAATTATAAAAGCAATTAAAAAATAAAAATATTTTTTCTTTGAATTTGGACATGCATAACATAACATAGCATCACGCCTTTGTTCCCCGAAGGGGTAGGTAGAGGTGTTTTACACCCACATTTCGCCAGCTATGTTTGGTCCCATGAAATAGGGGGCGAGCATATTGTCATCAACCGGGAACATTTGTTTATCAAACTCCGGGAAAATGTTAATACTGGCATTTTATGATAGAAAAACCCAAAACCATTTTCACCCGACCCGGGAATCGAACCCGGGACCTCTTGCACAGCAGTCGTATACACTTCCCGCTGCGCCACCGAGGCAGTTAGTTTAAATGGACATGCACATTGCACATAAGTTTCTTATTAGTTTTATGACATACTACACTTATAGCGGTATGTCGCAGTTTTACCCGCATCGACCATTATTACTCCATTCCTTTGAGTAGCAGCATGACTTCCTAAGATAAACAGCTGGACTGGTAGTATAGAAGAGGAGCACGGTATAGTAACTGGTTGCTTGGCTTAAATCATTTGGCTGTTACCACGTTCTAATGGCCGACTAAGAAAGAATTCTTTAAAAATTTAAGCTTAGTTTATATCTACAGACATTGAACGTGTCAGACCAAAAAATCTTCTATATACATTTAAAACCCAAAAAAAACCCTCTCAGCTCTCTAGTTAGAGGAGAGGAGACCCGAGCCCAGCAGTGAGACTAAATGGGTTGCTGATGATGATGATGATGATGATATACATTTACATATCGCAACGTGGACGTACATACGCAGAACTGTCAAATTCTATAGATACATATTGTTTTGTCTGATACGGTACGTTCCATATCTGTAGATATAAACGCTGAAATTTCAGCCTTAAAACCTCTGTTAACATTGTCATAGCAAATTTCAGGTCTAAATTCCTCCAAAGCGAAATCAAGAGATGTTTTACAACAACCAAGGGAGGTAGAGGTAGAGTTCGTGTCTCATTCAAGTACCTACATTCATAATATGAAGTTTTTTTCCTGTTTAGGTGGCTGACCGCGTCTTCGCATTAGCATTATGGTACGGTGAACCAGATTTGCTCGAAGCGTGGACTAAAGAACGAGCACATCCTTTACAAGAACAAGAACCGTTGGGAGACAGAAAGTATATACCAAAGATTGAGTTTCTACAGAAACTTACTAAATTTGAAGACTCTATAGGTAAGTTTAATTGTTTCTACCTTGGAAATGGAAAATGATGATAGTTTTCTCATTAAGTGTTGAAAAGCAATGATAAAGTTTTGGTTGCCAAAGTAGACAGGGCAGACTGTTTAATTAAATAAACAAAAAAACGAATGCGAAAGTCGCCAATATTCTTTACGCAAAAAGGACCAGAATTTTAATAATAAAAATTTAAAAAGTAAAGTCTGGCAATAAAAGTTCCATGCGCGTGAAAAAATTAATAATTCAATAATTTTTTAAAATACTTAATAATAAATAAACCTAACATGTATTGTGTAAAGTGTATGGTTGTGTATCATCACTCACTCGCTGTGTGAACCTCACGCTAACAGACATTATTTAGTCAACCAATGGACACTTACTAAAATATTTAATATAATGTCGTCACGCTTCTAATTTCAGGTTTAAAATTCAAGCACATTCGTTTGTTAGCGCGTGCGTTTACGGACCGTTCAGTGGGCTTTACTCACTTAACGTTGGGCTCTAACCAGCGGTTGGAGTTCTTAGGTGACACCGTGTTGCAGTTGGTCGTATCTGATAGATTGTACCGACACTTCCCCGATCATCATGAAGGACATCTTTCGGTGAGTTTACAATGATGCAATGAATACTTTTTCTTTTATTTAAGATTTTCTGATTTTATGACTGGCCTGTTGGTCTAGTGGTTAGTGATCCTGACTGCTAAGTCGGAGGTCGTGGTTTCGATCCCCACCCAGGACAAACCTTTGTGTGATGAGCATAAAGGTTTGTTCTGTGTCTGGGTGTAATTTATCTATAATATTATGTATGTATTTACAAAAAAAATGTATTTAAGTAGTATATCAGTTGTTTAGTACCCATAACACAAACAAATATATTTGCTTACTTTGGGACTAGATGGCGCTGTGTGAATGTGGTAGAATATTATTATTATATTATTATTATATTATTATATTTATTATTTTAACTGTTATCGATTAAGTACTCGCCACTGTTCTATTAGGCTTCACTATTATATTGACCTCTATATGAATTGTCTACGCTTTTCGCTTTAAATAATTATGAAGCCTATGAAGCTTCTCCTTGCGTAAAAGGTACGACACCTTTTATTTAAATTTTTTCCTTCCAAAATGGTCTTAAAAAGTTGAATAAAGACGCAATCATCAAAATACAGGTTATAACCAACCATATACACTTTTTTTTTCTAAGACGTTGCAAATGTCCAGATTGAAGTAGCTAATTTCACTTATCTTTAAGCAGAAAGCTAGCTTGTCGGCTGCCTAAAAAAAATCCGAAATGTTTCTTGTAAACGGTCGTAAATTGAAATGACATAATGCTGACCATAATATAGCTATACCAAATCTATTTGCTGAAGGTATAAATATACCTTTTAAGTGAAAATAACCACACAGTCATTCCTTGTAATCTTGTTACAAAACGACTTTAGTAAATATTTTAAGCTATTTCGATTAAACAACTTAACAATTAATATACAGTAGAGCACATTTTTGTTTACGCTTTCTCCAAATGCTTTTGAAACGTAGTAACATTTTGTCCGCAGCTCCTTCGTTCATCTCTAGTAAACAATCGAACACAAGCGATGGTGTGTGACGACCTCAACATGGCCGAGTACGCTACGTATAATAATCCTAAAGCAAAGCCCACCACTAAAAAACATAAGGCTGATCTGCTTGAAGCTTTCCTCGGCGCGCTCTATATTGACAAAGTAAGTTTAGTTTAAAATAATAATAAAATTATATTATTATGAATGTGTCATCATTCTGTTATTGTATTAAAAAAAAAACTCATTTTCATACCTCGGTTTTGAATCTGGAACATAAATTTTATATTCGGCTAGTAATTCGAAAGCACATAAAATTTTGTATGAATAAAGTTACTGGCCGATAAGATGTAGAATTTATGTACTGGTTTGAATTTAAAAAAGTGTGTACTTAAAACTAAAGGGCGCAAAATACGTTTAATATGGATATTGATAAAAAAGAAACAATATAGTGTACTAATATAATATATTAGTACACTATATTGTTTCATATGTGTACATTTTTGGAAATATCCGCACACATAAGTACAAAGAATGATATTGCCCGTTTTTCTTATATTCCAGAACCTAGAATACTGCCAGGTATTCTGCAACGCATGCCTGTTCCCTCGCTTACAAGAGTTCATCATGAACCAGGACTGGAACGACCCCAAGTCTAAGTTACAACAGTGCTGCCTCACCCTGAGGTCGATGGAGGGCGGCGAACCAGATATACCGGTATATAAGTACGTCGATGTTAGAATAATAAGATGCCATTTACTTGTCACTAAACATGATAAGTACTTTCAACTAAAAACATGGTGGTGGGCTTTCTTTTATCGAGGGCGTCTATATTATTTTCTTGTTTTTCGACATCTATACCTACTTTTAAATAGTGCATTCAAGTAAATGGGGATATTTCCAAAAATATTTTGTGTCTGTGGTTTGGTGAATATTCGCGTTTATGTAATAAATCACATTTTACCCGAATGCACTATACTAGTCTATATCTACACTTCTATACTAATATTATAAAGGGTTAATGTTTATGAGGTTTAAGGTGATAATTTTCGGAACTATTCATCCAATTAATAAAATCTTTCACCAGTAGAATGCTACGTTATCATTTAATGACATAAGCCTTATTTTATCGCCAACATATTATTATATATTGTATTACTTTTGCGTTTTTGTAAGAAGGTAGTACGTGAAAGGTCTTGATCTTATTACTTGGTGTGAAATAAGACTTAGTTTTTAGTAGCACTACCGAGCATACATATTACATATAATTCATTAAACTAGCACAGATTTGAAGTGAATCAATCTGAAACTTAACATAGGAAATTCACCCTTATCTCCACATCGTACAGCACATTGAGACAATAAATAATGGTAATAAAACAATACCGGTAGATGCTAAACCTCCAAATATGTAAAGTATAATATAAAGTATCTTGTCTTATCATATAATAATATGATTTTGCATGTGACCTCGACCGAAATGAAACACGTTTCACGTCAAAAACGACACTCTTGAAGGGTCACTGTGCTATTACTATTGAATGCTATTATGCATTACCTACTAATGAACTTGCATCATTTGACCGACAGTACATTTTGGTGTTGGTGTATTGTTTTGATGTTCGTGTATGTTGATGTGTAGTAGAGGTCTTGCCAAACTTCTAGTTCGCTCTGAAGTTGCACCCCGCTGCTGTATAAAATAGTAAATGAACTTCGTTCGAGTGTTCCTGGTGTGTGTGTGTGCGGGTATTAATAAGAGCGGTGTTTCGTGTTCGGAAACGCTCGGGCCGCCGTCGCGTTATACGAATGGACCCAAACACACCCGAACGAAGGTCATTTACTTTATTAAAGAGTCAGAGGGAACTGGAAGTTTGGCGAGAAATTCAAATTTAATATAAATATGTTTTTATATAGTGGGCTCTACTGCAAGTATTTGTGTGTTTTATGTTGGCAACAGCTTTTCCTGTCGAGATTTTTTCATGAATTATTTGAATTATATAACAGGGATTCACGCGATCATGTATTAGATATTTATCTTATTTTGGTTGATGTTTCGACTAGAGGGCGAACTCGGAACCTATAAATATAATGTTTGTAAAATAAAATACGGTCGTTGTCATATTCTAACTTTTACACTAATAACGAGCTCGAATAAGTCGATGCAGAGATTCAGAGTTGGTCCCTTAGGTTACAGCGCCCACAGCAATAAAATAAATATACTAAGTTTCCGTTATATCATTTAAATATCATGCAACAGGAAAGTTTAACCTTTTGAAAACCTCGCCGTAATGGCGTCTCCGTGAATTCTACGCCAAGCTAGTAAATTCTGTTTTTAAGATTTATAGCAATAAAACTCATGAAAGTAGTGACTTAATCTTGTATAATAAAATTATGGACCTATCTTTTGACGGCTATAGCCGCACAGGACACTATTATCCTTGTAGAGTATAGTCGATGCCGACGGTGTTCAAAAGTTTAAATATTGAAAACTGTTGCAAACATCAAAAAATACGTTCGCACATTTTTAAATCGCAGTACATTATGAACTCGACATGATTATACAGAGTGATCGAGTGCCTGGGCCCGACGAACACGAGGGTGTACACGGTGGGGGTGTACTTCCGCGGACAGAGGCTGGCGGCGGCGCGCGGACACTCCATACAGGAGGCTGAGATGAACGCCGCGGAGCAGGCGCTCAACAGTGCTCACGGTATATATCGTAATCCTATTTTTTTTTTCTTAGTATAAAAGACAACTCCCGCACTAGGGAACAAGCCCTGTGTCGCGGGGAGCTTTACAAACATGAAACTAACGGACACAAAGTACACCCAGACTAGAAACAAATATCTATGAATCACACAAATATTTGTCTCGTGTGGGAATCGAACCCACGTCACCCAGCACGGCGATGTAGTGGCGAGGCAACCACCTTAACCACTGCGCCACGGTGACAGTCAAATGCAAAAAATCAATCAAAAAATCAAATGCAATTGCATTTAAAAAAGGCGTTAAGTGAAAAGTCCGTTTAGCAATTTCCACCTTGTCTAAATAGTTTTAAGGTTGATAATTGTGAAGTTAGTTTGATCAACTTACAACAGTTTTCTTCTGAGAGTGCGATATTATGTTTTCAATATCGTACACATATTGAAAAAAGGCCAAGCTAAATGTATCCATTCCTTTTATTGGACATATAACACTGGACCCACTTACAAAAAATGGAATCAACCTAAAACGCTTGTTGATTTTTTAATGGTTTTATTTTGTTTTTTCATTTTATTTAATGTAATACCTACTAAAGTATAGCACAAATATACAGATATGTTTTTTTTACTGCGTGGATTAATTTCTAGCTACTTCTGACATAATGAACGGGACTAGGTCGCACGTAAATGTTGTAACATATAATTATAGAACTCCACAAAACAACACCCTTCACTTAAACCATGGGGTTTTAGGCCATAATCCACACATGCTGGCTTAGAGCGGGTTGGTTATGGATCAGACATAAACATACAATTTCTTCTAAAGTATGTGGTATCGTGGGTTTCCTCATAATGATTTTCTTCACCTTCAGCAGATAATAAGTCACTTGACACGAAAAATCTACATTGGTACTGCCGTCGGAATCGAACTCAGACCGCGTGTTTAGCAGTCCGGTCACATATACATTCAACCGCCATAGGATCGCTTGTACTTAAACAAAATCAAATATTTATAATAAATTTAATCACTTGTCACCCAGAATTATTTCCTCAACTGGACCACCAGAAAAGAGTGATAGCCAAGAGCATGCGCAAGAAGAAACACAAGAAAGGCACCCGGGAAACTCCAGCTCAGGAACGAGCTACTGCATTAAAACGTAAACGTTTAGAAGACAAAATGCCTAAAGCGTACAAACTTGAAAAGGCCGAGCCTGACAGTTCTGACGAAAGTGTTGTTAATGCGCCTTCTGAAGACGAAAACGTCCTAAGTCCTCCCGAAGCTAAGTCCGATGAAGACTCAGGTCTAGACAGTGACGGTGCTTCAGAAGACAAGTATGATAACGTTCAAGTCAGCACTCTTCTAAGCGAC
The DNA here is from genome assembly GCA_905147015.1 of Laspeyria flexula. NCBI lineage: Eukaryota > Metazoa > Arthropoda > Insecta > Lepidoptera > Erebidae > Laspeyria > Laspeyria flexula. Next base: position 8,040,862 of record LR989963.1, read on the forward strand.
ATGCAGAAATTGAGAGAAGAAATGATAAAGAAGAATGAATATGAAAAGTTAAAGGAGAAGTGTAAAAGAATGGAAGCAGATGAAGATGATTGACGGTGTACAGGGTGAGTTGGAGAAATTTTATAGCCACAGATTTGTGTAGGATCTATATGGGTTTTTAAGATTATTGCTTGTACTATTTGTAGGGCTTAAGTAGGCGATTTCTATTATAATTATCTACTTACCATACACGATAATTGTGTTCAATTATTTAAGAAGTGACAATCTTTTACTACAGAGATGGAAGGATAGTTAAAACCATAGAAGTATTCTTTATTAGAACAAAAGAGACGACCAGAATATGTTTTTTCCATGTACTTCTTAAAACGTCTAGGACGTCCCTGGTCTGCAGTTGAAAATGTGCTTTAATTTCTTCACTTATAGGGTATATTTTCATTTGCGGGCCGTAGTTGCTTTTGTATTAATAGATTTTAAGTTATATAAATAGAATAACATTACTAAGAAGTTTAATATGTGAATGCTTTGCCTGTCACTCTGTTTCTAGTAACATTTTTATGGTAAATCATTAGTGAGATTGTTTCGAATATGTGATAGTTGTATTGGTAAAGAAAGGATAGTTTCAAATATGAAGGTCCGGTTTCTTGGTCGCCCACCTTAGTAGCAAAAAATTTTTGAACAATATTATTATTAAATCGAAATACATTATTAGATAACCAATTAATTTTGACGTTGTAATTACAAGAGTGAGATTAATGAGCGTATATTAGATTTAATTATTAATTAAGTAAACCAACCAGGAAATAGAAATAATAATGAGTAGTTTATTAAGTATACATGATGACACCACGTCGATGTAATTCGGCAGAACAAACAATAAATGTTTATCAATAATATTTTATATTACATGTTTGAAAAACTTAGTTTATGAGTAATTTAAATGCTGAAACATACTTTTAAAATCCGACGCGAGTCGATGTAAATTCACAAGGCGTATCGCGACTTCACAGTGAGAGGTCCTCATGCGAGTTTTTCGAGTAGCCTAACGAGTTCTATCGGACTACGTTACGTTTTTTAGGATTGCGTACCCTAAAAGAAAAAAAAAGGAGTCCATATAGGATCACTTCGTTGTTTGTCCTTTTGTCAAGACCAATTTTCTCAGGAATGCGTGAGAGTATTAGTAATCCGTGAAAAAATCAGACTTATAAGTAAACGCAATCAAAAGATAAAACTGTTTATGCTCCGTTTATGTCGCGTATTTTTCATTCACTAAAATCATGACCGACTCGTACTTCGACGATTTTTTAACTACAAACTGTTGTCACTTGTTGGCGTCATTATATAATTGAAATTGTAGTTTACCCTGTCGAAATTGAATATGTTTGGTGACTCGCAAAAATTCGGTATCAGCATTTTTGTTATAGAAATGCGTCGTATAACTCGTATTGCGTCGAGTGAAGTGTCTTTTTGCCATAATTCTTTTTAATGTCCGTATAAATCAACTAGTAGTGGTAGCCTGTGCAGTAGATTTAAAAATTAATACCTTTTATTCCGTGTGATAAAATATATGCTAATAATTATGTAAGTATAAAATTACTCTAATTTTATATTATTGACTGCTTCCTTGCTCTAGTGATGTTAGTATGGATAAATATTTGGTGTTCCACAGAGCTTGTGTATACTCATACTGCCAGAAATTTATGCGTACTATGTGATTTGTGATAGAAAATGTAGGTATTTATAAAACAATTTCAAGTGTTGTCAAATCATCTGTAACCATGAGTATAAAATGAAAATTGTTGCTGAAATATCTGTATTTTATATATTAACACTGTAAAATGAAGAAAATCAGCTGGTTTGCAAGTTATGAGGTCATTGGACTCGAACTTTTAACGTTTGTAGCTCTGTTGATATGCAACTCTGAGATCGGTGACGTTCGCCATTGAGTTGGGAATCGAGAGGTCTTTCCTTGCACAGGGATTTAGATTAATTGAGCGGAGCTTACTGTCTCCGTTTTTCATTTCCCCGTTGTGTCGTACGGTGAACAAACCCGTTGATATGACTTGAAGTGTTTATTGATATGCTTCTAATAGTGTTTATACTTTTAGACAATGAGTGACCATGATAATTTTATATAATAGAAGAATTACTCTTAAGTTAAATTTGATGAAATCAAATCCGTCATACTTTGTAGATTTAAAATCAGTTGCGTCATATTGTACAGGATGTTTAAGAAAGAAATGTGTTCACGAATAAACTATAATAGAAGAAATATTGCGACTGTATCAATCACTTTTCAATTTCTAAAATAGAAACATTTTCTATCAAGCTTTATAGTTTTGTTTAGTTATAAAATAAAAGATTGTAATGCATATATTTATTTAAAATATTTTACTATATTAATACAGGCAGTTACGTAACTTAGCACAGCAAAAAATATTAAATAATTTGATGGAAAATGTCTCGTTGAATTACTTACTTCTTTCGTTTTTCTATCTTTAGGATCTTAATTCGAAGTCTTATTTAAAATTAACAATCTATATATATATATATATATATTGTGATTAGTATTTAAAAATTGAGACCTTTTCAATATACCTAGTCTATTTTAATTCTATTCTGATGTGGGTCTACTCTAATGCACCTTTGTCTACCCCTTAGGGATAAAAAGACGTGACGCAATGTTAATTATATACGTACTAAAAATAAAAAAGTTCAAACGCATAGTTTGAATGCGTTAAAACTTTTCTATATTTAGTGCCTAGCGTAGCATAGCGCATATATAAATATAATTTAATTTCTCAAACATCCTATAATTAACGTATAGCGGTCAAATTGGTTATAAATAAATGGCAATTTTAAATACTGTATATATTTTATTCACTACCTACATCAACACAGTACGATACAGCATAGTGTGAAAGCAATCGGTCCTTTCAACTTCTTAGCTCGTAATGTTAGCCATTGCTTCTGATTCGGCACGTACATTTCAGCCGGCATTAGCTGTTCTGGAGTGTCGTTTTCTGGAATAATAAATTAATCTATACTAATATTATAAAGCTAAGGAGTTTATTTGGTTTTATGCTAGTCTAAGCAACAAGTGGTGCGCTTTGAATATTTTCTTTTAGTGTTGGATACCACATTTATCGAGTAAGGCTATAGGTTATATAATATCGTGCTACGGCCAATAGGAGCTGAGCAGTGGGCAAATAAAGAACGACGGAAGCGATTCCCCGCGCGGCTTCTTGTTTAATAATAAAAGGTATGTTAGGTTACATAAACGTACCATTTTCTTTGCGTACGTGCTGAGCGGATTGCATTGTTGAGTCTTGCATAGATATAAGGTCTCCTGGAGCATGTAGGAGAAGTCTACCCACGCCTTCACACCTCCTAAATATCAAATATATCTAGATATTAAGACTAATGATAAAACAATATGTGAAAAATTTTAGAGGCAATATAAACAGAAATTGTTCGAAAAAAACAACATGGTTCTTTCAGTAACACTCTTAAGGGCCCCACAGATTTACAATATGGTGGACGATATCAGTCTGTCAAATAAATGCAAAAGGTCACCAATTTATATACTTTATTATTGATTCTGTGAGGACCTTTAAAATTAGTAATAGAAATTCTTCAATTTTTGGACGAATGTATAATTATTGTTTGTACCTCAAAACTTCGTTCTGTAGCATCTGCTTCCTTGCGGCCGTAGAAAGAGGTTTGCATTCGTTCAACCATATTCTTACTTCATTGAAATCAGCTAATAACTGCATCGCGGCATCTTTCCTATTAAATGAAAATGTAATAGGGTATTGGAGAGGAGAAGACATTTGGTTTAATAGAGGAAGCACATTTATGATGGAAAGGCTGACGTTCACTCATTATAATGACAATAAGTAGATGGAAAACCATGAATAAATGGGATTTCTAAAATTTATATAAATGGTTAGTTTTGTTATTAAAATTAGCGTTTCATCCGGATTAATTGTCGCTCTGCCACTAAACGAAGTTATTGCTAATTAAGTTACCGTTTAGTCAAAGCAACTAAAATTGTGAACCAGTTACTACAGTCTGTACCTGAAATTTCACAAGCGTGAGTGCTTTAGGTACCTGAGGTACCACTGAAATGAAGTCTCTGTGATGGCAGCTCCAAAGTCCCCATTGCTGCAAGCACATTGATTTCCTAAAGGACTCTTGAAGATTTATTGGAAACTCACGTAAATTTGACTTTGGCTACATAAATGTGGTGCAGCCAGGACTCGCACGAAAGTCTAAGCACCATATTCAGAGCCTGTATGTCTTGCGTTGCCTTTATTACTGGTAGCAACATTTTGTCTGAAACAATGTTAGAAAGATGTAATCTCAGCTCACGGCAACTTCGTTGAGCTAATATTTTTTCAAGTTTTGTGAATATCTTCGGCAATAAGTTGATTTTTCCGATAGTGCCCGATTCTAATAATGCCAAAATAAACTAGCTTTAGGTATACTAATTTAATAACATTATGGGAAACATCTATTAAATTCAGTATTGTCATATACCAAAATAAAACGAAACGGAGTCTACTTTACCTAGGAATTCATGAACGTATATAGAGTGAATGGACTGTGGCGGTCTTGTAACTCTTCTCCACTCCGCGTTGCTAGGGAATATCATGGTAAGGTGCGCCAAACTGGTGGTCACACACACCGCTGATAACACCTGGATGATCTCCTCCGTCGCATCCTGTTCACATATATGCGATTATTTTTTAACCTATTAAACGCCAAATCTCCCGTAGTTGGAATATGAAAATGTGTCCTATTGTCAAAGTAGTAAAATCATATTTTAATTATTGGAATTGTTACCTCAAAGACAGCAAAATGTAGGACGTTTTAGTTTACATGGAGAAATATCTCATACCTTTAGCTTTTGGATGTTAACTTTGACTTCTGAAACTAACTTCTCTCTCATTTTAGCGCAAACGTTTTCATGGACTCCGATTTTGCCTGTGAAGTAAGAGTTGGATTATTAGTTGATGGCACTTGATGGTCACTCAATCCATACCTCTTAGTGATTAATATCTTGATGATCTTTTGTTGAGGTATCCTGGAAGATTGTTACACGAAACAAATTAAATTTATTGATATTCTATCTTGGTTTCTTGCACGATAAAAATCTTGAAAGCAAATTGTAACTGTTTTGTTAGGCAGTCAAATAAAAAACATGGAATTAATTGCATTATCAAATATTTTTGTGTGCTAAATATACCTGATTCAATAGTAGCCGTGTGATCAGCAAATCTCAAGGTAATCAGCTGTTCCATACAAGCTTGCATATCGTTGTGTGCAATGCGGAAAAAATCATTCATCGCCCACGTATTCGCTAAACGTCTAGTTTCGGCTAGACACCACAATCTGTATGTGTGGATGGAGTGATCTAAAAAATAAAGAAAATCTATAATACAAATAAAATGTTAAATCTATAATAAAAAAAAGTAGGGTTGTTTTTTTTCTATGTTAGAAATCATATCATTTGTCCTTCTCCATTTTTAGTCGGTTATAAAATAGAAAGAATAATATCTTAATATTGTTCTTTACGTATTTCTTTCGTCAAAGCACATTTAAAAATAACTAAATTCATATTTCGTATAACTATTTTATGTTCTCTCCGTCTATCGTGAACTATTATGGTTGTAATCGATACAGTAATAAAGGCATCTCGTTTCACCCTAAAACTATTTATATAATCTAATAAACGTCGCGTCTCTGAGTTTTGAGATTGCCTTTATTTTTTTGCTATAATAAATTCTTACCGAGTCTATGTAAAATGGGTATCTGCTCAACTATAGGCAAGTCTTCCAATGGAGCTCCTAGAATGTAGTCCCAAGTGACTTCACATTGGTTATTAAGGGTAACTAACTCTTGCAACATCAGGGCGAAACATGCTCCCGATTCTGTGCTCTAGAAAATCCATTCCGAAAAAAAAAAATTATAGCCATATATTTAGGTAAGTACAATACCAATTAGGTACATAATAAAATTAAAGCAAAACTTACTTCTGTGATATATAATGAAATCTCTGGATTGATTTTTAGAGAAGTGGGATTCAAATTCGTTGTTAAAGTAGCACTGAAAAAGAAAGCCCCATAAAATAGTCGTTACTAAAATGTTCATAGTTGGTGAAAAGTACACAATTGATTTGAATACAAACCCAAAATATTTGTCCCAAGATGTCGAAGTTACGTGACATCCTAATGCATCCGCTAATATTCTTAAAGCTGCTAATATTAGTTCGGGAGTATCTGAAGGGGAAAATAGCATCATCAGGTGTTAGCCCGATATAAAAAGTACTGACTTCATTAATAAATAAATACTTACTGTTTACATTAAAAGTTACGAATAACCATTCTCGAAGTTTTTGACTTGTATTTGGGGACCTAGAATTATAGCAAAATTAGAAACATGTTGCCAAAAAGGAACAAAATGATATATCACTACTTTAAATACATAAATTCACCTCATTGCCAAGGGATACGAGGACCACCAAAGAATGATGTGCTCTAAACAGCTGCCAACGTCACCCCATAATATATTCTGATAATATTCAGTCACTTTATGTGCTGCTTTCTTGCTGGCTTGCACACGACCTAAATAAAATGTAGGTCGTGTAAATATACTTGCTATCGAAATTTTAGACAACTTAAATTCTTGCAGAGTAGGTACGAAGAAGTGCCAATCACATTCACATGAAGAATCAGGAAAATAATAACTGCATTAAAAGTCTCACCAGTCTTTAATTTCTTGACGCCATTGGGGCCTAATAATGTTGGTGACATATGCGCAACTGTATCCAGCAGAATCTCAATATACATTTCTTCGCTTTGAAGAATACTGTTTATGTTATCTGAAAGACAATCCGGAAATACAAAAGCATTACAAAGTCAGTAAACTAAAAGAAAGCTGAAAGGCAGATTCATGAATTAATAATTACCTTCGGTGTTGAAAATATTCTCTAGGAGGTACTCGTTAGTCAAGAGCGACAAGTACGGTACTTCAGCGTCTGAATTTTGCGCGGTCACCAGTTCGTTGAGTTTCTTATTGTGTTCGTTTTTCATTTCAATCAGGCTCTGAGCTTGTTTCATTTTAAGTTTTCTATTTATGACGAAGGCATCTCGACGTTTGTCCATTGTTACCTCTCGTGATATTGTTGATGTTGGTGGAGTTATATGCTTTGTTAGTGTGCTAAAGAAATATTTAATACGTTAGTAGAAATTAGGTACTTGTAACAAATTTGTTGACCAATTAGTTACTTACTGAAAGATTTCCAAACTCTCTGCACTACTAGAAGTTGAGTCATTGTCTGAGTTAGTGTCAGGCTTGTACACCTTGACCAAACAATTAATTAATCGTTGGCAGTTGATTTCAGCTCGACTTTTTGATAAAATCTGTAAATATTAACACTTAATATCATGCATACACAGAATTTCACAATACCTTTTTTTAGATTGCAGTGATGTACTTACTAGAATTATTATTCAACATTACGACAATCGAAAACAAACTACATAATTTGAAAATAAATTGTAAGAGTTATATACCTACTCCTACTTCAAGCACTCGAACTGAATTCAAAAAGCTCCATACGACGAACCTATATCTCCTATTTTTGCAATTTATAGATACCTACATGAATAATTTATAAGGCAGATGGTGGAGATAGATACGCAGACTGCAAGTTCATAGATATATCGTTGAATACGTTTCATACTAGTTTTCATAACTAATGCAATTGACTGAAGATATTTGCATTTCAAGTGGATAAGTAGCTTTGCATTTCTAATTTCCCGCTCTGAAGGGATATTATACGATTTAAATTGGAACCAATTTAAATATTCCTAGAAGTTATCGTTCCGAATAACGGATTTAATCAGGTACCTACAGCTGTATCTACCCACATAATATTATGGACCAATCTTTAGGCATTTTTGTGAGTCAATGATGTAATGAAGCAGCTATGTAACCCCGCACATAAGTACTCAAAGGTATGTTTCAACATTGTAGATACTCTATTTGCAAGTTACGACAAATGATGGAAATAAAACTGATAGTAGAACTCAAGGCTACGAATACTAGATGTTGAAAAGTAGGAAGGTATATACCTACGTAAGTTTTCATTTATAAATCTTTTAAAATTGACACTTTTGACTGTAAATTTCACATACACCCGCTATTGTGGAGCACCTTCCTATATTTTACTATACTTAGTATTTTCATAAAAAAGAGAATTAATAGGAGTCATCATCATATCAGCCAGATGACGTCGACTGCTGCACATAGGCCTCATTTAACTTCCGCCACAGCGAGCGGATTTTCTGCTGCTTACAACCAACGGCCACCCGCAACCTTTACTAGGTCGTACTGCCCAACGCTACGCTCTCCAATAGATACATGGCCGCCACTCAAGAACCTCAGCCCCATCGGACTCCGACTCATCAACACACACAAAATAAATTAACATACCTGAACAATCTTCGTTAGCGTAACATTCTTCGTTTCACTAATAACGTTGGGGTAAGTATTGCTTCCAATGTTAAATTTAGCTGCAAACGTCTTGTAACTCAGTCCTATTAGATTGTTATATATGCTGACCAAACTGAAAAACATAACTACCTCGTAAGACCAATAAATGTTTGCAAAGTTCATAAAATGTACCTAATTATTAGATTTGAGTATGAATAGGTAAGACTTTAATTAGATATATAATAAGTAAGTATACTCAGTTATATAGTAAACTAAACTCAGTTTAGACAATGTAGAGTTACCGCAAAAGTTGGCATAGGTATGTGATCTTTTGTAAAGGGTGAACATAACAGCTAAAATTGTATGTTTATTCAAGAGCCTATTCTAACTTGGCATCGTAATCGTATAAGTTATGAATAGATACATATATCTACGTTATAATTCAGTTACACATTTAATTTAGGTAGGTACTTCTGTAACTGCCAATTAATCTATCTATATAATTATATAAAAATCAATTGAAAGAAAACGGCTGAACGGAGTTATCTTATCTTGGTCTTGAAATGTTCGTGGAGGTCTAAGGAAGGTGGAAAAGGTGAGAAAAATTGCAAATAAAAAAATCGATTGAGGCAGTAGGAAGTCTGCCGGGTCAGCTAGTACTTATTATATAAAAAATGGTTTGTAGATATCTCACCTCAAACAGGATTCAATCAATTTCCTCGAGTCCTCTCTATGTAGACATGTACTAAGTATGGTCGATATAAGCCCATGTATAGATTGTAACAACACAAATCGAATGCCGCATAATTTATCAAAAATATGAACGTTTTTACTCAGAAGTAATCCATTGTCCTTTTTCAATCGAGCTAACTTTGGATTCAATTTGTAAAATGATTTCACTAATTTTGTTAAATAGTCTATTATTTGATCTAATACCTAAAACAGAACAAATGGTATTTTATTTTTTGTAAAAATGTTAATTTATATTTGTATGTCACATGACTAGCACATATAAATTCCACAAAGTGAAAATCTACATTGGTACTGCTGGTCGGAATCGAACTCGGACCGCGTGTTTAGCACGCCGGTCGCTTAGGTATCCATTCAGCCACCATCGCATTTTTTTTGCATGCATTGTACATTCATCCGTTCTTTATTTTTTCTCATTAATTCAATAACATAAAAACAAAATTTCACTTTAAAATAGCATTACGGAAACCACAGAGGATTTGTAATTAATTTTGTTTGTGCTTAGGTATTTTTCTGCCATTCGAAAGCTTTGGGAACAGTCAGAGAAGCTTATCATAAGATACATTGATTGTTGTTGCCAAATTCCCTTTTTTCCGTCCTATTTAGTTCAATTTATTAGGTATTTGTTGTTTGACGTAAATAAAACGTAGGTAAAGAAAGCCTGTCTCACCTGTATATTCACGAGTTCCATGATGTATTTACGATTCGACAACGAATGTGCATCATTCCTCCCACCAACCTTGTTACCCTTCCATTTGTTATCTGAATCTAATATCATTTTTGTCACCGCAAAACAAACCATTTCCATTTCCCGACAGTGCGAGAATAACTCTTCTTCATCGGGCGTTTCTTCGCTTATCCATTTTTTACTAGACACTTTATTTGCAATCATGATTAAAAAAATATTTTATGTAGAAAATAAAAAGAAAAATAAATGATTTTGTTCGTACTAGCTCGTATCAATCATTGTAAACGACTGAACTGGCTGCATACTATTGTGTATAAAATCAATGTATAGAGATGTCGGTGCCAGCGCTGGCAGCCCGCGGGGGAGGTTCCAACTAAGCGTCTAAACCCTTGCTGGACAACTTGCGAATTGCTATCGTTAAACTTTTTATTAGTGTTCAACCTTGCTTTTATGACTGGCGAAATTGTTAATGTGAAAAGACTTTGTGTAAACTTAATAATACAGCCTTATTGACAGAGTTAAGTATGCAATTTACTGAACGGAACCTTGTAAAAACTCATCGCGGTATGATGATCAATACAGAGCTTCATAAAAAAGTGAAGTAGGTATTTCATAAAATTTAGTACGTCTGAGTATTGGTTGTCGTATTTAAGTTCTTCCAGTTAAACTGAGAGAAACATTGGATCTTATTACTTCAGGCAACTTATTACAATAGGTAGTAGAAATGCAATAAAAGAGCTATGAGTCAATGATATTATTGATCTTATTAACGGTAAACTTTTGATAAATAAAAAGAATACATATATTTACTTTAGTAATGTATTGAAGATGTTGCCACTAAGAGCTCCTATAAAATGTTTCAAAAAAAAACCGTAAGTACGATACCTATCTAACACATTACGACCTCAATGTTCGTCGACTAAAGTTACTCGAATCTGCTAATGCGGGTCAAGGAAACTTTAGCGCTAATGTATTTTGTCCTTGGTAAATAACGAATCGTGTAACTAAAATAGCTTAAGCTATATTATTACCGATCATTGTACCCGATATTATTGGCATAATAAAAAGGGTTATACACAATTTTTGTTTCGCATGGCCTTAAGGCGCTGTCCAAACGGAAACACCGAAAAACTCTCAATTTTTCGTCGCGCAGTTTGCCGTATCGGTATATACTACAAACCAGAAAATTTACTTGGATAAAGTCGAGAATCTAAAGAAAAGACTTACCTAAAAATATTTCATGTAATTATAATAGTTTCGTAGAAAAAAGGTCACACAGATGACCCTTAGAAAATGTTTTCGTCGCGCAGTTTGCTATATTTAGATCGTAAAGTAATATATTTTTTGCTATGATAATAAAGGAAATTTAATAAGCTAGAGAATTACCTAAAAATTATTTCACTAAGACACGTAGTTTTTTTTTTATTAAGAGAAATTCGCGAAATCACGTCTAATTCGACGCTTGATAGATTTGACTAAAGTCAAACATCTCAGCAATTTGAACCTTATGCGTTCACATGAGGTACTAGTGTAGGTTGTTTATTGTGCCCCCTCCCAGTCGGCGACGAGCCGTTAGGAAGGAAGGTCACGTCACTGATTAAATTTTTGGTTCACGCTATTTTCGTATTTTTTAAATAAACATTTTATTTATTTAGAAGAAAACTTCTTGGATACAAGAATCAATTATCATAACATTAATATCTTGCAACAATTCTCAATATCGGAGATAATATTTGCATTGGTTTTATTCTTATCACGTCACCGGCGGCCGGTGTTGCTAAGATGTCGCTGAGGCTAACAACCAGCGAGCGCTAAGACGGCGCTGTTACATACGTCACATGAACGTGGTGGCTACTTTATAATGACGTACAAAATTTAGAGTATTGGAAATAAACAATAATGATACCAAAGTTGTTGTCATTTTTTATGGACTGGCTATTACTCGAAATTTACTCTCGTCAAGCTCGAGGCATGCCATTGAGAGAAAACAATTCATATCGGTAAGAACAATTTATTGGGGATTTTTCATAAATCAAAAAAATATACTGGGTCGTAAGAGAAGTTTTGATTCTGAAGGTTATCCAACTCTACCATATCGTAAGAGACAACAGTTAACTTTTGAAGGATCGCTACAATGCTCTTCTATTTTTGAAGATAATAAAGAAAATGTGCCCTGTTGTAGTAGACTTTTGGTGAGATATAAGAATTTCGTTAAAGTCAAAGTCAAAAATTCTTCATTCATTTAAAACAATTGTGTATATACTTATGAACGTCAAAAACAGTTGTAACATATCAGCTAGTTTATTTCCTGCTTTAGTACCTAATTATAAAATTATTTATTACTTATTATATTTTATATTTACATAAATTATTTTTTATTTTTGTTTGGTTATTACAAAAGGACTGTTCACGTTATCATCACCCTATCATTATCTCGGTTGAATCCTGCTTAGTTGGCTAGTATCTGCTGTTCTCGGTGTACCTTGATTTAGCTAAATATTAGTTTTAAAAGTCGAAAGAAATATTCACTTAAGCCCTTTGAAAGTTATTAGATGTCATTGTCAATTTGATTGTAATGAAAGTTTCCAAAGATTCAAAGACAAAAAAACGTTAGCTTATGCTATGTGTATTTTTTCATGAGAATAAACAAATATAATTAATATATTTAGGAAAAATACTTGTTTTTCTTCCAAATGCTTTATTTTTTCCCACGTAAAAATAGGATCGTTCTCTTTTTAAAAAAGTTGACATCCGAAATTACATTATCCATATTATCCTACTCTTGTAACTATCTCAAGTAACATGGTCCATCTATCACTTAAATATAAAATGCATATTATTTTTATTTGTTTATATCGCACGTGTAATCTATACTAATTTTATAAAGCTGAAGAGTTTGTTTGTTTGAACGCGCTAATCTCAGGAACTACTGGTCGGATTTCAAAAATTCTTTTAGTGTTGGATAGTCCATTTGTCGAGGAAGGTTTTAAGCTATATAACATTACGCTGAGACCAATAGGAGCAAAGCATCAGTGAAAAAGTTGCAAAAACGTGAAAAATCTATACTAATATTATAAGGCTGAAGAGTTTGTTTGTTTGTTTGAACGCTAGGATCTAAAGAACTACTGGTCCAACTGGCAATTTTCTTTTAGTGTTGGATAGCCCATTTATCGAGGAAGGTTATAGGCTATATAAAATCACACTACAGCTAATAGGGGCTGAGCAGTGGCCAAATAAAGAACGACGGGAGCGAAGCCCTGCGCGACTTCTAGTGTTTAATACGATGCTAGACGATTATAATACTTGGTACAAACTATAATTCCTTGTATATCACTTCATTTTAAAGTGCACGTTTTGCGTATGTTCAGTTCAGACATCGTCTATTGAACAAGAGTTAATTTAAAAAACCAAAAAACCCTAAAAGAGTTTTTGTTTGTAGGCTATATAACATCATGATACGGGTAATAGGAACTGAGCAGTGGCTTCATTTCATTTCATTTAATATCTATATTGCGATAGCACTAAAAAAAATTCTGTTTAGACAGTTTCCGTCCGCCATATTAATTGTTTGTTGACGTCACATAGCCTATGACACTTGAGGAAAAAATACGAACCTAATGACACCTCACACTTTAAAATCAGCCAAGCCGTTTAGGCTACAGAAGGTCACAATGGAACAGGCATGCCCAAAAACATACATACATACGCGCGAAAAACATTACCCTCCCATTCCTTCTTGACAGTCGGGTAAAGAAAGAAACTAAGTACTTTTGGTTTAAAAATAGAAAACATTAGAAATATTTTACCGTACCTAATAATTATTTTGTTCGACCAGAATACGGACGGCGCGAGAATAAGGCCGCCGCTGGTTGACGTGAATGCGAGTTTGTTCTTTGGGATGAATTGTTGAACGGCGCGGGGGGCTCGTGCTTCAGCTTCCCTGCTTCACCCCCTGGATTAGCTCAACATTGGCTTAGTACAGGGCCTTAAGTAGTTTGCGGTAGACAATCCGCAAAAAAGGCAAGTATCTAAAACCTATATTAATCATACTTCTTTATGTCCATATGAACAATTGTATTCTATCTGACGGTGGATTGTTTTTCTGAATAAATATTACGAGTTGAACTAGTATGTCCCATATTAAAATTATTATGAAACGGGTCATATTTAAGGAATATGAAATACCTTATTTATTGGCCCGACGTTTCGATCGAATTATACCGACCGTGTGTCCCATCTGAAAGTGAGAGGTAATACGATCAGGGCCCTGATTCTAAGCTGTCGGAAAATTTTCGGCCCGAAATGTCGGTGTAATTAAAGTTAAAAAACATATTGTTAAAGAAATAAATGGTTGTGGGAAAAAACCTTAAATTAATCAGTTTTTAATTTTCTATACGTTAGACTATTTTCTAACATTAAATAACATAAGCCGTAAAAATAAGTCTTACTAAGATTCGTAAAAGTTTACAATCCGGGAGCAATCCGACGAGTCAGAATCAGGGGGTAGCTCTCTCCTAAGCCGGTGCAACACCTACCTTAAAATGAAATGGCAAAATAAGAGTGTGACAAATTGCCCTCTAATCCCTGCACAGTAATTTTCACTGTTACTTTTCCCCAATAAGCTCTGGAGATCGCTACTCATCAACAGAGACACTTCAGCTAGGAACAAGAAGCGCTGAGCAAAAAAAATAATTGTGTCCCCGCGGGTTACATATCACCGAATAATAGTGGTTGTGTCAGGGACATAGCAAAGCCATTTATTACATAAGGGCTTGGCTACTGTCGTCTGTAGGCCGGAGGTATTTCCCCAAGACAAGCTAACAAGTCTTCTGTTAGAGTGGTGTCGCCTCTATGAAACTTCTATGTCGCCTCTACGAGACTTGTACGTAGCCTCTACGAGACTTGTACGTCGCCACTACGAGACTTGTACGTAGCCTCTACGAGATTTCTACGTCACCTCTACGAGACTTCTACGTCACCTCTACGAGACTGCTACGTCACCTCTACAAGACTTCCACGAATTCCAGTGGAGAAAGATAGTAGAGGATAATATGTCCGATATTTCGTAGAGAATGTGTCGAGATTTTGTTTTCTTTTATTTATATTAAATTTTTAGTTAGATTTCAGTTCTCTCCCCTTACTTTAATGGCATTGCAGAATTTCTTACTTCTCTTGCATAAGAGGAAATGGCATCTTGTCTTTGTCAAATTAAAGCTATACTAAATTGTCACTTATCCCTGTTTCCTCTGCTCCTTTAGAGTTTACCACCCTTACACCTGCTCATTTTCTAGTTGGACGACCACTCAATCTTTTCGCACCCATAGGCAAGGTAATATCTTGGAACGCTACCAACTCGTCGTGTCGTACTCATCAGGCAGCACGTTTGGAGATGGAATGCAGATCTATTATATATATATATATATATAATCAAGAATCACATTACCATAAACAAAGTTTAACCTGTAATTCAATTACACACTGCATTAAAAATAGCCCTTCTTCCACGTAGTCAAACTGGTTTGACTATGAGGAATTACGTTTCCTCGTGGTCAAACTTGTCCAACGACCATCCGTTAAAAAGTGTACATTCAATCAATAAGGTGCTTGTTCATAAGCATATAAAAGGCTGCCCTCTCCCAAAGTGTTTAACATTGTATTGTGTGTGATCAAAGTACTAGGCTAGCATAAGCTTGTGGGAGGTTGTAATAAAATTTTATTAATGTTTAGAAATCTCTTGCACGCTTCTGTTATCCTAGTACTATATCGCGTATCGTCATATAATATAATACTAGGATAACAGAAGCGTGCAAGAGATTTCTAAACATTTATAAAATTATGTTACACCAGTTTAACTAAAAAGTTGACTACGAGGAAGAAGGGAATAAATAGCTTAACATTAAGATTTGAGATGTTATAATACGTTTTTATAATGTTCTGAGACAGCAAAATGTATTTTCCAGTATCAACAAACAAACAAAACAAACGCAACGAATTTGAAAAATTATGGCTTAACCCACCTTTATTTCGATGTAAACCAATATATGAGTCAATCAAAATAAAAGCCTTTATGGAACCAAATTGTAGGCGTTAAATAAGTCATTATTATAGCCTTGATGGTGTATACAGTTAAACAAACTATGTCACGGCAATAAATAAGGGTTAGTACCTGGTGTGCGTGACCGCTCTCACTAGGGGTGTCACCATCGTCACGAAACTTAATATTTCACTTTCTCGTATATTGATGGGTTGCTATCACGAAACTCATACTTTAACATTACGGTTTTATTTTAATACTGTTTATGTTTACATCAACAACATATAGCGTTCGCTTTTTTCCTCGGAAGGGTAGATAGAGGTTCACATCACACACACATTACATTTTTCAGTTGCAATAGGGGCCAGCCCTATGTGCTTTATTACTCAATCATAAAAACGGCACGAAGATGCTTATTTGATATGGCGGTCAAAAGGTTAATGGAAAAATGAATTGCTAGATCAATTATTAATGAAGAACTGTGTTTATGTAGATATACTGAGTGTAAGGGAAACGCTTCCGAAAAGGACACTACCAAGTATGATTTTTTTTAAACATATTTTTAGAAATTATCAACACGAAAATAAAACAATAATCATAAAACAGACACCTTTATTTCGGTTTCTATATACTATTTTGCATTACAACACTAATAATAAATCACCTGAACACTGCCAACCGAGCTAGCACAGCGTTCTGGTATGTACCTACAAACTAGTATTGCAATCGTTGATCCGACGCATTCTATCATTCAATCACTATCACAAGTATTACGTTCCGCCCAGTTTAAACATCCTATCACGTGATACTCTCTAATAATAACGCTCTACTGTCAAAGCATATTTCTTTAAAGGAGAGTATACCGCATTTAGTTAATTCGATAAATCCATACAAATTTCCACAATATGCAATTTAACACATTAACGCCGCCAACTTTAATTTAGCGACTTTTTGATGTGCTAAACAATAACTGACGTTTTGTGGAATTCTATCATTTTCGACATATCCCAATTTACCGAATTAACCGAATACACTTCAATCGAAACTACACACAAAGAGTAACAGCACTAACAAACGACGGGGCGGCGCGGTCCGGCTATTTTCACCGCGTAATATAGAACAAGGGGAATCAGAGGCACACGGCGGCAAAAAAACGCGCAACTGTCCGCCGTGAATCTAATAAACCACTTCGTGCACCAACGAGTCACGGTCAGACGTGGCGCCTTCGTTGTTCTGCTCCTTATTATGTTCTAAAAACATCAGTCTCTATTCAAGTCTGGCAAGACTCAAGACAGTCGCCCTCAAAACACTGATTTTTTTACAGCATTAGAAACTTCATGCTAAAAGTGTGATTTATTAATTGATAGACAATATAAATACGTATCGCACTTACAATAGAGAAGAGACATGGAAAACACGTAGGCAAGTTTGGACTTTGTAATAATGTGCGAAATGAGAAAATTGCCCGGCAGGCAGGTCCCATCTTACATTTCAATAACGATTACATTGAAATTGATAATTAATGAGTCTCATGCAATTACTATTATCTGACCTATATGTTATGATGACAGGTTAAAACTTAACATGACGTATGCTCTTAGATTTCAATATGTTACATTTAACCTTTAAGACACCACTGTCGTTTATGCGTGACAAGCAAAAACAATATCAATAATTATAGCTTAATTAAAACATGACAAAACATTTTCACTTACGATATCTTGTTATTTGTAGATTATTTAAAAGAGGTCGATAATTTTTTTTATTCTTTATGACTGTAGTGCAGTTGAGCCTATGAAGACATGCCGCAACTCTTTCTCTTTTTTACATTACCGAATTTGCTACGTAAATTTTATTTAATTCATCTAATTCATCAATCTACAGAAAAAAATAACTACAATCTTATTAAATTCCAAGATAAATGACTATTGTTTGATCATGGTCAAAATAGCAATCCTGTTCTTGCAATAAAAATATAGGTACCTAATTATAAAATAATGTACCTTCACACTAAATTTCATTTAAACTACAAATATAAATAAACATCAATATTTTTTTTGCGCAAGAATCTAGGGCAAGTACAACATTTATAAATATATTGTCAAAAAATAATTCGCCAATGTATCAAGTCCAAGGCAAATAGAATCTTTAACCTTTTCAACGCCCACGTCTGCTATTAGATGAGTACCTATAGCAGATGTGGGCGTTAAAGACGAGCGAAAGCGCGCCTCTTTGCGCCAATGACGGCTATAGCCAACAGAAACAGGTCACAAAAATACAACACACAAAACTAATAATTTTATTTGAAATGATTACTTTTGTGTGCTTTGATACTATGTATATGGGTCCGTGTAGTGACGGATTAAGAATACATAATGTCACTACCCCTTCTCAACCCGTGGGTGTTGTAAGAGACGACTAAGGGATTACCTAACCTTATGCAGACAAGAGCATGGCGAGAAAAGGAAAATTCGAAACATATCCTATAACAACCCGTCTGGTCCGCTGACCAGACGGGTTGGTATAGTAGGCTAAATTCCCTCCACATTCTTTGGAGGAAACCCGTGCAGTGGGACACTGTTGGGTTGGCAAGATGATGATAACATAAACCTGAATTCCATGGTATGGCGTGCAGGCCACAGATATGACGTTATGGTGTGGCATTCAAAATGTTTATTAATTAAACTAATTCTTTCCTTGCATTTTAGTGCACTATACTCAGTACATAAGGATACCATTAGCATAGCTGTCAGAACTTTCTAGAGACTATTTGTTTCGACGACATAATTTCTCTTCTTTCAATAAAATAACCGACTAAGGCCCATTGACCCCTGGCAGATAAGTGCTATATAGCCTATCTGAAATTTAGTTGACAGAATTTTGACGTATTTTTTTATAGAATTTATCATTTAAATCTTAGATACTTTACAGAACACTTATCTATCAGTAGTGAAAAAGAGCCTAAGTTGACAGATTTTTGACATTTATATTTCATATAAAATCTGGTAGAACAAAGCCTAAGTAATAAATTTACAAATTAACCTAAAAATAGCGCAAGTTTAATATGTTAAAGGAGGTTTTCAACAACTCAGTATAAAGCCTTAATCTTTGTTTTACATAAAAAATTATAATTTACTGTGTTGCTAAGAGCAAAATTCGAGAACAGCTGGACCAATCCGGCAATTGAAGTACGAAGAAGGTTTATAGCAGTCTAATAACTTTTGATAGAACGACGCGCGGCGTCTGATCGGGCAGCAAGTTATTTAGGCTCATAGGTCCCTAAATAATTTATAGCTGTGCATACTCAAAACAGGTATTTAATTGGTTAATAATAAAATTATTATTAACCAATTACCTAAATACTTGTTTTAAAATTGGACATTTATTTTCAAAACCGGACAGCTACGTTGTATGTTCGGACATTTTATGATATGACACTGTTTGAGACGCGTAAGACTATCGAAAAGCCAGACATTTACATACATCTCAAATCAAAACCGATATAAGCAAAATTCAGCCAGATATCATTTCAGCCAGATTAAGACTTACACCCACGTTGGTGAAAACCGCTAAGGAAGAGAATTTAGAACATAATTTTTTCGAACATTATACATCAATGACGAACTCAGTATAAAACAAACGTTACTACAGTAACAATACTAAACTACAGCAAAATTGCTTTAATTTGATATGATTCATGATTATCACCCATTACCTGTCATGTTAATACTAAACAATTTTACTAAAATAAACAGGTTAATTTGCAGGTACTTAATATTATATAAAATACTTTTGAATTTTATCACTTTTTGTTTAAAATGGAAATGCATACAATGATTTAGATTAGATATCAATTCATTTAAGCGGTCATATATAATTGATTAAAATATGTTCTTTTTAACCTTATAACCACCAAAGCTTAAGCAGTAGCCGACAAAAGAAAATATGGTCTAATATTCTAATATTCCCGGCCGGCTACTTATATAATATAGTAAATATTTCATTTATATCTTACAATGAAACAGGTCTGGTGTAGTATTTTTAACCTTTTGACCACAATATTATAGCGGCAATAAGTGACAAATGATTATTATCATGCTCTAATAGCCAATGAGATGAACTCTTTGTACACATAATGGAAGATGTTTTTAAAATATTTTTTTAGTTTGTAGGTTACAACCGGCCGTGATACTAAGAACAAAATAGTGTTCCACGTATAAAGTAAAGCATAGATTGGAAGACATTAATATAAACATGTGAGGAAAATCAGAAAAGTCAGGAAGAGTTTTAAACATTACACCAAACATAATGTGCGTATTTTTGATCTTAGGATAGGCAGAGACCTTTTAAATTGTAATATACAAAGGGTTAAAAATAATCAATCAGGATATTTTAATTAATTGGGAATGTACTTCCATTTTGGCATCTGTTTATGTGGAACATTATATAATAATATTCATTACTTTCCACTCTTTTGAGAAAAATTAATTGTAAGTAAAAGTACATTGTTACTGCTGCTACTAAAAAGAAAAAAAAAGAAAAATTTGAAACAAACCCTATACCAATCCGTCTAGCCAGCGTGGTATAGTAGGCCAAACTCCCTCTACATTCTTTGGAAGAGACCCATGCCCAGCAGTGTTGCAGCAGTTTATGAGTTGAAATTATAGTACATTTTGAAATTTTTAGAATAATAGTACATTTTGTTAAAATCGTCTGTACCCGTTCATATGGTGGTCAGAAGGTTAAAATCACCTATAACTGAATAAACTGGAAAAGACAAATGCAAAGCAATTAGCCTCTGCAATTCTAATAAGGCAATTAATACAACGTCTATACAAAACATAATATTATCTGTTGAAATATCGCAACAAATAAACTGCACTAAACATTATTATATTGAATTAGCCTACATAGAGATAACAATAAAAAATAATGTACACAATGTAATATCTTTTCAAATTTAACCTAAACGTTTAGCTTAGCCCTAATATATATCAAACTTAACAATTGTTATTGCTTCATTTTATTCGAAGACCAATATTTACAAGATATCTACGGAGTGAACACACATTTCCAGAGAACTTATGAACCTATAACAGATCAATCAGGCATATCTATACTTGTTATAGGCACTACTGGTTTCATAGTTTCGTTCTTCTTTTGATTTTTCAACGATTTCTTACTCTCTTTAACTTTTTTGTGTGTTTCTTCGTCTCTGTATGGTTCTTGATTGACGGGTGGTTCACTCGGTATTACATTTGAGCCTCGATTGACGTTATTATTGTACGCAATGTTCGCATACTCCTGCAGTAATGGAAAGACTGATAGAAGAAATTGGCAGAAATCTTTCCTTATACCAAACCACCCTGTAAATAAAAATAATATCAGATATTATCTACTACTTTTATACTTCGATGAGACTAGAAATTTTACTTCACTTGTGATCCACTGTTATTACAGAAACGGCTATAATATTAATTTTATATTATTATTTATAGATAAAATAAATAGTAAACTCACATTTGTTGCCACCTTTAGAACTGAACGACATGATTATGAGCGTGGCATAGCTGACGAACAACGGACTCACGACCACAGTGTATGATAGTGGTAGACCGTCATCCAACTTGTTTGTTAATAGCACCTGCATATAAAATACTTAATGTTAGCTACATTATTACTTATAATACATTTTTATAGGAACCTAAGCTAGAGACTTTTCTGTGAAGAATTCCAGTACTCTGTATATTATTATTGCCATCCCTTTCTCATCTTAACTTATTAACCACCTAACTCACCATGGCTGGAAAATGAGTCTCATTATTGAAGCAATAAGATTATATAAAAATCTTTCGCATAGTTGAATAATATTACGACAGAGGAGGTCAAAAGGTTAACCCAGTACAGAATGAGCCGCCTGTCTGGGGAAGTAACACCACCTTATAGAAGACCGCAGCCGTAGTAACACTTTCTGTATTCCTGCTGATTAGTAGTAGTGTCCAGAGCTTATTGGGGAGGGCAGGGGTTTTAAAGGTTCCCGTTAAGATCTGGTATGTCTGCAAGCAAAATGGCTTCAATAAACACTGAACATAATATATGAATACAAACCTGAAACACCAATATTGGTACAACCGTGAACGTATAAGCTAGCGCAGAGTTGAAGCTCGTGCGTCTTTGTTGAATATTGACCTCGGGTGTTCGCAGCAGGATACCAGCGAATATAATGCTGTATAGTACACCTGGAAAGTTCATAATAATTGTATCTAAAAGTATGTAAGATCATAAAAATCATTATTGTGTAATGTAAGTGGTACATAGATACTTTCTAATAATAAGGGAGTAGGTTGGAGCACTTGAACTTCACATGAGATTTTTTTCTAATGCAATGCAAAGATGATGAACTGATGCAATAGGAAAATTAAAAATCTAATTACTTAACCTTTTGACCACCAATACCAATTGCTTTGAAAGCAAAATATATATATTCATTAGATGCTTTGTTAGTCTTGGCGTTCAAACGGTTAAACATTAATAATAAAATAGATTGGAAAAGAGTACATACACTCACCTACTAAACTGAGGCACATTAATATCCAAAGGGGAACGAACACCACTTCCCAACTCCAACTGATAAACTCATCCAACTTCAATGCTAGGAATATGAACTGGAGTATATTTACAGCACAAAATAATTCCAACTGCAAAAAAGAACAAGGTAAAGGTCTAAGTGTTGTCTAAGGCCATTTAGAATATCTTTTTTTAATGGTTAAGATAGCAGACGAACTAGAGATTCATCTAATGTAAGTTGATGTTGTCCCTTTATCATTGAATACGCCATACTTTATTAAAGTGACAATAATGTGGCCACGAGGCAAAACATGGTCAAGAAAGGCGGGCGACAGATCTTACTGGATGAGGCCTTTGCCAGCATGCAAACAAACGGGGCTTTAGTAGCACCTACACCAACCCAACTGCTGTCTGAACGAAAGACTATCATCAATGTGGCAACAAAGTGTGGTCTTCATCACTTAGTTATACAGGTAATGGACAAAAAAAAACTGTTATTAGTATGTAACTCTTTTTTGATCTATGCAATACTTCAATTTCTTTACTGGCATGATAAGTAGTATAGTTATGGATGGTACATGTGCCAATGTTTCGCCATGCCTGTCTTAGCACGATAGTTACCAAGCCACTTCTTGCCTCTATTTTGTATTACATTAAATTTCCTCTACAATCTCTGGAGCAACTTACCAGGCAGAACACAACACTATCACAAGCAATGTTTATTGATTGATAGTTTTTAAATTTGTTTGAGTAACTATGTCCTATTATTAGGTAATCATTCTGGTAAAAGTCCCTTGTTAAATCAATATTTCTTGTTGCCATAACAACTGAGTTAGTACTTATTATTAATGGAATTTTTGTTTTATTATTTATTGTATTATTGACTACTACTCTTAAAAACTAATATCTGTGTAATCCACAGGTAGTTTTCACCATCTGAACATGATTATTAGCTGGCTGTTGTATAGTTGCCCTTATTTTGCACTTTTGACTAAGTGCCTGTTTCACCCCTGGCAAATAAGTGCTAGATAGCCTATATGGAATTTAGTTAACAGATTTTTCATATAAAATCTGTCAAAAAAAATCTCAGATGGTTTATTAGACACTTATATGCCAGTACTGAAACAGAGTAAGGCTCTGTTTCATATATAATTTTATTATGTGTTTTTTCAGGAATACTAAACTTCCTTTCTATTTATATGTACTAGAATCTCTTAGAGGTCACAATTTTAAAATCATTATTTAATCATGTAAGGCAAGTCTCACTCTCACAAAGTCTATCCAATAAGCTTAAAATCAGGTATAAGGATTTCTCTTCAACATAAATTACGTACATTAGTCTGAGGAGCAGATAAGTTTAGATATACAAACATATAACTATTTTGTCATAACGGTATATAAAGTTTTTGACATACCTCATAACTGCGGTCATGTTTCACTGACCATATACAGATAGCAATGGAAACTATGCTTATAAAAATAAGTGGTATAAAGACCAGTATCCAAACATGGCGGCCCGTGGTCAACTGGTCACATACAAGTAATTCAAACATAAGGAGAATGAGGTGTATGGCAAGACTTATCAGCATAGCTTTGTAATGGATGTATGCTTCACCCTCCAACCTGAAACAACAGAGTTAATTAATAAAATGATCAAGACTGGATTACTTTAGCTACTAATGGAAAATAGAAAGCATGGCAATCACGAGGGGAAGCCTTGCCCGGCATTGGACAGTTTACAGTAAACGAAAGGGGTCATAATATTAATAATGTGGTCGATTATTAACCTTTCTAACCACCATCATATTATATTTACTTTTCTACAGATCAATGAAATAACTTATGTGTTATGCTTACAGATCCTGCAATTTATGTGCTTACCAGCACAATCCATTTTTGACCTAGAGAACATTATAATATTTATTTTAATTAATGATTATAGGTTGAAGGTTTACCTACAACATCATCATACTATTGATACAAACAGTCCATCCGTTTAGTAATAAAGATAGTTAAAAATGTTAAATCTCAATTTAAAAACAAGGTAAAAAGTAAGTCAAGGTAATTTTTATTTGCTTTTAAAAATGTTTGAAATTGGTGAAGGATGTCAAGCCAAAGGAATATTATTATAGTTTTTGCAAAAGTAATGGAGAAAAAACAACTTACCTGAAGTGAGGGTACTGCCACCAAACATATGTGCCAACAGTGGCTCCAATGACTACAAGAAACTTCCACACCCATATTGGAGTAAAAACGGCCCAGTACGACCATGTTATAGAATTATCTAACTTTAAAGCTAATAATGCCGTAAAAATTAGCAAACAACTGTGAACCACGAATTTGCTGCAACAACAATAACAAATTATTTCAATCATCATCACCTTCTAGACATCTCAATATCACTCACAAAAAACAATTACCTAGGATTAAAATCCTGAAATAAAGTTTGTAAATTCATTTCCATACACATTCGTCCAGTTAAATCTTTTTAACATTTCCCTTGAGAAATCCAGCGTTCAATAAAATTTATTTCACAAAACTTTCTTGTGTCAAAATCCCGGATTTCTTTCATTTTATTGATTATCTTAGAGGTCAGTGATTGTATAGACAAGACAGAAGTGTTAACATGCCGTTGACTGATTGAGTGCTATCGTGTACCTCAAGAACTCTCCTCACCAAAAATTGTAGAAAAAACCAAAGTTACCGACATGGCTCCTAAAAAAAGGTTAACTAGCTATATTACAAAGACGTTTCATCCATAATAAACCCATGGTACTTAACAATACATACAGAGTAAATATAGAGTAAAGTAGAGTACATATAGAGTAAAGTAATACTCCCATGGATTTAAAGACATTTACTCTTTGGTTTACTTCACTCCACAGAGCTTTAAAATACTCTTTGATTTGAGATGACACCATAGTGCATAGCGATGACACTTATCTGTCAATCTTGAATCTAGAATTCTGGAAGAAAGAAGATGCCTTTAGTTTGCAATCTTTATAAATCAATAAATATTTAATAAAAATCTTAAATAAGTGAGATCTATTCGAAGGAAATCTATTGTATTAGAACTTTTAGTACTATGGCATCACCATCTCCAAAATCTCCTGAACAAAGCGAAAAGACTAAGCAGTATGACCGGCAACTTCGTTTATGGGGTGATCACGGTCAGTCGGCACTGGAACATGGACATATTTGCCTAGTAAATGCTACTGCACTAGGTACTGAAATATTAAAATCAATAGTCCTTCCTGGCGTTGGTTCAATCACAATAGTAGACGATAAGATTGTAAGTGATGAAGACATTGGTAGTAATTTTTTCTTGGAATGCTCTAGCAAAGGCCTCAATAGAGGATCTGAAGCCTTGCGGCTGTTACTAGAGTTGAATCCAGCTGTACAAGGACATGCAGTCCAAGAACCCACAGATCAAATACTCAAAGAAAACCCAGATTTTTTTAAGACTTTTAGTGTTGTGATAGCTACTGCACTTGGAGAGAAGACTATTCAAGATCTTTCACAACACCTATGGGATGTGAATGTTCCTTTAATTTCATGCAGATCAGTTGGGTTTTTAGGTTCTTTCAGAATTCAGATGAAAGAACATGCTGTTATTGAAATTCACCCTGATAATGAACAAACAGATTTACGCTTAGATGTACCATTTCAACCTTTATCTGACTACTTAGATAGTATTGATATTGATGCTCTAGATTTGAAGGATCATGGTCATATACCATGGATTGTAATTGTTAATAAAGCTGTAAAAAAATGGCAATCTGTAAATGGTAACAGCTGGCCTATGAGCAGGAAAGAGAAAAATGAAATCAAAAGTATTATTCAAGATTTTATAAGAAAGGATGAGAATGATATCCCAATAAATGAAGAAAATTTTGAAGAAGCTATAAGAGCAGTTAATACTGCTTTAGTACCAACATATTTGCCTGTGAAGATACAAGAACTTTTGTACTGTACTGCTGCTACTAATTTGACAAAAGATAGTCCACCATTCTGGATAATGTGTTCTGCCCTTAGAGGCTTTGTTGAAAGTGAAGGCAAAGGCAAGCTTCCAGTAAAGGGTGTTCTGCCAGATATGACTGCATCAACAGATCACTACATCAAATTGCAGAATTTATACAGAACCCAAGCTGCTATGGATGCAGAAATAGTCTATAGAAAGACCCTGCAAATAATTGGTCAGTTGCATTGTGAGAGTATAAGTGAGGCTGATATTAAATTGTTTTGTAGACATGCTCATGACTTGCATTTAATCAGTGGGTCCAGCATAGCCGCTGAGCACCAATTGAGTAGTTCGGTAGCCTCATACATTGCTAGGCATCTTGAAGAGCCTGATGTTATGATGGTTCATTATATTTTACTACGGGCCGCAGAGATATTCCAATCGGAACACTGCCGAGCTCCCGGTGAGTGGGAACCTGAAGGTGATATCATCAAATTAAAGACTTGTGTCACCAAACTGCTGAGTGATGTATCATGTTCTCCATTTCCTAAAGATGACCACATTCATGAGATGTGTAGATATGGTGGAGCGGAAATACATAGTGTTTCAGCCTTTCTTGGTGGCTGTGTAGCCCACGAAGCTATTAAGATTGTCACTAAACAATACAAGCCTGTGAACAACACATTTATATATGACGCAGCATCAACAAACTCTGCTACTTTTACATTTTGAATATATTTAAGGTAAAGAATAAATTATTGGAACTGTGATTGTTTGTCCCTTTATCACTCCTGTAAAAGCTAAGGTTTCTTTATCTATACGCAATTTTATATCCATAACATCTCTAGTCTGTAACTAATAACAAAAACACACTTCAAAATTTTTGTCTGTTTGAGAATTTCGAAACAACTGAACTGATTTCGATGGGACTTTTACAGGCGGATAGATAATGTCACAAGAAGTAACTACTTTCATTTGGGAAGAAATATTAGAATTTCGTGATACATAATAGAATGCAAGAGTAGCTGTTTTCATGTGAACTAAGTCACATGCACAGCAGCTAGTTTGTATTTTATAATCAGTCTGATTGACTGAGCAATTGATTGCAATAGCTGTAATCATATTTAGTGATTTGAAGCTGTATCTAATGCACCTGCAATTCTATTGACCAATACAATGTAACAAAACTAGTAATCAACATATAATTTATATTGTAGGGTTTGATAGTTCGAGTTTTCGCGAGATTTCTAGGGTTCAAGATTATAATTAGACAATGGTGAAAATTTATTGTCTAAAAACATTACGAAAGTAGCTTAAATGGAGTCCATTTTTCTAAACTATAAAACCTAAAAATCTGAAGAAAAAAAAAGGGATAGCGCAGTTCCAACCCAAATAATTATTTTGAACATGGTTGGATATATTATACCGTTATTGAGTAATTATTATTATTAATTACTGCCGAAAAACTACGCTTCTCAACAAAAGGACGTAAGCACTATGATGATACGATCTTTTGCTGTGGAACCCCACATTGAGCATGTTATGACATGCTCTTAACACCTCTGTATGTTAAATTGACGGAATAAAAAAGTGTAATACTGCAATTATTTATACTTTACTATGAATTCAAGGATTCCATAAAGTTATTTATTTAACAGTACATAAAAATCAAGTAGACACGTCTACCTTGTCAAGTTAGTAAGAAAAACACTATCATGAGATTTGTGATAAAATCAACATTTCATTGAGGTTGAAACATGGAAATAAATAAACAGTGACTACAATACAATTCATTAAAGTTGTGTATTCAGTTTGGACATTAACCACTTAAAATCTTAGTCAAAATATAAAAAAAATTGTGAAAATATTTTCATTAACAATTTTTAACACATAAATTAGATAAACAGATTATCACATGACTAAACATAATTGAAACAAACTATACATTTGGCTAAATCCTCTTGGATGGCAATAGAAGGTTACACCATTTCAACAACAGTTATTCATTTGTATATACGTTTGAGACAGCATAGCCTCCAGAATATGTAACACAACGTTGAGAATTTCTCTTTAAATATCTACTTATTTCACCTAAGCCATAACTTCAATCGCAATGCATCTACACCATTAAGGTAATATCGAAATAAGCGTTTATCTCGTACAAAGCCCAGGTTTTCATACAGCTTCAGTGCTGGTTTATTTGTGATTTCAGTTTCTAACACCACTTCATCAGCATTATCATTTATCATTGCCTGGAACAAGAAATGTTATGTTATTGTACATGTATTAAACCAGTGTTAGTATAATAAATACAAGAATGCAATCATAAACCTATTAAATGATATGGATATAGGTTACAGTTACACTATAATTTGAAGAAGTAATTATGTTAGTAAGTACTGTTCTACTTCTCTAGGTGTGAATTATTTAAAGAACAAATTAATATTGAATACTTATTTAAATAATCATTGTTCTTTTCATAACCCTCATTAAAATGTTTTCTCCTAACCATTTAAGAAGGAAAAAGAGGAAGATGACCAAGGCGAAGTTTTGTACAAACAGAAACTCAGGTGTTGTTGTACAATGAGGTCAAAAAGAAGGCCAGGAACAGTGGAAATTGAATCACTTCTTAAATAAAAGAAGAATCCATCTGTACCAACCCAAACATCACAGGCTGGGAGATTAAACAATAAATAAATGTGTGTACAGGATGTTTTAGCAGGTGTTTCACAAATTTTCACATTTCTATGTAACATCAACATATCAGCCCAATGATGTCCACTGTTAAACATAAAAATTCTATGTATACTATAATAAAATTAAAACTAATATACCTGTATTGCTTTCCGAACAAGCCTAGAGCCAATCTTTCTCTTCCTATATTTTTCATCAACTGCTAACATAGCAATGTAGCCTCTTTTCACCACATTACGATGCATATCTAACTTACAAACAATGGCACCAATGTACTTCCCTTCATGGGTCGCCAAGAAGCAAAGCTTAGGCCAGTTGTGTATAAAATATCTATATGTATAGATGGAGTAGGGTTCAGACAAATCTTTCTGTATAAGTCTCATAATTTCTGGCATTTGTAGCTCAGATTCGTATGAAATAATTTCAATTTCATCTTGAGGTTCTTGCTCTGCACAATTCATAGAATTCTCGAGATTTTGTAAAGCATCATCAAAGATACACCTGTCAATATGTTGCTCAGTCGTATCTTTACACTCTCGTTTACTTGTTGCATCACTACACTGTACACTATTTACATCTTTCGTGACCTCGCTCGGAGTGTCATCTTGTGCTCCCGATTTTTCACTCAAACCTT
Organism: Laspeyria flexula; assembly: GCA_905147015.1. Taxonomy (NCBI): domain Eukaryota; kingdom Metazoa; phylum Arthropoda; class Insecta; order Lepidoptera; family Erebidae; genus Laspeyria; species Laspeyria flexula. The sequence goes on from LR989963.1 coordinate 8,070,689, forward strand.
CGGGACTCCCGTTCGAATGATCACTTGTCCCATTCGTTAGGTTTATGTTTTTAATTTGAAGGGTATTAGCTAACATTTCGCTTAAACTTTCCTGATTAGATATACTTATTTCATCGGGACTTTCAGAAGGATCTTTGGCCTTTTTACTTTTGTTTCTCACATTCGTGCCTATCGGACTGCACTTGATATTCTGAACATTGTCGTCCGACAGTTGATTCATTTTGACGTTATCTAGCTATAATTATTTACACATTCAACGATTTATAAGCTCATATAAATTCACAAGCTTCTATGACGATACATACATCTTTTTCTTGTCAAAATTGTAGAAGAGTATCACCGACATCTTGGTAAGGATAAAGCAGCAGTTTCCATATATTTCTTTTGATCTGACAGTATCGTGTGCGTTCTAAGATTAAAATAGATTTATATTATTAAAATGATGAGATAATACATAAGAATTCTGAAAATACTTCTTGAAAATATTAGCAATTTGCAATTTTAATCCAATGCCTTCCACAATCACATTGCAAAAAAAATATTGGTTGCATTACAGCACCACACAATGGTGAAAGGTTATATTATTGTCATTGGTTTATTCTTATCAGAAAATAATAGGAAACAGATAAAGACAGAGATAAACGTATGCTACAAATGATCAATAAAACACCTGGAAAACACATAGTTGTATTACCACTGTTAAATATTATGAAAGCAATCTAAGCAATGTTGCTCTACCCTAAAATATTATTAGGAAAGCTGCGTTCATTACTTCTTAAAATTTTACTGCGTTTATTTTGTCATCGATTTTTTTATACCACAACGCAACGGTGCGGCGCGGCATGAGCAGACAGATGTATATGGTAACGCCCACGGAACAGGTCTAGCCTAGCGCCTGATGTCAAAAAGTCAAATCTTTGTAGTCCAGTCCCTTAGGAAAACATCGTTTTGGAGCTCATTCCAGAACCTCGGCTCTGATTCTGTGCTGTCAGAAAGTTTTCGGCCAGAAATGTCAATTTATATAAAAATATATAATGTTAAAAAAATTATTAGTTGTAGAAAAATCTAATATTCAGTTTTTAATATTTTCCCTGTACCATAACCTATTTGGTACCATTAATTAATTAACTTTATACGTACCTTATAAATATACTTCGTTCTATGATCCGTAAAAAATTACGATGCGGTAGCATTCCGACGGTTCAGAATCGGGGGGCAGAGTTTTTGGGAGGAATTTCCTCTGAAAGCGGGAGGTTTGAGACCATTTCGGTTCCACGGTGTGGGGATGAACTCCCTGCCGATCGAGCGGTGAAAAGTGACCGTGGATATACACAAACAGTTCTTCAGAGCACAACCCATTAAACAGGCGGTAGAACACACATAGGGAGAAAAATCTCTCCTCACACTTATAGGCTCAATACCACCTGTAAATATAGGATCCTCGACTATACTCACAGCGCTATTCTGAACCGAGTCAAAAGACTTCATGTCAGACCAGGGCCCTGATTCAGACTCATCGGATTGCTCCCGGATCGTAAACTTTTTCGAATCTTAGAACGACGTATTTTTACAGCTTGTTAGAAATTAGTTTACCGTATAGAAAATTAAAAACTGTTTTATATAGGATTTTTTCTATATCCATCTATTTTTTTAACATTCAGTTTTTTAACTTTAAATAAACTGACAGTTCTGGCCGAAAGTATTCCGGCAGCTCAGAATCAGGGGGCTGAGAATTGACTAGTGAAACCTAGGAGCGCCGGAGCTTCGAGGTTTGACTATAATCTATACTAGATACCTATATACATGAGCAGACAATAATTAGTTATTTGATTTTTATTGGTTTAATATTATGTACTTTCAGAGTAAGTATACCTAAAGCTAAACCCTCTTCTAATATAATATACTGGGTGGCGCAAAAGTAGTGGCACTAAAGAAAATGCTTTTTTTTTTTTTATTATACATTTTCTGTCATTCTGTTGTTGAAAATTGTGTAGTGAACAAATGTAAAATACACTGAAAATAAACATGGACCGTTTTACTCCCCAAGAACGTGGAATATCAGTGATAAGAACACAACGTGAATTTCGTCGACGATTTCCCCACCGTCCGGCACCGATTGGTCGCACAATTCGACGCTTTGCCACACACCCACTAAAAGTTACTGTATGGTGTGGCATCTGTGTTGACAGAGTGATCGGACCCTATTTTTTCGAAGACGCTGGAGGCAATGCGATAACTGTCACTGGAGAACGCTACAGAACCATGTTACGTGAGTTTTTGATACCCAGTTTGGACGAATTGGGGCTGGAGCACATCTGGTTTCAACAAGACGGCGCTACGGCACACACAGCGCGCGACACTATGGACTTAGTGAGGGACGCTTTTCCAGGCCGAGTTATCTCTCGTTTTGGCGATTTGCCTTGGCCTGCAAGATCACCCGATCTGACCAGTCCAGACTTTTTTCTTTGGGGTTTTTTGAAATCTCGGGTGTATGTGAACAAGCCACAGACTCTCGCAGCTCTAAAAGAAAACATTCGTCAAGAAATAACGAACATATCGCAGGAAGTGTTACGGCAAGTTATGCAAAATGTCATAAATAGGGCTCAAATGTGTATCAACTCTGGAGGTCACCATTTAAAAGACATCATCTTTAAATCCTAATGGTACGAAATTTAATGGCACAAATATACATTTAAAAAAATCTAAATCTAGTTTTCTAATTTAGAAAAAATGTTATAGCTGAACCAAATAGGGTCTTTACTTTTGCGCCACCCGTTACCTATTAGGACTCGCAGAGAACGCCTTGTTGACGTCATGAGGAGAATCAACATGGCTGGTATGGTAGGCGACTGAAAGCGCGCGCGTGTAGCGCCGCGGCGGTAGGTGGTGTGCTTCGAGTACTCGACTCGATCGACTCGAGTTCAGTACCCGGTTGACAGCCGGTGAGGCGGCGGCGTGTGCTCCAAACGTACAATACCCGCACGCCGCCTCTGCGCGATTTTCTATCGTTGTAAATAAATTTTATACACCTATTATCTAACGTGCTAATTAAGAATTTGAACTAATTGTGTGTGTGCTGTTATTCAAACAATCTGAAATGTTAACGGTAGTGTTGTTTATTTATACGGAACACGTATTATAGTGTCTTTGATACGTTTACTCGACGAGGGAGTAACGACTAACAAATCGCGTACCTGCTATTCACAATCAAAACATGTAAAATATTATATTAATAAATGACGTATTTATGGATTTTACATGCGTTAATGTTGTGTGCTTGTTAAGTCGATCTAATTTTATGTGTGATTTAATGACTGTCACCGATGGATATAAACAAAGTGTTACGGATGATTATGCATAAATCTCACAGTTACAAAGTGTTACAAGAAAGCCTAATTGAAATTTGATGGTTTTATTAATAATCAACAATGGCGGACCGTGAACGTCCTGCGAAAACCCCCATTAGGGTGGGATTTTATGACATCGAGAGGACCATTGGCAAGGGGAATTTTGCCGTTGTTAAGTTAGCACGACATCGAATAACGAAGACTGAGGTAAGGGATAAGAATGCCTACATAATCGATAACATTGTTAATGGGTGACTGATGTTCGACTACCCACAGTACATAGGTACCTTGTAATGTACCTACTTAATTTAATTACCTACCTCTCCATTATTTATTCGTAAGTAGATATTAAACTTACTATCTTATCGATATTATTATGATGATGATGAATAAATAATTAGTATCCACTTAATACAGTTACTTAATTAAAATAGGTAGGTACCTACCTATCGGTAAAGGTGATATTATTTATCTGTACCCACGTAATTATACTAAATACTTAAACCCCTTTCCATACAATATTAACAACGTTAAATGCAAATAATTATTTATCATAATTTTCTGAATCGATTTCATTTTATATCAATTTAGGTAGGTAGATACCTACAATGAATCTTATTCTTCAATAAAAAATTACATAATATCTACTTTTTAACTGGTCAGAGGCTTTCCAAATGCAATGTGACGTAGATTTTAAATTGCTCAAACGCTCGGTGCCTAAAGAGCTTATTACACTATTCGATATTCAGGGTCCCTTTGAGGCACCTCCTGAACACCATGTAGTGTAATATCCTATTGATCTCTTAGTTTAATACACTACACGGTGTTCAGGGGGTGCCCTAAAGGGACCCTGAATATCGTGTAATGTAATAACTCCTTATGTTCGTTGCCCACCCATCAGTAGGGTAGGTACCTATAAAAACTTAAAACAGTGCTATATATTATGTCATACAAAGTGACAATAAACCACGAGACAAACTAATATCATTCCACAAAATAAACAATGACGTTATTTTGTCGTAGGTACCTACATACCCAGTAGATAATTATTATAAACGTAGTTCTACTTCTAGCTTATTTTCCAGCAGCTTAACTTTATTATAAACAGTAGCTTCCGCCTGCGGCTTCGTCCGCGCGGTATGACGGTAAAAATTATCTTATAAGCTAGGTATTCCAGACTAGCCAAATTTCATACAGATCCCTTCAACCGTCATCAATCGTAACTTTCACATTATAATCATCATCATCATCATCTTAGGCTATTGCAGTCCACTGCTGGACATAGTCCTCTCCTAACACGCGCCATAACACAAATAATCATAATACAAACAAATTATTATACCCTTATAAAAATAGTTTCGCTTAAAAGAAGGTGAAAGGTCATCTCGAAGCCCTTATTAGGTGAACACTAGCTTAAAACTGAATATTATCCACTTTTTGGATATTATATTCATGCGTAAATAAAGTATAATCCGGGAGTGTACCTACTTACATAACTTTCTTACCACAGGTAAGAGAAAAATACAAGAACATATCAGCAACTGAAAGACTAGATAGTTAGGTGCTGAATGCTGAATAGAATTAAACGTAAGACCTCATCAGAAACCCATTGATGTCCCACTCCTGGGCTCGGGTCTCCTCTCCTCTATCTAGAGCTGAGAGGGTTTAGGCCATAATCCACACACACTGGCCTAATGCGGGTTAGTAAATGTAACACTTAGCTTTTTTATATATTTGCATTGTCATTGTAATATTAAAAAGCCATATTAAAAGATTAATAAATAACCGTTCCATATACACTCGCGGACCCTGAATGACGTATTCAGGAAATTAAAACGAGGTACCTATATACGTAAAAAGCGGACCCCATCCCACTGCTTAACCCTTCAATCACGGCGACTACGAGGCCCACGGGAATTGTGGCTTTGATCTAATCGAGTCTCTAGAATCACCCTTAGTTCAATTTCATTCATTATATCTCATTAACTCCGTTGCGTTATTTTGTTCGGTTACAATAATTGACTTAACATTGAAAAACAGCTTCAATAAATTTTCACCGATGTTTTAAATATACATATATGGTTACATATATGGTTTAAAAATAACTCGAACACTTTATTTATTTAATTTTACAGCAATCATTTTAATATAAGTAAACAATAAAATCCAATCTAAGTATCTAGATAATAATATCATATATTTGCCCTTGAAAAAGCTAGTCACGTTTCCAATCCTTACGAAACCCTAAAACTGCACATGAGGACATAAGTTTTGGCATTACAATAATGGCTAAGTTTTGCAATCCTCCATTGTTTTTCGTTTTACCGTACAAGTGCTTGCGGAACTGGTACTCGGGTACAAATGTATGAATACAAATTTTAATATAGTTTCAAATACAATTGCTTGTGCGGTTTCCATCAGTAACTTTTAAACACTTGAAGCGTGGTGTTGCTAGCCGGAATTATCCTTGTATCAAAATTGGTCGCTTCTTTTGCCTAATTGCCTGTGCTTCTTTTTGTTCAGATTTTTAGAGAAATTCAAAGAATTTCATTTTTACCCTTTAAGCAAAATGTTTATATTAAGCTACGGTGAGTAGCTAAGCTGCGCCCCTGCCTTGACTGTTTTCGTTTACGTGTTGCGATTATTCGATCAGAATAAATATAGAAAACCATAATAAAGAGTCTTTTAGGGTTCTAAAGTTGCAAACTGAATCACAGATTTTATTGGACTCCAAATTCACAATAACAGTGTCATTACTGTCATTGTTTTGTCGGGGCAGACCCAACAAAAGACAGAGAAAATACTTGCGTTATAACCTGGACGGCATCGACTACAGTTGTAAAAATAAAGCATCAGGCACGAGTCTCCTCCAAATATTGTGGAGGGAATTTAGCCTACTATTCCACGCTGACCAGACGGGTTCCTATGCTATAGGGTTTTTTCCGAATTTTCCTTTTCTCCCAGTGCTTTTGTCTGCATAAGGTTTACTCCCTTAGTCGTCTTTTACGACACCCATGGGTTGACTTGGGTAATGACGTTATGTATTCTTAATCCGTCACTACACGGATATCACTATAAATATCGGTGACAAATTATTTATCCTTCTATCAATTGAAGAACATCCAAATTATTGCATAATATCAGTAATTATTATGTGGTAAATAGTCTCGGAGAAGTAGTAAATATAATTAAGTATTGTTTATAGGAATGTGTGCTAAATGACTAATAACTAACTATAGACACAATACATGTAATACATAGTAATTTTGCACAGACTGATGCGATAGAAGCAAAATGTCGTTGCAAAGGTCATTTTCTATTTGTACACTTCAACCTGAAGTATATTTGAAGCAGATACGGTGAACGCGGTTCGTATTTTACGTGAACATTAACTACATAACTCACCATTTATTATTATAATAACAACAATTTACTTCAAAATTCTTAAAATATTTGTTATGGAAACTTAGTTTATGTTCGTAATCAAAAATTAAACAGCTACTTTAATATTATTATTAATTAGACGTACATAATTGAGAGACTACGTGCTCGGATGCCGGCTGTTATTTTTTACTCTTTATCTTTTTTCTGCGATAGCACGTGCTCGTTAAATATCTATAAATTGTTGTAAAGAGCAGCTGGAGCAGATAGCAGCAATTATGTAATGACATCTGACGACACACGTCTTTTAATGAAATATTTACAATAAACATAATGGACATAATGTACAGCTATTGTAATAACAACGATATAGAACTACAAGAACTAGGTACCCGCAGAGGCCACTCAAGGTTCGCTATCTTATTTAATCTGAGGAAATTACTTTTTCAATAGTTACCTGGTACGAAAGACTGCCTCAATCGTTTAATGTAACACGAGTCTATGGCACCGAAGTGGGTCATTGGCCGAATACTGTACATCGTGAATGACTCACGTCGCGCGTTTGTATGAACGAACTTTTAACAGGCGATTATAGGTAGGTATACCAATTTCATGTTTTCTGTTAATATACTTGAGACAGAATATACAAAGACTTTTGTTTAGAATTCCCAATGAAGATGACGCATCACAGAAAGAGACTTACGAGGACGCGATGTTGAATGAATGCACCGAAATAACAACGGGCGCCGCCCTCGGCCTTCGTTACTTATTCATTATACAATGTATAAATATGTATGTATTTATTTGTATACGTATGGCATTTTAAAACAGTCGAGTAAAGATGAATCCGGTTTATTGTTTGTACCATTCTTAAAATGCATTTCAAGATTCTTATTTCAAAATTTGTACTAGGGTAAAGTCGCCTAATATCGGCCACTGCCTAATATCGGCCATTTACACTCTTTTTGAAATGTTTATTAAAATCTGTACTTTATTAGCCTAATTTTCGTGCGAAATGATACCTTATTTCATTGAGCAAAAGACTATTAAATATGGCTGCTGTTAAACGTCGCTTGGACGCTCAGTGAGAAAATGTTTGTAGTCCTGTACGAAAACCCAAATTTCGAGACATTTCGTAGTCAGATTCACGGAATCAGCTATGGGTGGGAAGTAAGTTTTATACATATTTTTGTTATTTCATTATCTAATGAATATTTATATCGTTAATTTGATTAATTTAATAACGTGTGAGAAAGAAATAATATTGTTATTTTATTTATTTTATTAAATATAAGCCCGGCCGAGGTTAGGGATTAAAATGAACTAAAAAACGTTAAACCGGCCTGGTGGCCGGTACGTTTTTAATCGAACCTTGCCTAAATTCGGCCTCTTCGTTACTCCAACATTCACCAGCTGTGGTGGATAAAAGGTACAAACTATTATTCTGGCCATGGCGGTCAATTTATGAGAGATGTGTTTCTTACTCGTGCATCAGCCAGTATTTAGAATTTAACTAAATTTTAAAATAACTTCTTTAGAATTGCTATATGGATTTATTATTACCAGAGGGCTTAAATTTATCATTTATATATTCAATTAGTAAAAGAAATAATCTGTTATTTAATAATTTAACATATTTTAGCTATTTTGAAAAAATTCTGCTTGGTTTCCTCCTAAGTAACGATATGCCGATATAAGGCAACCAAACGGACGATAATTAGCATGAAAGGCCGATTTAAGGGGTTTTTGACAATTCTGCACAAAAAATATTATAAAAAAATAACTGGGAATAAATTGAACAAATTAAGACAAAATAATAAATAATTAACTAACGTATAGCATAAAAATACATCAAGTATGTATCAAAGGCCAAGAATATCAAAGAAACATGCAGTTATATGCCGAAAAATGTTGACATGGCCGATATTTAGCGCATTTACCCTACTTACTAAAAATTGAGGTTCAGACTGTCAAACACTACGATATTGAATACATAAAGTTAGACTGAAAATCAATAATTTATTCCAAGCGAATTAAGAAAACATGGTTTACTTGTATCTGTCTATTTTGTATTGCCTGATAGAGCAAACGTAGACGTAAATATAAACAAAACGAGAACCGAATCGAAAATGTTGGCGAAATATTTCGTTTCGTGGTACATAGCTATCAATCAGTGATTCAGCGTAGTCGGTTGGATGAGGTCGAAATGAACCGCCGCCGGCGATCTGCCGCGTCCAGAAATACCACGGCATCGACCTTGTCTCTGGTGCACGCATCGCGTTGTTTTTATTATTTTACTTTTTTTACTCTGAGCCGTTAACACCAAGGTGACGGCCAGTCGCTCTACGCATTAAACGTGCATCAATTTCGACCTATATGAGATAAACGTTTACATTATTAAACATAGATAACTTGATTAACGGAACTGATATAAATTGACCTTAACACACCCTAATCGCTTTTGTAAATAATCTGTTAAAGAGATACATACTGATAGAGCGTTTTGTAGGCATAACTATGTGAGCATTTGACGTCGATGCGACGCGACGTGTGGTTATCGTAAATACCTCACAAACTAAATAAAAATGAGAAGCAATATGTGCCTAGACAATAGACAGCTTGAGTCATTGCGTTGCGCTTGGTAAAGCAAAGAAAGCGCGATCAGGGATAAGACGCGTGATCGGCACAAGTCAGGCAAATATTTTGCCAGGAAATTATATAGTATGGCACGCGTTCGGTTTACACTGCTTGAAAAATGTGCGCTTGACGCAAATGCGTTATCTATTTTGGAGTTTTGCGTCACTAGTTGGTTGTTATCTACATTTGCAGTCTGGCGGTCACCCTCAACGTGTTCTACGTTTCAGTTTCCAAACTTTCTTTAGACCTATTTCACTATTTATGGTAGTAGCTAGGATGCGTTTATCAAAAGATAATTCAACATGATAACATCGAGACACGCGTGTTTGTTTGCTCTCGATAAGTGCTTATCTTCGCTTTGACGTCAATTGTTCGGTTTTAAATTAAAAATGCTCGTAATAGTACATGTGTACCTATTAAGGTTTTTTTTTTTACAAATCTTAGATGCATCATTGATAAAACTTTATAAGTAGGTACTTATATAGCTGTATCTACCTCTTTTTAGGGTTCTGTAGCCAAAATGGCAAGAACGGAACTCTTGTAGTTTCGTCATATCCGTCCGTCCGTCCGTAATTCTGTAAGTCTCAAGCATTTTACTCAAAAACTACTCGATGTACGTATATTGATGAAATTTGGAGAAAAGGTGTCTTGTGTGGGCCGCTACTAGGTTTGTTAGTTAAATAATAAAAATAAATATTTTTAAGGGGGCACTCCATACATGTGACAGAATATGCATTTTTTTTTATCCGGCAAACATTTACGAGTCTAACGTGTGCACATACTTCGACAGATCTTATAAAAACACTTAGGTTTCTAAAAAAGTTTTTTGATTATGTGAATATTTTCAAAAATAAACGCTCCGAAAGTAACATAAATTGTGTCGCTTGCCCCCCTCTATTATCAAAAATGTAAAACCTAAAAATCTGACAAAAATCACAAAAATAACGCTTAGTAAATACTTCCAACTAAAATTATTTTGAACATGTACCGTATTTGAGTTATTGCCGAAAAACTGAGCCACTCAACAAAACAAAGCATAGTACATTGTAAATTAATATCCCAAATATTTTGAGGTTAAACGACCATGACCATTTTAAAGACTTAACTGTAATCTTAGGTCAAAGAAAATAAGGGTAACAGTTTCTGCACTAAAAGCTCTACATTATTTAATAACAGAACATCCTGACAAGCAGAAAGTGTGCTTCGATGTGTCGATTCCATGTTGGCGCTTTAGAAAGCTCGAGGAGAAGATTCACCCATGGAACATTATTATATAATATATTAACTGCGGTGAAGAGGTCATAGAATAAACCGGCATACCTAATTTATATGAATGATTTTCCAGGCTTCCTATTTCTCCTAATACTGAAACCAATATTTACTTAGAGTAACATTTAAAAGAATATATTAATATTTATGTCACCCTATTTTAAGGAATTTTATCAACCCAACCAAGAATTACCTAATTACACTAACCACCATTATAATAATAATAATATAATAATGTGCACGGTAGATCCAATTGCTGAAAACAAGGTGGCCACTAAATTTGACAAATCGAATAGGTACTAGGTACTTCGTGTTATCTCTCCCGTTTTATCCTTGAAAAAGTTGTCTGTAGTGCTCCGAGGCATGATGGAAGGGGCGCACTAGAATGGAGGGTACTACGCTTCCCCCACGTCGCTTCGTACTACATTTACTAAAAGTTGCCTACTCTTGCACGTCCATTGTTTTTAAATGCGTAGAAAGAACGCTTTAAGGGAACAACTTCCAAGTGTAAATGCACCATACGTGCAGCTTACGTAGTACTTACAATGTGCAAGTTATGTAATAGAACTACAGGACAATGACATTGCAAAATTTGCAACAAAATTTAGCATCGGTTAATCCATTCAAAATAAACTTACTTATCGCAGGGGAGACCGCTACTAACTGCTTTGTTACGTTTTTATTTCCATATTTGCAAACCTAATTTTATTTATGAGGGTCTCCGATTCATAAGTCTATTAAAACATGTCTAAATTTACGCCTACAAAATCTGAAGTATTCTACTTAGAGCGTTTATCAAAGGATCTTTTAATATAAAACAGATTTTGTAAATATTCCCCCATCTATAAGGATGGTATAAGAGAAAATGTACGTTCTGTCTTCTTTTCACGTGTGCTGTCTCGCTTTCGCGAGTATATTGATCGTCGTCTAGACTTGTTGATTGTGGCTAAAGGGCTTAACGTCCCTGAATTCGGTCGCGGTTTGCACGCCTACTTTAATAGGACCACCAAAAAATGTCAGTAAAGAGTTAATTATCCAGGGTAGAAAAATTTCTCCAAAGATGCAAAGATTCAAGTTTGTTTTTGAGCATGTATTTGTATTGAATATCTGATTCATTCATTTTTATATAATTGTATCTGATTCATTCATTTTTATATAATTGTAGGTCGAGAAGTATATCCCTCACAAAATTGTAGACTCGCACCTTGTAGATAACAACGAGACAATTGAAATCCGCAAAAAGACACATTTGCACAAGCTCCGATTTGAAAAGTTATTTTAGTGTTAGTTAGCCCATTTACTGAGGAAGGCTATATTATTATGCTAATAGATGTATAACATCATGCTACAGCCAATAGGAACTGAAGCAGTGGCCAAAAAAAGAACGGCATGACTGAAGTCCGAGGCAACAGCTAGTTGGTTATATCATTACTATTAATTGCTTTAAGTTATTTAGAACAAATATCAACGCATCAATGTATATACTGTGTTTATGTCTGTCGTCATAAACGTTATTCGGCGTGGGTAATGAGCTATGGCACATTTAGCATGACGACAATCAAACTTTCCATTGTGGAATTTATCGTATCTAAGAATCTAAGCGATTAAATCATTTAAATTATAATACATTTAGCATCCGCAACCAATTAATGTCCCACTGCTGGGCTTGGGTCTCCTCTCTTCTACCTAGAGAGCTGAAAGGGTTTTTAGGCCATTATCCATACACAGCCTAATGCGGGTTGGTGGATCACCCATACACTACACATCGAATTTCTTCTAGGGTATGTGGGCTTCCTCACGATGTTTTCCTTCACCATTGGCAGATGGTGGTCACATGACTAGTATTATATAAATTCCACAAAGTGAAATACACATTGGTACTGCTGGTCGGCATCGAATTCGGACCGCGTGTTTAGCATGCCGGTCACTTCTCCATTCAGCCACCATTGCTTCGGTCACTAAACAAATTATTAGATTTTTTTTACGAAGGTAACTTAAATTAATCAATCCATATTGTCCAAAAGAATCTTCTTTAAAAATAACTTTTACCCCTCCAGACGAAATTAGATTGGATATAAAAATAGATTGAAAACATGTCGGAAGTTGAGTATTGGAAGTTTTACTTATTTTTATAAGTATGGAATAATTTGAAAAAATTATGGATATCGAAGATTTTGGTGGTATAGTAGGCTAAATTCCCTCTACATTCTTTGGAGGAGACCAGTGCCCAGCAGTGGGCCGTCTATGGGTTAAAAAGATGATCGCAGATTTTAATGGCATTGTATATTTCAGTTGTTGTTAACGCTGAAGATTCTGTGTTGTTTTCACAACAATATCGGACTATAAGATATAGAGAATCTCATTGAGTTGAGTCCTTGTATAAGTACGTTACTGCAGTTGTTGGTTAATGAACAACAAATGCCTTTTATTTATATTCGTTATTGATTAGATCCACTTGTGGATCAGGCGTCATCGAACCGAAGATCTCTTTTCTTGTGCAAAGAGTACTCAAAGAAACAATATAAGCAAACACTTGTCTTTACTTTGAGAACACTTCTGTTATTCTAGGTACTAGAATTTGTTTTGTTAGTTTAAATAATATAAGTAAATTTAAATTGATGTAAGAATGGATTTTTTTTATTTCGTTTTTTTAATGAGGGAATTGCTTAGAAACTTAACAAGTTGTCATATTAACAAAACTTTGTTTATTTATTTTTAATTTGTAACTACTATTATACCTAAATACCTTTTACGTTTTCATAATAGGTAAGTAAATACGTGGGCTCCATTTCATGTAAGTAAATCGAAATTCATGAGAGTTGCGTCGCGTCGATCAGTCGAGCGCCGAGTGGCTTACTTATCTACATTCAAGATCTCAGATGATTAGCAACAATGCGCAAATTATACTCACAGCTTTGCCATCGAATTAGGGTACTAGTGATAATTTTTTGTCGCTGGTCTCCTAATTATATTATTGCTAGAGATGTCGTAAAAGCAAACACAATGATAACGTCACATAGATTGTTGCAGCTAATCAAAAAGCAAACAGCTAGGCTTGTTGAGAATATGGGTGGTTTGAATTGTTCTAGAAAAATAATTCTATTGTTTATACGATTTTGTACTCTAAAGGGCGTCACATACGGTGAAGATGCTATAATATTTCATGTTAAGATACAATATCGCTCACTATACATTTTCTATGAACCATCACACACGGTTAAGTTAATATATATTTTCATATTACGGCATCTTAAGATGTCGAGCGATATCGAAATATCATGTTAAGATACGAAATATATCTTAACATGGAAAATATCATCTTAAGATGGCATCTTAAGATCCATAATATATAGCAAGCTCCTTATACAGGGTGTGCACAGAATTTGGGGTGTAGGGCGTGTGTTTCGTGACTGGTCATGACTGGTGAATTTGACTGGTGATTGAATTAATTATTTAGAGTAATTACGTTCGTGAGCGTTCTATTTGCAAGTGCCTTCTTTTTTATTATTTTGAAAAATTAAATGAATAGTTACTGAATCTAAGTTTTTTAATTCCCTACCAAAGTTCTGAACGCATTGAAGTGCACTAAGATGTAGTTTTGTGACAAAACTGAAGAACCATCGAGTAAGCAATATAGGTAGGTACTCAAAGGTTGCACGAAGTGAAGAACACTATGGCGAAGAATGACTCTATGAATATGAAGGAAGTTTTTCTTGATGTCATCTTTAATCAAATCGTGAATACTAACAAAAATCTCTTTTGATTTTTAAAATAAATTTGGAACAGTTTTGATGAAAGGTCTTCGTAAAGATTAAATTCACCGCGCTCTTTCCTTAGCTTTAAATGGTTTTCTATCCAAATTGTTTGGCTTTTAGAATGTGCAAGTCAAATTCAAAGTCCGAATTGTCATCCGACGAGCTGTCCAATATACCTAATAGTGCCGTATTCATTTTGGATCACCATGTATATTAGTTAGAGTGACGAAATGTACGTGTGACTCCTGTACTAGTCAAGAGAGAATGATTCGAAAATATATATTATAGTAACTTAACCGTGTGTGATACCTTAAGATGCTATAACATTTTATATCAAGGTATCTTAAGATGAAATATTATAGCATCTTCACCGTATGTGACGCCCTTAATTCATATAATTATTTGCAATACGGTAGGTATTTAATACATATAAATTTGCTAAAATTAAAATTACATTATCACGGTTTGGAGAAATCCAAGCGAGTGAACTACTACATGGTGTAGTATGCTTTGTATTTGGAAGTAAAACAAGCGCGTCCTCTGATCCGCATCGCATCGTAGGCACGGATCGCACGAATCTGCTATCGACATGTACCGATGCCGAATTGCCGATGCTTCGAGGGGCAAGGTTATCCGATTGTTGGTAGTTGCGACGGCAAATCCAATCGCTGCCGATACAATGGACACCACAGAACAGAGATAGGTTTTTAGAGGTAGACATAATGTAGAAAAACAATCCATTTATTTTTGATGCGATGCGTCACAAACTTACGATACGGATATGTGGACGTTTTACTTGCCAACGTTTGGATACAATAATAAAAATACTTAAATTATTAAGTAGGTAAGTATTTCACTTTGTTTTACTTAGTAAGTAGGTACCTATGGTGTTTTGGTTCTGTACTTTTCTACGAGTAATATAGCTATAATTGTTACCAATTAAAGTTTTAGTCAATTAATTGGTAATTAAAATGGGGACTTTTGCTAGATCTTCAAGGTTTAACCTTGTGAGGGAATTGATCTTAGAAATAAATGCAAAAAATGCTGACATCTTTTTGTTTCTTAGACGCATAATAAATAATAATAATAAATTGCTTTTATTGATCATGAATCATGATCAGAATAAAATTATTGATAATACACCTACCTACTCGGAAGTTCAGACGTGCCGTAAACAGGAAGAAAACTCATGGCCCGAGAGCGTAAACAGAAAATATGATGGACAATTTAGTAAGTTGTACATCTAACTATTTCTTACATTACCTACTGAATAAATGTTATTATTATTTTTGGGAATTATACTGTAATACATAGGTACTTAAAGTGTTTGTGGTCGCACTCCTCTAAAGTCATAGGTAATGGCTCGACCGATACTATTGTGTTTTTTTCATGGCTATTAAAAAAAATGTATGGATAGCTAAATATGGCAGACTAACGTGTGCCTAGGTAGGCACACGTTTAAATTAAATTAATGCCTGCCTAGGCATTCATTTATGTAGGTAGGTAAGTTCTTAGGTAGGTAAGTACCTAAGAACTTACCTACATAAATTATGGTCATGAATATTGCTGATGCAGTAATACTTATAGCCAAGCATGGTATTTTATTATATAGAAATAATAGTCATCTAATATCATCATTCTGTTATTTAATAGTTAGGTATAAATAAATTGAATAGGTAGTAGGTAAATATTGACTACTACCTACTCTCTAACCTAATAGGATCACTTATGCAAATTATTATTTATTTTATGAATACGTACCTACCTAACTACATTATAAATAAGTATTTTAGAAGGTAGGTAGTAAGCACTTATTATGGGTATAACGTAAGTATAGAGTCCTTAAATAGACAGTTACGTCAATGAGTATTAATGACGTCATAGATCTTCAGATCGGGTAATTGTGAAGGATTAGCGACATAGCTTACTATTATTGTAGGTAGTCTACCTACTGATATTTCTATAAATACCTAGGTGAGCCTTTTTTATAAACTTTAAAGTATTATTATAATTATAGAAATAGGTACCTAACTATAAGTACAATAAATAAAATAATTTATTTGTTTATTTCCTGGACTGAATGTAAACAGTAAGTAGGACTAAGGAGTATGAAATAGGTATATTTATTTATTTATGCATTATATTTAAATAATAAATTGTAATCTTGCGGTCCAACAGAGGTGACTTTGTATGTAATCATGAGATGCTATCCATCTAGCCGGTAGAGATAATCCAAATTTCATACAAACTAAAAAGTAGGTACATAATATGTAAAGTAGGTTCGTTATGAGTATGAATGACATAATGATGGTGGCTCGATACAAAAAGAAAAGTTGTAAATTCAAGTGTTCAATGCAGGCAAGAGCAACTGCAGTAATGTCCCGGCTACGCACGGGTAGATTTTTGTACAATATATCATCCCAATATCTGTCTTTTACAGTGAAATTTCCAAAAAGAATTTCCATACTAACCTTGTCTTGTCTTGACGATTACGAATACAAGAAACAAAGAATTGACCAAATTGTTGCAGCCGTTCTGAAGTGACGCGCTTATTTATACACATTCAGGATTTGTTGTTATAATATAGGTATTATTATAGATTGTATTATTTACAAGTTAAGTAGGTAGGTACCTAATCTATACCTATTTTATTAGGTGAAAGCTACCTATGTAAAGTAACAGTACCACAAAGATTAACAATAAGAAAAAGATACGGTACCTTCCTACGTAAAATACCTATATTTCTCTTCGTATGAGAACATTTCTTGCATCGATCAGTGTTCAGAAGATAAGACAATAGGGTTAGCGTTCATAGACCTCAAGTTTCTCAACCATAAAGGTTATTGCATTAAGAACGAAGGTTTGAGGCTTGAGGTGTAATCCACTACATCCGGGCCTTGTCTATATTTCGTTAGAAAACTCTTTCTGTATTGTGCAATCGAGATTCCGTTGAGGCCAGTTACCTCTACCCACAGGAACCCGTTGCTGGACATAATTTACTTCAGAATATTGGATTCTTGATAGATTGTTCCAATTAGTTACTAACTTGGACAGTTTCTACTCATATCAAAAGTAGTTATTTATTATAAGTAAAACATAATATATGTCATAGTTTTGTTATAAAATTTATTTCATGTGCAGAATCCTAAGATTCTTCCAATAAGGTATTACAGAAAATACCTAATTAGATGCTAAAGTTTGTGAGGATGGTTGTTTAAATGTTTGACGCAAAAACTAAAAATTGATTTAAATGAAATACTTACAGGTAGACCGTGTGTCACATTACGTAGGCAGAGTCGCATGCGGAAGCTAGTAGAGTATGTACACAATTTAACCATGATGAGAGATTTTTATGCTTGTCAACCGTCCAAAAAAAAAATAGTATTCTTGTATTGAGTAGAAGGACACAATTATGTATATCTGCACAATATTTGCCTCAAGTGACCAGAGTTCTGACCAGACAATTAATTTTAGAAATCGATTGAGAAATTTTCTTATAATATTGAGTATTATTAACATGCAAACTCTTCAACTTTGTAGATAATTTTAGTAATAAATTGCGAATAATTTATAAATGCAGAGAAATTTGAAAAGAAAAAATAAGCAAAACCTGGGGAAGCTTATTTGATATGGTAGGTACTGTTGCTACATAATCTGGGAAATTGAATGTGCATCCTGAGTCCCGACCTGTATTAGTACGATGATTGGTTATTCGATTATTCTATTTCTACTCATTCTATTCGTTCATAAAATAAAATTACGCTCTTTAAACCTTCGTAGCTGCTTTATCATTTGTTCGAAGCCCCACATAATATTAAAGTTGGCCTTAGTCACACTATTGTGCGAATATACATTTATCTACATAATTTGATGTGTATATTATATTTGAAAGTACCTATACCCAGGAATTTCATTCATCACATCATCACTGTCCGAGTATTCTAAACCATGAAATATTTACATAAAAATATTAAAATAAATGTTTCTCTTTTTCATTGGTGTAAAATTAAAACGTGTTGTTTTTAGCTCTCCCGAGTGCTTCTATATAATTTTGATAAGAAATTTAATAGTGAAACTGTATAAATCAACATTGTTCTAAATATAGCACGCGAAGTCTCGAAGGCTTCCCTTGACGAAGTTGGCTATTTATAAAATTTATGTAGGAGAGGGTGTTTCCGATGAGTGAGTAGTGACGTAACTCCGTCGTATGCGCAATGCGTTATCTGAACAATGAGGTCAATGTCAAAGCAGCTGACCGGTAGTTCAGCATCTATAACTACAATTACAATCGTTTATGTCCCTTACTGTGTCCCGTGTCCCGTTCTTTATCTATCTTATTCTGGAGTATTTATTTCATGTTGTACCTACATTCTTCTGATTAAATAATTTCGAGCTGTTTCCCACGCCTTCAATTATATTTTATTTATAGAAAAGAAGATATTTTACATTCATATCTTCTGAACTCTTTAAAATACTTACCGTAAATATTGACGTTCTTATAATTTATTAATCTCTGCCAACTTCATTGAATCTGTTGTGCCGTTTTGGAGACAAGATATAGGACTGACAAATCTACTTAAATTCTTGGCATTATACTACGTATTTTATTAGATTCTGACTTATTCTGAAATTAATATTTATAAGATTGTACGAGTACAATACTGAGAAGCCAGGAAATAATATACAAATCATATTCAACAGCTTGAACATTGTTTATGCGTCCAAAATGGCGAAAGAACTTAAACAAGCGATCTAAAGTTATTACTTTTCATTGAAGAACAGTATAGTTGGAAACACGTAACAGATAATAATATAAACATTAAGATAACGTTGAAAGGAATGACTATGTTTACGTAGTAATTGACACTGTTTTTGAAGACGATATGAACGTGCCTGTTGAGTTTTATCAGCATTTTGCAAGGAACTTAATTTCTTCTTTCACAAATTTTTTTAGCGGAAGATTCTTCAGAAACACTACACTATTTCTACTACAAACTAATTATACGCACTAGGAATTCAACTGCTAGGTATTTACTAGAATATTTAAATTGAATGTATGGTAAATCCGAGACTTGCAAACAATATTCGATACCGGAGTTTAGACGCCAGCACAGGCGTGATTGGATATTTAATAACTAAGTTTTCCTTAAAGAAATATCTTTCCTTTTACTCTACATTACTATTTTGATACCAATTGAATAACAATAGATGTTTCCAGACGTTTTTATATCTTCCTGTTTTTGTAGGAATAATGTAAATGTATAAAGTTGAATTCAATATAAGAGCTCTTTTGGTCCGAATAATATTCAAAGAGCAGTGTTACAGTTTTCTTCTTTAAACAAAGGGGTCTCAAAAAAGTCTGAAAATCCTTTTGTTAATAATGGCTTTGTTCATCAATTATTAAAATGCGCTAAGCTTGCCTTTCCTATTTGGTCTTTTCTGGTTCACGTTATACTCTGCGGTGAAAGGAACCGTTGGCGCAATCACGTCAATTGGTCCAATCGTTCAGAAATGACGCTCGTCTTGACGTCCGCGCCCCTTTGTGACTGGAAACACGAGGCACTATAATATTCTTCCGTTACGAACACTGAAAAAACTAATAGAATGGTTTTATAGTCTATGTACTAGTATGTTTATAATAATGATAGTCGTTCTCAATACTCACTAAGATTCAATACGCAATAATGCGGAGTTTGATTTTAGTCCAGGGAATAGCGGTGTTTTTGTACCCATATTTAAAAAAAATATCTAATTCCTCTGATCAAGATTGGCCTGTCTTTCATTCTAAGCCTTATATACGTATATTTTTTTCAATAATGAATCAATCACATAAAGCACCCGTATATATCTACATGATAATATCATAAATAGTTTTAATAGCTTTAGGAGCTGCTACCGATTTACTAATTTAAATAAAAACCTGTTTAAATATTTATTATAATTTATACTGTTTTGTTTGTTGCAGGTAGCAATTAAGATAATAGATAAATCGCAATTAGACGCCAGCAATCTTCAAAAAGTCTACAGAGAGGTGGACATCATGAAGAGGCTGGACCATCCTCATATTATTAAGCTTTATCAGGTGAGTTGAACAAGCTGTTATTTACTTCATATACCTAATTAAATTAAATAGAATTTAATTCTCAGTAGTATATACGACTGCTTTGCAAGGGGCCCAATATTTTCTACCTTGAGAAATAGAGCTTACAAACAGCAAAACATGTCCCAATTTATTGGTACCTTTTCACTTTAGAACGTGTAAATGATGACGATGATAAATGATCGAGGTCCTCAATATGCGATGACCTAGCAAAAAGTAGCTGTCGATACCCACTTGACGACTGTTTTTTATAACTACTAGGTGGAAAAAACATAGTGTTATTGTACCAACACAGGTCAGTAGCGGTCAAAAGAAACTTATACGGTCAGTTAACCGGGCGGAACAAATTCATATGAATTAGTAGACTTACCGACTCGATGGAGCGTCAACTGGATATGCCTATAAAGGTACATTCTGCACATGACTCGCTCCGAATAATACGACAGTAATGATATTAGATACACAATATGAGGTTAATACGATATGCCGTTAGCAGTTATGCCGCAACATACAATACGTACTCTAACTAAAACGTTACTAGAACGAGACAGCTTTGTCTAGTCATATTATGACTTTTAAGGTCATGTTTTGCTCATTTAATTTAAGTATCGAAAATAATGACTTTCAACAAACATCGTTGTGTGCTATTTACTGGGTATGAATATTCACTGACGAAGCATTTACTTAAGAATATGTTATGAATATTGTTTTTATTACCCGACTGTCAGGACGGCTATTGTTTTTCGCGCGTATCTTGTATGTTTTTAAATTTCTTTATTCCCACGAATCTTCCAAACGGCTGGATAGATTTTGATAATCGAGATATCGTTAGATTCGTCTATTAAACCCAAGTGTCCTTAGATAGGTTTTAAGAATAAAAAGACTTAAATGGCGGGCTTTTGACGCCAAATTGTAAGAAGTTCAATTTTTTTTTTAACCAAACCTATCAAGTTGGGTATCAAAATAAAGAGAATCAAAAGGAGATTACATATATTCAAAAAGAGATTATATATAATTGAATGGTTCCAAATTGTAAGTAGTTATATTATTATTTTTTTTACCAAACCTATCGAGTAGAGTATCAAAATAAAGGGAATCAAATAGGGATTACAAATATATACCTATGTTATGTATTTAAATTTAATCAGGTATAATAATATTACAATAATTTTACGGTCTCTTTAGTGGGTTGCTCTCTGTTGATTTTTTGCAGTCGGGTTATTAAATTTTTTAAATTATATTTACTTGTTTATTTTGTCATACACAATGATATCGTATGTTACAATATCATATTTGGTCGTACATATTTAAAACATATGGTTTCATACCAAAAAGGCGGAAATGGGGGATTGAAATTTTAAATTGAGGCTATTTTCCTTCATCGTCAACAGATGGCAAATCACTTGAAATACATACTTTTATTATAAATTCCACAAAGTGAAATCTATATTGGTACTACCAATAGGAATCGAACTCGGACCGCATGATTCGCATGCCGGCCACCAAAACCATAAGTAGTTGTAGCCTAACAAGTCTAACAACTAGTTAATTTTATCATTCAAACTTTCTTTGAGATCCGAGAACGTCAGAAACTTGTGAATGTAGATCATTTACGTATGAGGCAATTTACGTCAGCAGTCGCATGTTAAACTCACATATTTCACGTGAAAATTTGGTAACCTTTACGTGTGCCTACCCACCCATAGTTACATTTTTATTAAGTGACTGAAAATAGGTTATCATATACATTTGTTTATTGTGTGTAACCTCAAAATGAAATGAGACTTACGTTGTTGCTTGTTACTTTAATATTTGCGTCTGAAAGAACGATACGCATGACTGTGTTAATTTTAACCTAAATGTTTATAAATTGATCTTTCTTGGTGAATTGTGCTGTAACAAACTATTGTTGGTAAATATTGCTGTACGATTACAGTCCATCGCTATCGTACTGCAACAACGTAGGCACCTTGTACGAAGATGACGACCGTGTACGCAACTTTCCATCGACGAAATATTTACGTAAAATGCTTTAAAATATTGTTTTGTTACCTTTATAAAGTCACAGAACAAACGTGCCAAGGTGTTGATGGTGTCTTCTTCGTGCTCTCCAAGTTAACTTGTGTATTTTAACTATTCCATATATTTACGAAAAGTTACAACGAATTTTTAATAAAATAATTTTCAATCGGCACATTGAAACAAATATTTGAACCAATATGCCAATTCGAATTAATCAAGTGCCAACATTTGATTGAATAACTGGCAAGGGTTCACGATGTACGATGTGGTGGGTACTGGGTACACTGCTATCCGATGAAAGCAAACGTGGGTTGATATTGGTGGTATCTTGATATTACACGCTGATGTTAATTGGCTTGGGTATTGGGTATTAGTGTGGGATGAAATAATTTAGGTACATTATTATCTGTACCTTTCTATGTTATTTTCGAGAGCTTTCGAAATGAAAGATAATTTTGTTACTAAGTACGTTTTTTATTTTATTGCCTGTAGTGGCAGACGAGCAAGCGGCCCACCTGATGGTAAGTGGTTACCGCCGCTCATGGACGTTGGCAATGCCAGGGGCACAGCCAGGCCGCTGCCTACCTTGAGAGGATAGCTCTCTTTAAACCTCGTTTGAAGAAGGACATGTCATAGCGCTCAGGAAACACCGCTTAGTGAAACAATTACAATGTCATCATCATCATTACAACCCATAAATTAATGTCCCACTGCTGGGCATGGGTCTCCTCCAAACATTTTGGAGGGAATTTAGCGTACTATACCACGCTGGCTAGACGGATTGGTATAGGGTTTTGTTTCGAATTTTCCTTTTCATCTTCCTTTTCTTCTTCTTCCTTACTCCCTTGGTCGCCTTGTACAACACCTAAGGGTTGTAATGGGGTAGTTGTAAAGATGAAAATTTAAGAACGAAAAGTTTACCAAGTCTATCATGTGATTGTAGCCTTATTTGTCAAATCCAACTAATAAGCGACAAAAAGTTATTTATAAATTTTACTCTTATCAACACTAGAAGTTGCTATGCACCAATCAATGGTCACGTATGTATTTCATAATACATATTACCCTAGAGCAATGAAACTATGCAGGCAAATGGGTTACAGCACAATACCAATTCTTGCAATTGGAACAATGCACGTTGCGTAATCATGTTTCGTAATCACAATGTGAATGGATTTGATGCTATTAAAAGCTTGAATGAACTACCAGGAGGTTCCCTGTATACAAACATTGTCATCTCGAATGGCATAAGCTGTTTATGCTTTATCCTTTAGCTACAGGAAGAGAACGTTTCCGTTTATTGAGATGTTATCGTTACAACGATCAAACATTCATATCCGTTGTTTCGTGACCGATTCAACAATTGTGCAACCTTTCTGTTGAACAATGAGATTATACGTTGATATGTTTATTGTGTGATATTATTGTATAGGTATGCCTTTATTATGCAGTAAGTTATGAAATGAAACATACGGATCAAAAATTATATCAAATGTCAACAACTCATTGCGTTCCACCACAGGGTATATCTCATTAGATAAAGGCAATGGCCTTTAAAGGGGGGTCCTAGGCTATCGTGAGGATGAAATAGAATTCACATAACAAGTTAGCTCAAATTCTTATTCTACCAATGTACAAACGACCTCAGCATAATTACATTAGCTGTAACCTTAGTGTAACGTAGCAAAAACAAGTTGGAGCTTCTGGTTGGTGTTGAGAGTTCAACTAAAGCGACTGAAAATAGTACAGGAGAAAAAAATGAGGGGAGACAGGCAGGCGTTTCTCTATCAATCGTCCTTCTTCTTATTTCTTTTAAGATCCCGGAAACAACCTGTATGTCTATGCTACCATTGGTAAAACTATCAGGTTTTCTTGCTGCCTGTTTGTCATATAAGTGTATAAGTATAATAATATTTTTTTCATCCGAATGAGCTGTACCTAAATACCTTCCTAGCTACTTGTAAAAGAATTGTTTCATTATATATTTTTAGACAGATGCGTAAATACTTTTCATTCATTTCGTTGCGGTGATGATTCTGAAACAGCTGCTGTGTGCGTTTTTTAAAGACAGAACACGTGTCGTCATTCATCACGTTCGTATTTTTTCAACTATGAATTTTAAGGCCGAGGTCACGGGCGTGGTTTATCGTGAACGTCTTCTTTTCAACCGACTTGGAGGTTTTCAATTTGTCTGTATGTTTCTTATTTGTAGGTATGTTTGTTACGTGATTACTCATCCAAATATGAATAGATTTTGGTGATTCTTTTTTTAATAGGTATGTCAAGTTTTAGAGCTGTTCCCATATAAATTTTATGGAAATTGATTGTTTTTCAAAAAATCAACGAAAACAAAAAAAAATATTTTGCTTTTAAGTTTGTAATGAGGATTTTCTTGTTCATTTTTGTATTATGTAAGCCTAGCATGTAGCTATGTTATAAGTCTTATAGTAGATTTCTGCTTTTGTCTAAAAAATAAATTATCATCAATACTATTAAATATGTAGGTATGTAAAAATAATAAAGGTTGCTAATACAACGTTACATTGGAAATGAGGTACGAAATTTTTTATGTTATTAATTTACTTTTAAATTAGTAGTTTAGTAGCCAAATCCAAAGATAGATATTATTGAAAACGGTCAATTGTCGAGATACCAAAAACACTTATCGCTACTTCTACTTTGAAAATATTCAAGTATTTCAATAGCAAACATTTCTCGCCATCTGAGTGGTTAAATTTAATATAAATTGCGTATTTTGCAACAGTAGCTCCGAGTGGACGTTGGGTGAAGTAGGTAGGTCCACTTAAGTAGCGCTACCTTAACAAATTCAATTTATTAATATCGAAATATTTCACTTTATAAGGGATAAATGTTTCAATTTCGAAAGAGCCAGCATTTTCGACGTTCGACACTGGTCTTCGAATATTAAATAGTTATAAACACGAAGAGCCTTATATTATGTCTGTTATTACAAAAGATAGCTCAGTTATTATGTTGATATAATACATATTATATACTCATACTTATAATATTATTATGTGAAGTAGCATTTGGGAGATGATTATTATGAACACAGGTACGTCTACCTATAAACTGTTCGAAATTATTGATAGAAATTTTATAAGTAAAAAAATATGTGTGCGATTTTAATCATACATACATATACCTATTATATTTGTACGGAACGCAAAAGTTTGATTCTTAAAACATTGCAATCAAATTTACCTATCTAATGTGATAAATTTCACTATAGGATATAAGGAAAGTATCAGACTATCCAAATTATTCAATACTAAAATATTTTTTCACAGTAGTTTCTGAGATTCTAACGTTCAATCAAACAAATAAACTCTTCAGCTTTATAATATTAGTATAGGTAGATAAATGTTGTCATGTCATTATAAAACGTGACATGCTGACAGTACAAGTCTGATCTCATTATTAAATTTATCCGCATGCGTAAATTTCGTAACACAGAATCAAGAAAATTTTGATTTGAAGACCATAAAAAATCTTACTAAAGGAAAAATTGCAGCACTTAATAAACGACTCACAATCTCATTGAATGTTGAGATGGCAACTTTCGCTTCAAAATTAATAACTGGCATTAAGGGCGTCTCAGCGAAAGATTGACTTTGCTAAAATGAACGCTGAACAAATTCGTTTGTACCCAACAAAGGATTCGTTCAGTTATATTTTATAGAAAATTTCATAACTTTATTCATTTAGGTAACAGATAGAATTGTTGAGCGCGGGTATTTTAATATTATATTGAGTTTTTTGAATTTTCAGGGCTTAATTATTCTGCTCATGCACAAATAAAGTAGCGGTACGTTCAAGAAAACGAAACAAGTAATTTTACCAAAAATATCGTTGCATGTTGCTAACGGATCGATCAAATCTGGTTATTTTTTACCAATCATACCTATCAGTATTGTAAATAAAAATAAAACCAGAAAGCAGTTATTATGTTTTTATATGTGCCGTATATTAGGTTAATTTTAAGAATACTGAGTACTGTGCATGTCTGATTTGACTATGACGTGTAGTAATGTTTTATCTCAATACAACCATAGTATAATTTATATCATTATACTGTGCTACAACTCTACGCCCTTTCGTCGTTTGTACCCATGATACCACTCATTTTTTTTTTAAATTCCTCGTATTCCAGTTTTAGTTTTAGAGACCATTTCCCTGCCACCCAGTATACTTATGTGAGTAATGAATAAATAATATAAATTCTAAGTAAAGAAAAAAAAATGTATTTTTAAAAAATATTATGTAAATAATTACTTACTGATTTTCTCATTAAATTTAAGTAAATGAGTGTTAATTAATAAAAACGAGATCAGATTAAATGCAACAATAAACGAGCAACAAATAAAAAGCAATTCATATAAGGTTATTTAAAATTATGTATGTGCATTACAAATTAAAAATTCCTTTTTTGCCAATACGTTTATATTGTGCTAATTTAAAATGTAATTATCATTTACTTTCTGTAGCTACTAACAGCGAGCATTGTTAATTAGCAAACCCTTTGGATTTTTAATGAATCATGAAGTACCTAGCTAACCGCAGTAACTGGAGCCACTTATAATTTTGTAATAATTACACCGTGCCGGATCCTAAAGGCACTTCCATATTAACGTAACGTTCCATATGAGTGAATCGTGAAAACCCGAGTATTATTACGATTGCACATAATGAAGTAAAATATACGCTTACAGTACAAAGTACTTATCATAATTATACAGGTTTACTTTACAATATTTGTGGTGTAATGGTAGGTAGGTAGAGAGGTGGATAAAGTAAAGTAACTAACTTCAATGTAGGTACTACATAAACTCTGAGTTCTGAGATCGAAAAAATTTAATGTCAAAAGTACTTTGTCCACTATTTTTAAAATAATAAGTACCTACCTACAAACTTACGCATTTTTAACTATTGGCTTTATTTGACGCCCGTGGTGAGCAAAAATATATTTTGTGCCAAAAGGTTATGATATACATATATAATGCTAATAATGCTACGTATTATTCGCACTACATACTTGAATCAACGGGATATTCAAACTTGAACAGTCATTGATCTTTAAAGTTAGCAAATAAAATAAGCCTTTCGCGCCTCAGCTAACTGTAAAAATGGCGTTTGTACCTCACAATATACGAGTTACATGATCAAATATGCATGGGTCTACTACACAATGTGTTCATGTGAAATAAATGGCATGTGAAGTGTCGGCAAAAATTTTGCTCACATAATTCATGTCACATAAATAATAGTTTGTACTGGAGTTATTATATTTATTTTGGATTTTATCGTAGTTTTAATCTTAAATAATTCAAATTATTCGCGTATTTAATAAAATTAATTATTATAAATTTGAAAATCGAATATTTGAATCATCATTAAATGCAACAATCATTTAATGATGATTCAAATCATTAAATGACTGGCCTGTTGGTCTAGTGGTTAGTGACCCTGACTGCTAAGCCGGAGGTCGTGGGTTCGATCCCCACCCAGGACAAATCTTTGTGTGATGAGCATAAAGGTTTGTTCTGTGTCTGGGTGTAATTTATCTATAATATGTATGTATTTACAAAAAAAAAATGTATTTAAGTAGTATATCAGTTGTTTAGTACCCATAACACAAGCAAATATAATTGCTTACTTTGGGACTAGAGGGCGCTGTGTGAATGTGGTAGAATATTAATAATAATTAATAATCATTACAGTACATACATTAATGGACCACTGCAGGGTACGGGTATATAATTATTAATATTATGAATTAACTGTACAGACTACAGTTAACATAATTGATACTTCTTGCTTCCAACATGAGATTTGCGTAAATCACAAATTGCTGTTCTGTGGTGCTTATATATGCTATAATACCTCTATTTATCTTCTTTGCGCATTGCTTGAAAGACAGTTCCTTGTCTAATAGAATTAAATATCAATTATATTCTACCAGAGTACTTTGGTCCACTAGTGCGAGTCTATTTAATACAAAAAAGCGGAGAAAATTAAGAATAAACTTTACATAAACTCTAATCCGTAATTTAAATTTGTATGAATAAATTCGCGTGTTGTTGGGTGAATATAATTCGGCCGCAATTGTTATGCAAATATTCGTCACGGAATGTCATTAAAGATGGTCTTTATTTAATTAACTGATACTCGGAACGACGACGGAACAGGGTTTTGCGCTTCTGACGCTGATTTCAATTACCCTCTAGAGATTTGTTGCTATCTTGGGCATTGTGGTAACGATTGCGAAGTATTTCAGTGTCTTATTACATTATACCTTTAAAAGATATTATAAATTAGAATGTTCAATGCCAAATTCTGATTTTTACGAAAAACTACCAACTAAAATAGTAGATACACTTTTTAAACCGCTATGGATATAAACCTGCCCACATTATGATAATCTAATGAGTTATCGCATCATATCTGTATGTAACCCTTGGAGGGTTAGAAGATCCACACATAACTTCAGCACCACACTTTCTTTGTTAAAATACCACGTGTCCCAAAAATAAATGTAAAACTATACATAAGAAGGTAGCCAATTTAGTAAAGATGTAATTTTAGAAATGATCTAGCTAGTATTTAAATTAGAAAAAAAAAAAAAAAAACTCTAGGTACAGCATTACTTACTAAATTACGTAAATAAGAATAAACCAAATTAAAAGGACAAACCAATTTACCCACAGATAAGACAAACGTAGCAATTAGGTAAATGAGGAAAAAATTATAATAATTTGCACATTTTCAAACAAAACATACTCAATACAATGTGTATGTAAATGTACCTATAAGTGAATATTGCGACTGAGCATGCATATAAAACCGTATGTATTTACTGTTACATAATAGTCAGGTAAAGCTAACCACATGTTGCCTAACGAACCTTTTAGTATGAAGGTTGAGTTACATGAGAAATAAAAAACACAAAATATTTTTAAATGCATAAATAACACTAGGCTTCATAATAAATAACACTTGGTTTACGTAACTTTCTTGTCACCAAAAGCGGCTCACGTCAACTTAAAGCAGTGCAAGTAAAAAGCAAATGAATAAATTTCATGTAGTTATCCGTATCCACAAACAGATCTGAAATTTCGTATTCGTAGCTACTGAGAATTTCTTAATAGAAAAAACAGAAAATCGTTATTTTCCGATTTAGCGATTGAATCCAGGACCTGTTCAGCAGTCGTATACACATTCCACTCCCGCGCCATCAAAGATGCAGTTCGTGATTGGAAAATAATAAATACCTAATTTACTATGTTATTTTGCTAGAATGGTGCCGCGGGTTTTCTCCACCTCAGAGAAAGTATTCCCTCATAAATAACAAACAATGAGTTATAAAACAGTAAAATGGTTCTTTTCTTTTAACTATTGAGTGATTCGAAATGTAAGATTCCGTTTTGCTAGCATACGAAAGAGAAAACGTAGACATTTATTTATTACAGCATATCTCTGGCTCATATTTATTCTTTCATACACTTTATTATAGCAATTATCACGTAAGTATATTATTATTACAGATCACATAAAACAAAAACCGTCATAAGATATTATGTTCGCCATTTACCTTAGTGCAATACTTAAATTAAAAAAAAAATCAACGCGCGCACTTAGAACAAACTCTGTGGGGACTTTACCAACATAAAATAAACGGACACAAAGTGGATGTTAGTAAGTACCTACTTTGTGTGAATATATGCTCCAAACAAATTTCTACGAATCACACAATCGACAATTTCAGTGGCGGGATTTTAACCACAACGGCACATTCAAGTTTAAAATTTCTCATTCATTGTTTCAGGTCATGGAGACGAAAAACATGATCTACATAGTTTCTGAATACGCAAGCAAAGGTGAAATTTTTGGTAAGTTTAATCTTCTTGATAGCGACACACGTCAATCATGATAAGTGTTTATACGTGCCATATCTACACAAACAATTAATCAAATTCTTGCTATGTACAATTATCTCGACAAAATCCTATTTATTATCATTCACGTCATTAATTAAATATTGTCAAAGAGTATTATGATAACAATTTATGAGCATGCATATTGAAATTTTCCGCATGCAACAGTAACGTGGCATGCGATTTTCGTTTTTAGGTGGATAATGGTTGTCGATTATACATTATCACTACCTACCATAAGCAATGAATTTAATGTACTTAGTACAAAAATAATATTTGTATTTTAAAACACTGGTTTCCTCATATTACGGTTTGATGACTTTAATAAAATCAATTATCGGTCCAAAATACAGAGTTCACTATTTTACGTCACATTTGGATTTAATTAATACCATAAATTATTATATCTAATTCAAATCCGGATCACCATAGTAGGTAGGTACATTTTGTTTACGAACGATGACTGTAAAGTAAATCAATGACAACACCATGTTTTTTTCCATAGTAAACACATAAAATATTCTATTGAAATGTCTAAAATTCTTGAGCAACAAAAATATTCAATTAGGTATAATCATTGAATTTCGTATTGAAAGTACAATATAGTAAATAACCTCTAAATCGATTCAGCCTGTTCGTTTCGTAAGTTCGTTCGCTTTGTCTATGACGTAAGCAGGCTTGGTGTGACGTCATGGGTAGGGTGTCGTTGACGGCGGTAGGGGTAAAGGGTGGGGGTAAGCAATTTCGCGCACAGCTGACTACGTTCCCCCGAAATCCAACAGTGATCGTCCAGTCTCCAATCCTGGTTCTTTTGCATGAATTTTATTAAATATGAAACTCATCATAGATTATGATTCATATCAAAGAAGTGTTTTGTCGAAAGAGGCTTGATGGTAATCACAATATTGAATTTCTGAAGTCTGAAGGAATTCTTGATGACCCAAAACTAAAATTAGTTTTAAAAACTAAAAGATAGGTTTTGTAATGTCGTTGTAATACTTTTAATAGGTAGGTACTTTTGGAAAAAATATTGACTTAGGTAAGGTATGATTAACGAGTTTTAATGAGAGAAATAAGTACCTAAATAACACACGGCGAGGTTTCTACAATAACAATAAAAATTAGTGGTTAAAAACATTAAACGTAATCTGTTTGTTATGAATATTTAAAGAATGTTTGTAGACGTATTGCGGCTTAGCTAGACTATTAATAAATGTATCTAATTTTCTTTTAAGGTCCCTTTGACGCTGTTAGGTGATAAACAAGACCTAAATTAGAATCGTAAACAATAGCTTTCTTGACTCTCACTCCTATTTTGGTATACCTTACGTATATCTATTAATTAGTAATAGGCGGAAGAACATTTAAAACCGATAGCGCGCCATATGTAAGAACAACAATTTTTAAAAGGTCTTCCTCTTCCTATAAGGCGTGGTGAAGCGCAATGCCTTTGGGTCATATTTGAATAGGTTTTGACATCCAATGCTAATAGTCTTAACAATTTCAAAATAAAGTTTTCTCCACATAATGCGCATTCACAAGACCGCTTCCTTTCAACCTAAGATGGATTTAAAAAGTGCGTCTTATAAACAATTTTATTATAGGTAGGTATATGCATATTTTAAATACAAGCTTTAACTTAAGGCTTGGATATTCAAGTCTTGGTCAAGACGACTGGAATCAAACGAGCCCAAACTCGATGAGGTGCCGTCGTTTTATAATAGAGTTCCCAGAGCCACCTTTCGACTGTATCATCAGATCATCCATTTCATAATATTCTGTTGTCACCTGATAAGAGCTTAAAATACAGCTTCCAAGATTTTACCTAATCAAATATACATTGAAAGTTAATACCTTACTTAAAACTTGTAAAAACGCCAATAAAAATAGAAAGAATAAGAATATTTTTATTACCATAAATATTATCATACAACATTATGTTAAAACAAAGTAAATATAAACAAACAAATGGGTACACCTTAGTATTTAAACATAATGTTTAATTACTGAAACTTCCCACACTAGGCAAAGCCTGTCCCGTGGGAAGCTTCGAGCAAATATTGCCTGTATCAACCAGTTAAAAACTATACGTTTATGACCCTTAAATATTTTCCATTGTTTCTTGACATTGAAATACAACTAGACTAAAATTGCATCTGCATACATAAAATATACTTAGCTAAGTAAAGTCTGTAGCACGTTGTTTGACATTCTACACCTGCGTCAGGTGTTTTCATACCAAAGTGGATGAATTCACTATACGTGTTTCGTACACACATGCGGGTTTTATTATAAATACTCAAGGTTCGACAATTGGAGTGCGCGATAAACTCTGACCTATTTTAATAATAAACTCAGTCTGGAGTCCCTATTGTCGGGACCAAGAAGAACGCATGACCGCGTTATTGTGTCAAAGAAATATCTTTATCGTTATTACGTAAATATTTCGTATACAGTGGCATCATAACTACAATAATATATCATCTATATCAAGTAAACAGTCTAAGTAGTACCTACCGCAAAATTAATTGAAACTACAGTACTGTAGATGACCGAAACAAAAGGTATATCCATAGATTTAGTATGTACAAGATAAACAATGTCAGATTATAGGCGAGACCAAAACACAATTGAGTGATTGTCAATGTGTGAGTTAAAAATAGTGATTGCAACGGACTGTTGTGCAATATCGATATTCTGCACTTGGGATTATCGAGCTTATGAATTCGGTGTGTAATTGCGCGTCTTGAACTCTTGAATAATGTCGCAACAATTTGTTTTAAGAAGCATTTACAACAAGTTAACTTTTCATGCTATCGGGTAAAATTGTGCTGTTAGGCAATTTTTTTTTCCAAACCGCTATCTTTTAGTTTTAAGACTAGGATACCTACCATATATATATAGCCATAGTAAGAAAGCAAAAAAGAAACGATGGTAGCTGAATGAATAAGGAACCTGCGTGCAAATTACGCGGTCCTAGTTCGAACCCAACGCGGCGGCAGTACCAATGTGCATTCCACTTTGTGGAATTTATATGTACTAGTCAAGTGACTTACCATCTGCTGGCGGTAAAGGGAAACATCGTGAGGAAACCCACATATCTACCCTAGAAGCAATTCTATGTGTATGTCTGATCCACCAACCCGCACTAGGCCAGCGTAAGTGGATTATGGCCTAAACCCTCTCAGCTCTCGAGATGAGACCCGAGCCCAGCATTGGGGCTTAATGGGCTGCTGAAGAGTAAGAAAGCAGGCCATAAACCTTACTGCCTAAGTTTTTTATGGTCAATGTCATGATGAACTAGAACAATATATCTGATCGATTATATTCTATATAGCTGTACTTAATGATAGAAAATTTATTGGATGGTTTACAATCACAGGATATTTAAACACGTTGTATAACATAATTTTTTTTTTTATCTTTATATTCGGAAAACATTTATATAACAAATAATTGTGAAAATACAGCAAATCTTTGGGTTGGTTAGCCCATTTATAGAGGAAAGCTTTAACTAATGTTTTATATATATGTAAGTAGTTGAATATTTTTTTGAGGTCCAGTCTGGTCTATTTATAATACGTATCCATTTGTCACGTGACGCTGTTTTCGTTGGAAACCTAAAATAAAAGACAAAAATATCACTATCTTAATGGCTCACCTGACTCACTAAGCTTATATTTTAAGTACTACCTACTGAATTTGTGAGAAACAACTACTTTAAAACTAGGTATTAAAAAACATAGAGAGATGTAAATAAGTTAGTGTGCTTCACTCAATTACAATAGTGGTTACCTTAAGGCGTTAACGCATATATTACGATGATTTAAAGAATTGACGGAATAATTACAGTTTTAAAAATACTATCGACTTTTATCGATACCCATGACGTCATCATTTCGTCAAGCCCTATCGTAAACAAACATTTTCCTATTTTACACGAAAAAAGCTTTAATATATCGTATATACATAAAATATTATCAACATAACGAAGAAGAAGCCTAAATACGTCCAACAAAATAGGTTTTTGCTCAGTTAAAAGCACCAATTTCACAAAATAAGGTTTGCAAAAATTCATTAGATTTTTGTATTTACCTAAGAAACGTGAAATTTCTCTGGGTTATTCCTTCTTGTCACGTCACAATTGGTTACGGAACAGATCACCATGATACTGGCACACCTTTTAAGCAATTTATTGCACGATTTGTAAATATTTTAGCAAAATAAGAGTTGACAGTAAAACACGCGAGCCGCTATGGCCCCCTAATTGAAAAAATATTGGCACATCCCATTTTATCTTTCATCTCTTTCACTCTTTTACAGCGTGCATATCAATTTGACCTCTCGTTTCCGCGCTATGTTTGTCTTCTGCGGTAGCGCGCGGATCCTAGGTCTATGGGTATATCACTAATCCTGTTTTGGCCTAATTACGGAAACGATTTTTAAAACATGGATCTGGAGTAATTAATAATCTTTTTTTATTAATCTAATTATCTTCGATATTATGAAATGCTACATTTTTTCTCGAAAAACCTAGCAAGACTATCCTATTAAAATAAGATGAAATACGCGAATGACCCTATATTCAAGAAAATGCTGCATTATTCAATAGTATGTCCTTATTTGCCGTATCTTCGTAAGAAATGTATATATGTATTAAGATTAGTGTTTCTACTAGAAACAGTTCACGAACAACTCGCTGAAGGGAACTCATTTTGATTTTTGAATGTCAATATTGAAAGTGTAAAAAGTAAACTATACACTTGTTGATATAATCAAATTCACTATTTACTTCTCAAACCTTAAGCTCTGACACAATATTAGAGATATTGTGTCAGAGCTTAAGGTTTGACTCTATCTTGAGGTAATTGTTCTTTAAGAAATCGTTCACAAAATTTAAATATAGTTTCTACAATCAGGAAATGATCTTTTTTTCTTTAATTTTCAAGTTATTATTATTTAACTTATCCAATCTTATATTGACAAACATTAGTAAACCTTTCCGATACATAATCCTACAGCCTACGCACCGACATTATTGCTTCTTTATTTATATTCGATGTTCTTTGTCATATCACAATCAGATTCGATGAATTTACGACGACGTACTGACACACACTTGACTTTTATCTCATAGCTTCTTAGCTTTATTATATCATTCTATGTGTCTGTACATATCTCCGTGCTCCAATTTCCGAGAAATCTCCGATGCCTTTTATCCTCTGACGTAGTGTTCTTCTTTGTAGGAATTTCATATTTCTACATCACACACTATACACGTATACACAGTGGAGTTATCCTATATAACAATAAATTATGAATTGTATTTTTTAAGTCAAGAGGGTGATTTTACATTTCGTTTGGGCAGCATCACTACACAACTCAAACTAAAAATTTCATCCTCAGTATCCAAATAGTAAAAAGGATATTTAAAAGACTTAGAAAAAGTAGTCCTAAATATTTACCAGTGACTTTGGTCTAAAAAGCTCGGTTGATCTTTTGAATCCAATTACTTTCCAGACAATACAGTTGACAAAGTTTTCACAACAAACACTTAAAGTAAACATCAAATTTGCAGTTGGTTTGAAGATTCCAACTCATTACATTTACGTCTCGGTCGGGTCGGTTGCATTGCGTCTTTATTAACAGGAAGGGACGAGTAGAGGACATCCATTCCTTGACCTTTTCCGTTGTCGCATTCTGGTTGCAAACGTACTTCAATATATATTAATATTACAATGTTTGTGTACAGATTACATAGCACGTTACGGCCGCATGGCTGAGCAAGCAGCTCGTCGCAAGTTCTGGCAGATTCTGTCCGCTGTGGAATACTGCCACGAGAGACGCATCGTTCACAGAGATCTCAAGGTACGTTGATAAACTCGTTACTTCCTCGTCACATGGTGAGTAGCTCGCCTTTGTGTATAATTTTTAAAGTAACAATATTTTATGTGTCATCGGTTTTGTATACGATAAAGAATACGGTAAATGCTATAAGAGTGTTCGGTGTTTTTCAAAACATGGTTGCGGCAATGCTTTAGCAATGCTATAGACCCCAAAATGGAGACGTATATTGATTACCTACTGGTCGCGCGGGGCTTCGCTCCCGTCGTTCTTTATTTGGCCACTGCTCAGCTCCTATTAGCCGTAGCGTAATGTTATATAGCCTATGTTACGCAGTGATAATGTAGTTTTCTAACAGCACAAGAATTTTTGAATTCGGTCCAATAGTTTTTAAGTTTATTCGTTACATACAAAAATACAAATCATTCCTCTTTATCATATTAGTATAAGTATAGATAATATATTATGGACGTGGACGTGGTCGCCTTCTGTCTTGGTCTTCCTAAATTTCAACCAATCATATGCATAAATTATCCAATCAGCTGATGTATTCAGTTGTGAAAAATTTAATAATACCGTCATTGTATTTGTATATGTTTGATTGTTTGTTAAACAATAAGGCTTACGTAACTACTTGAAGTAATAATAAACTTAATATTTTCCAATTATATAAATGGTGATGAATGAGTGACATATAATCCGTGTAGTGACGGATTAAGAATACATAATGTCACTACTCACTACCCCATCTCAGCCCGTGGGTGTCGTACAAGGCGACTAAGGGAGTAACCTTATACAGTTAAGACCACTGCGCGAAAAGGAAAATTCGAAACAAACCCTAGACCAACCCGTCTGGCCAGCGTAGTATAGTAGGCTAAATTCCCTCCACATTCTTTGGAGGAGACCCGTGCCCAGCAGTGGGACGTTTATGGGTTGAAATGATGATATAAATGGAAAATGTTCCTTCTTCTATTATTAAAGTCAACTACACATAGTTGGTTATCAACAACTTAATAGCTATAAATTATTGCGGGACGAGTAAGCTCGGAGCCTTGGCCTTTAAGTACCAGCCCATTTAGAGACAAGTATTACTGTACCTCGCAGGGAAAATCTTAATTAAAAAGCAAATATAATTTTAAGACGGACCGACGTAAATTTTAATTTCGTTTGAGGCTCAACCGTTGCTTAATGAAAAATACATAACTGGCACTCGGCCGAAAATATAGTTGGGTGTTAACTAAACAAAGTTGAAACTACTCTAAAATAGCAGTTTATTAAACATTTTGCATTTCTATTCAAACTTCCCTGTAGTAAGTAGTTAATGGAGTAGTTTGTGAACACGCGCGTACAGTTGAGAGCATTGCAGTGTGTGTCCGTCCAAGTGTCAATTTACTGTATCACTACTTGAGACCATTTATTGAAAATAAATTGCGAACCTAACCTAATTTTCTACTTAATGTGCCTACACTTTTTGGAACGATTAAACGTAAAAACAACTACTATCTATCATCATCGTCATCATCATCAGCAACCCATTAAGTCCCATTGCTGAGCTCGAGTCTCCTCTCATCTAGACCTAAGACTAAGAGAAGTTAGTAATAATATAAAGCTGAAGAGTTTGATTGTTTGTTTGTTAAACGCGCTAATCTGTGGAACTACTGAACCGAATTCAATATATTTTAATGTTGGATAGTCCATATATCGAGGAAGGTTATAGCATATATAACATCAGGCTACAACCAATAAGAGCTAAGCATTGGCCAAACAAATTGAGCGAAGCCCCGGGTAATAGCTAGTTTTACAATATAATATTCAGTATACTATCTTCATAAATCCAGAACTTTTACTTTAAAATGTAAGACAATTTCCTCTTTGTAGCGAATCTGCGAAATAATTTCAGAGTTTCTTTGGAAGCAAGAAGTTTGAATGTGTTTCACAACTTTTATGAAACCACTTTAATACTTAAAGACAATAGACAATAAATAAATGTATTACGACTTTTTTGCGATGATTTAAAAGAAATAAAAATGTAATTAACTACAGAATATTATTAATCTAAGGATTGCTGTTTGATAAGATTTTGTTAGAATTACTTATGTTGTGTTAACGATTGCGTAGATAGGGTCATTAACTTAAACTAAACTAAGGTAAAGTATACTAAAGAGAAGTGTGAATAGAGGATAAATAATGCGAGATGAAGATCTAATAGCGGTAAAATAACCTTGACGCCCCAAAGTGCTCTTTTCATCCCATAAAGGTAAAGATAACGCCCAAGTACGATTAAGTGTGGCGTTTAATTTCCTCTTCCTTGAATGAGGTCATATCACACATTAATATGCATTAATTTTGAGTGTAGGATGGTTCTTACTTCATATTCTAAAACAAACTCTTCTTGTAGGCGGAAAACCTGTTACTTGATGCAAATATGAACATCAAGATTGCGGATTTTGGGTTCAGCAACTATTATGCGACTGGTGAGCTGCTGGCCACGTGGTGTGGTTCACCTCCGTACGCTGCACCTGAAGTCTTCGAAGGGAAGAGATACACAGGACCTGAAATAGACATATGGGTAAGTGACCACGATACATTTTAATATTGAGTGAGGCTTCTTCAAATGCCATGTACTCGTGTCTTATAACTACTGTGGCATTCCCCTGTTGGCCCGTTTTAAATTACAGTTCTGCTGTTTGGTATTATTATCATGAGAGTTTTAGTAACTAGGTTACGAACATGAACTTCGACCGAATATTTCTCGTTCATAGTCAAAACAGGAGCAATAAATATGCCTTAAGACGTCATAGAGCTAATTTACACTTTTATGATTTACGACACAATAAAATTGTCTCGTGGAGGAATTATGAAAAAGTTTTTTATATCATTCTATATTGAACCAGACTTTCTGTTTTAAATTTATATATTGAGAATATATTTGGATCCCGGTGTATTAATGTGGCGTTTGAATAAAATATCTACGAAAAATTTATGGTAACTTATCCACTTACTTAGTACGTACATACATTTTGTTCAAGGTTGATGAAAATATATTTAGAGTATGAAATTATTTCCTTTAGCCACAGTTAAACTAAAATAGAGGCAGTCTTTTTGAGACTAATGGTTGAACATTTTCTTCACAGAGTCTCGGCGTAGTGCTATACGTGCTCGTCTGCGGGGCTTTGCCTTTCGACGGCTCCACTCTGCAGTCATTAAGGGACAGAGTGCTCTCGGGCAGATTTAGGATACCATATTTTATGAGTGAAGGTAAGCGACAAGAACATTATTATACTTATCTACCTTATATTATAATCATGAAGTGCAATAGACCGCGTTAAGACGGCACATCCGACTATGTTTAAGGCTAAAGTTATTATGCATATACATATATGTCTGGCTAGAGAAATCTTTTTGCATTGGTGTAGTATTGAACCTCGTCTTTGCTTTCTTTATTGAAGTTCGTTCAAGGTTAGAAAGACTACGTCACGGCATTGTCCGCCTATCGTGCCGAAACTGTAAACTAAATTACCCTTGACGCTCAACAAATGGATGACGTATGTGCTTAGCGTCGTACCTGCTAATCGTTATGAACGTACCTACGTTTGTTTACGACGTTTCGCCTACATTCTGTGTTTCCACTCACGTACGGCTGCATTCACTTGGAATACCTTTGCAAACTAGAAATTTTCGCTTTACTCTTTACGACGAGACGAAAAGTCATTTGTTCAAAAAGGTATACTTACTTGCAAGTAACAATGACACTTTACTAAGCTGAGTTTGAAAAGAAAACAGTTTCTGTATGAGTAAGTTTTTAAGTGTTACCGTGAGATTAAGTAGAGCTCAGAAGAACTGACACGTTTCGACAAACTTTACCAATTTTCTTTCTAATTAAGAGGGTTCATACAGAAATCCATGAAATCACGAGATTTCCACGTTCGCTACAGAATATGTCTTTATATGTAGCGAAGTAATTTTTGGCATACATAGACAACAGTTTTCTTGTCTAAAAAGTGTATTAAGAAAAACAGACTATTTATTATTAGTATTTTAGTTAGAACAGTTCTTTTGCACAGCGTTTTAAGAAATTCAACGAAACAAGCCTACTTTCAGATTCGCCAGGGACTAAAGTAATTGAAATGCATAGAAAAAAAAGCTTGTTTTAAGGTCTACATATAGTCCTTTAGTTAGTGTATTGAAAAAATATTAGAAATATTCATTTTTTTATAACTAAAACTTAAGAACTAAAATTTTTAAAAACGTTGAACTTTGATCAAGTTTGATTAGAATTTTGGTACACTATATGTGTTTAAAAAGTCGATTTTTTTACATTTAATTATTAAGCAAGATGTTGTCATTTATAAATGTCCATAATTTTTTCGAAATCCCTTTAGAAATATTTTAAAATGATTTTTGAAAAGAGCCTAAAAACGCCTTATATTTCGGCGCACAGGCCGTGAGAAATCAGTACCGGCTGAGGCCTTCTAGAGAGAGGACGTAACGCTTTGCTTCCCGCGCTCCCGGTCCGATGTTTACGTAATATTTGTATATTTCAAGAGAGTTCAATACCAGTTGATACTTTGTTATGGAATTTTTTTTTATTAAAGATCAAATTATTAACTTTGCTGTTTTTGGGCTGATGAATTCTAAAATCGATATCTGACGATCCCATTGGTCACTTGGCATGGTTCTGAAGTCAAAATTGTAAAAATGACCGCCATCTTGAACTTTGTTGTTTTTGGGCTGAGTGATACCAAAATCGATATTTGACGATCCCATTGGTCACTGGGCATAGTTCTAAAGTCAAAATTGTAAAAATGCCCGCCATCTTGAACTTTGTTGTTTTTGGGCTGAGTGATACCAAAATCGATATTTGACGATCCCATTGGTCACTGGGCATAGTTCTGAAGTCAAAATAGTAAAAACGCCCACCATCTTGAACTTTGTTGTTTTTGGGCTGGGTGATACCAAAATCGATATCTGACTATCCCATTACTCATTGGGCATAGTTCTGAAGTCAAAATTGTAAAAATGCTCGCCATCTTGGACTTTGTTGTTTTTGGGCTGAGTGATACCATAATCGATATTTGATGATCCCATTGCTCACTGGGCATAGTTATGAAGTCAAAATTGTAAAAATGCCCGCCATCTTGAACTTTGTTGTTTTTGGGCTGAGTGATACCAAAATCGATATCTGACGATCCCATTGGTCACTGGGCATAGTTCTGAAGTCAAAATTGTAAAAATGCCCGCCATCTTGAACTTTGTTGTTTTTGGGCTGAGTGATACCAAAATCGATATTTGACGATCCCATTGGTCACTTGGCATAGTTCTGAAGTCAAAATTGTAAAAATGCCCACCATCTTGAACTTTGTTTTTTTTGGGCTGAGTGATACCAAAATCGATATTTGACGATCCCATTGGTCACCGGGCATAGTTCTGAAGTCAAAATAGTAAAAACGCCCACCATGTTGAACTTTGTTGTTTTTGGGCTGAGTGATACCGAAATCGATATCTGACTATCCCATTACTCATTGGGCATAATTCTGAAGTCAAAATTGTAAAAATGCTCGCCATCTTGAACTTTGTTGTTTTTGGGCTGAGTGATACCATAATCGATATTTGACGATCCCATTGGTCACTGGGCATAGTTATGAAGTCAAAATTGTAAAAATGCCCGCCATCTTGAACTTTGTTGTTTTTGGGCTGAGTGATACCAAAATCGATATTTGACAATCCCATTGGTCACTGGGCATTTTTACAATTTTGACTTCAGAACTATGCCAAGTGACCAATGGGATCGTCAAATATCGATTTTGGTATTACTCAGCCCGAAAACAACAAAGTTCAAGATGGCGGGCATTTTTACAATTTTGACTTCAGAACTATGCCCAATGAGTAATGGGATAGTCAGATATCGATTTCGGTATCACTCAGCCCAAAAACAACAAAGTTCAAGATGGTGGGCGTTTTTACAATTTTGACTTCAGAACTATGCCCAGTGACCAATGGGATCGTCAAATATCGATTTTGGTATTACTCAGCCCGGAAACAACAAAGTTCAAGATGGCGAGCATTTTTACAATTTTGACTTCATAACTATGCCCAGATACCAATGGGATTGTCAGATATCCATTTTGGAGTCAATCAGCCCAAAAACAACAAAGTTCAAGATGGTGGACATTTTTACAATTTTGACTTCAGAACTAGGCCCAGTGACCAATGGGATAGTCAGATATCGATTTTGGTATCAATCAGCCCTAAAACAACAAATTTCAAGATGGTTGACATTTTCACAATTTTGACTTCAGAACTATGCCCAGTGACGAATGGGATCGTCAGATATCAATTTTGGTATCACTCAGCCAAAAAACAACAAAGTTCAAGATGGCGGGCATTTTTATAATTTTGATTTCAGAACTATGCCCAGTGACCAATGGGATCGTCAAATATCGATTTTGGTATCACTCAGCCCAAAAACAACAAAGTTCAAGATGGCGGGCATTTTTACAATTTTGACTTCATAACTATGCCCAGTGACCAATGGGATTATCAGATATCAATTTTGGTATCACTCAGCCCAAAAACAACAAAGTTCAAGATGGCGGCCATTTTTATAATTTTGATTTCAGAACTATGCCCAGTGACCAATGGGATCGTCAGATATCGATTTTGGTATCAATCAGCCCAAAAACAACAAAGTTCAAGATGGAGGGCATTTTTACAATTTTGACTTCAGAACTAGGCCCAGTGACCAATGGGATAGTCAGATATCGATTTTGGTATCAATCAGCCCAAAAACAACAAAGTTCAAGATGGTTGACATTTTCTCAATTTTGACTTCAGAACTATGCCCAGTGACGAATGGGATCGTCAGATATCAATTTTGGTATCACTCAGCCAAAAAACAAAAAAGTTCAAGATGGCGGGCATTTTTATAATTCTGATTTCAGAACTATGCCCAGTGACCAATGGGATCGTCAGATATCGATTTTGGTATCAATCAGCCCAAAAACAACAAAGTTCAAGATGGAGGGCATTTTTACATTTTTGACTTCAGAACTATGCCCAGTGATCAGTGGGATTGTCAGATATCGATT
Source organism: Laspeyria flexula (assembly GCA_905147015.1). Taxonomy (NCBI): domain Eukaryota; kingdom Metazoa; phylum Arthropoda; class Insecta; order Lepidoptera; family Erebidae; genus Laspeyria; species Laspeyria flexula. The sequence goes on from LR989963.1 coordinate 8,114,087, forward strand.
TTGGAGGCGATCAGCCCAAAAACAACTAAGTTCAAGATGGCGGACATTTTCACCACTTTGACCTCAAATAGTCACATTCATCATCATATCAGCCGCAGTTATTATTGATAAATTAATTGTTAGTCTTATATAAAATTAATTGTTATTTCTTTCTTTCTAATAAAATTGTATTTTAATTGTTTACAATTAATTATTTATTAATTTAATTTGAAATTTTGTCTTATCCAACTTTAACAAAATACGAGGTTAGAAAATACCAAACTCATTAGTACGCGCTATATTGTTGTACCACACAGCATTAGAGAAGTGTGCATGTTTCGGCTCTGTGTGCGTAATTTAAAAACCTATTTGCGAGCAACTTGAAAATGTATGAACCCTCTTAAGAAGATTCTTTGTAGTAACTTCGGTTGTCTTAACAGCTTTAAGAGATGTAAAGCTTGTGCAAAAATACTTTCGTTGAATATAATTTAGTGTTTCTGAATGTAATTTAAAAAATGCCACATAAATGTTTAGTTGTGTTTAGACATCAGAAGAAGAAAGGTATACCTATGAGAGAGAGTGCGAGAAAGAGCCTGACAGTCTCTCTGTCATCACAATGGAAAAAAGCCGTTAATTTAATTTTATATAACACTGCGGCTCATGGCCCGGTCCTGCCATTGCATTGGGTTAAACGTTGCCGATTTCCTTGTTGTGGTAACCAGTTATCTTCAGATGGGCCTCTCAACCGCTTTAAAAAAATCTATCTAGTTGCTTAACCTTTTTAAATGAATATCATTTCATACATAACTCTTCAATTTGAGTATCCGTGTTACTCTTAAGCAAAAAATGTGTTAAGTATAGCAAAAAGCAGTTTTCAATATGTAGTTTAAAAACTGTTATAAATAAATTGAAACCTAACATAATGAGGAAGTAGATAGGCTACCGGCTATAGGCGTACCTATACTTCATTATCAATTCATTTCAAATGGCACAATGAAACTCACCGAATGTTAGATATACTTCATATAGTATAGTACTGGGGATTCCCTTACGGATGTGAGGACAAATTGCCTTACCTACTTGATTTTAATTAAATATAATTTCAAACTATAGAGTAGGTTTTACATTACCTCTATGTGTTTTTAGGGTTCCGCAGCTTACATTGCAAAAACGGAACCCATATAGATTCTGTGAATATTTTTGGAAATAAACGCTTCGAAAGTACCTGGCATAAATTGTGTCCATTTCGAACCATGGTCCGATATGTTTTAACCGGTTTTTTTTTCTATACAGACTAGTTTAATAGATATTCTACTTGGGTACTAAATATACCTAGGTACTTATCTTATTTACTATTTGTGTAAATATGGAACGTATTTTACAATTTAGATGAATAAATTATGCAAAATGTCTTGTAAGGGATCACTCGAATTGTACGCGAAGTTGTAAAGAACATTTTATCGTGGAATAAACACCGAAGATCCCTACAAAAGAAGTCTTTGAGCACATTACGTTAACAACTCCCAACTTCCCGATAAATAACGCAATGGAAACGGGATTTCTGTGAAAAGAATTCTTACCAAAATAGTAGCGACGCAGTTTAGTTTAGCATTTTCCCCAAATCCAACAAGGAAACGGGGAAAGAGGAAGCAGTTAGGCGCCTACGTAGACAAACGGTAGATATAAAAAGGTAAATATATGTTTGTATGAGTACTTACGTACATTAAGGCGTATGTACCTACATTTTACGTCAAATGACGAAACTACAACGATTAGCCATAATAAGGCATTGTTAATGTAGCGTTAACACTAGTGTGGAAACTATTGTGGACGTTCAAGATAAAAAATAATGAAATCGATAAGCGGGCGAGCACTTGCGTCATCGCGTGTTCAATCATGCATCCCGTGGACGGACCGCGTATCAACTAATAAATTATGACTAACAAACGAATAACTTGAAGCTATTTTTATTTTCAGATTCGTTGAAAACAATATCAGATTTATCTCAATATCTATTGTATTTAAAATAGCTTTCCAAAACATTGTTTGGTTTAGAAAGTTTGCGAGTATGATAGCTAAGTTAGAAGTCTTCTATGTAAATGTTAAATTAGACGACAGAAATTTAATGTTATTTCTTTTAATCGATAACACGGTGCCCATATTTGTGAGCCTGATATACATATTCCTTAATAGGAATCTTATGAAAAGAAATTCTTGATATATGATACCATTATCTTTATAGAAAGTTTGGATATACTTACCACCCATACACGGTATTTCTTAACTGTATATAACTACCTATTAGAGAAAACCTCAGCTATTCGATTGTGAACAAAATCTATACCCCCTTATTACAAAATATGGACTAGCATTAAACCAGGTTTAAATTACCATAAGCCATTGTTTTAGTGTCAAAGTTGTCAATTTAAACCTGGTTTAATAGTCCGTTTGTAATAAGGGGGATAGGATAGGATATTTGAGTATGACTTAAATTTTATATTTAGTCATGTTTTTAAGAGAAGCATTGCTTTAGATTTGGCTAGATGGTACACTTTTATTTTTAGGAGATAAACAGAAGTGCAATAAAAATATATTATTGCAAAAAGTGCCAATTTAACGGTCATCTCACTTGCAAATTACTTATAGTAACGTAATGTACCTTGTTATTGCAACCCAACGTGAAAGTTAAATTTAGCTGCAATAGACTGCAAATTTCAGTTACATTTTCGTGAATTTAATCGTGAGCGAAAATGGTCATAGCTTTATAAATATAGCTCTGACAGTAGAAAACAGGTACATAATATGAGGAATACCTTTATGCCATTTCGAGGCTTATAATATTAAGGCGATGGTGGCTGAATGAATAAGGGACCGGCAAATCACGCGGTCGAGTACGATCCCGACCGGCACTACCAATGTGGATTCCACTTTGTGGAATTTATATTTACTAGTCAAGTGACTTACCATCCGCTAACGGTGAAGGAAAACATTCTATGAGTATGTCTGATCCACCAACCCGCACTAGGCCAACGTGAGTGGATTATGGCCTAAACCCTCTCAGCTCTCTAGTTAGAGGAGAGGAGACCCGAGCCCATCAATGGGACTTAATGGGTTGCTGATGAAATATTAAGTATACCGTATACGAAAATTAACCAACAGATTTCCCATCATAATTAAATCTGTTTTACATTTACAATGCTATCTAGACGAAATCTATAAGCAAAGCATAAAGTATCAAATATCAAAGAAATTAACGAGGCCAATACACAATCAATACTTCGTAATAATTATTTATTAATTTGGATAAACGTCATAAGTCATAACATACTAGTTCCCCGTAACTATTATCTTGTCTAATACAATATTACCTAGTATAATGGGTGATTTCGAGAAATGAATACTTAAATAAACTATGCAGTGTAAAACTTGTATCGATAATTGAATTAAGACTGCCAAAGGTATACCTGATAAGAGATTCCCACTTAAATAAGTTAGGGCTATAGGTGGATAAGTATAAATTTACAATAATGTAAGGAAGCAGACAGCTATTTGCAGTTTTGCACCGAAAAGTTTGTGGTGAAAAATTCAATTTACTTACATACCAATGCACTAAGTGTCTAACCTTGTTAAACTGATTGCTGCTAACAATATGGACTTATAGATAGGTAATGAATTGCTAAAAAAGGTAGAGTAAAAGAGGTATTGTCTTTAGTGAACGTAGACCGTTTACAGCAGAGGACAGCCTAACGGGTGAGATGATGATGATAAATGTTAAACAATAGGTAACGGAAAAATTACCTTGAAAAAAAAAATGAGGAAACGTACAAAACTTATCTAGATATTTAGTTTTTCCTAAATCTAAATTATTCCTGTCGAAAACGTCTAAAACTTTACGATATGCAAAATATAATAAATCAGCGTAGTTGTTTGCAAACAAGTACTTTATTGCAGCAGAAACGATGGTAGATACGATTTCACATATTTACGTCTGTACAGATAATGCGATAACAATTGATGGACATAAACCGCGATTGACGTAAATTCGATTAGATAGACGGATTACAGAGAAAATCGAATGATATTTTTAAAATATTCTTTTGGCATGTCTCAAATTATTGTTGTAACCACGCATTACAGTACAGAACTGAAGAAACTCCGTCAATGTTATTTTATAACCTCAGTTGTCTGGATGACGAACGAAAGTCACCCTTTAATGTACTCAAAAAGGGCAATGTGCGTACATTTTTGGGGAATTCACTTAACGGCTTGATGCTGATGACGGGCACGATCCAGAAATAGTGACTACTGACGTTAGCTATAGTACGTCCGTACATTTATCACGAAAGGTTTGACGCAAGAAATGTTAATGACTTTGTATAAACACTCAAACACGATATGAATTAAAAGATATTGGAATGTTAGGAATGCTTGCTTTTATTCTTTGTTGTTGAACCGTTCATTCATCTGTAAATTTAGAATTCTACAATGAAGTCATCATAATAGATTCAAGGTTGTCTTAATTTTATTTGGAAATTTATGACCTAACAGTTGTTATAAAATTTGTTTTGCGATATTATATACTTTAATCTACCTTGAGATATTTCTGTTAGGAGCACAGAGGACCAAAACAGACTATCTTTATATATTTGAGGCAGAGATATATTAAACCCCCATTTCGCCAATTATGTTACTTAATATCATACTTCATACTAATATTATAAAATATGTTAAAGTTAACATGGATGGAGGGATGGATGGATGGATGCAAGCATGTTTAACAATTTTCCTTTTTAGCTAAGGCTTACGCTTCCTTTAAAACAGAGCTGTTATTTATACAAGAAAACCTGAAATCTTTGTTATTATTATAATTAGGCATACAATATTTCAATTTTAAAGATAAACATAAATGATATCTATATTTATCATTACATTTACTTTTCTGAACCTTTTACGCTTATTGGGCTTTACTTTCACGTGACACTTTGTCTGATACTAAAAATAAAGTTTCCAAGATCTAAAACCGTAGCAGACGGTTATTTTTATAACAGTGTGTTTTATTTTTAATATCTTTGTTTATTCTACCAATCAGCTACTGACGCAGATTTGAAAACGAAATGGTTTGAAATTTGTGCAAAAAGGTTACTCTAATTTTGGTCAAGTTATTCAATATAGATGCGGTATTCGTATAACGTATATCATAAGATATTTGAAAAAATAAACGGTATTCCCTTCCCGTATAGATTCTCACGTTTCGCAAGTAACTACACTTATTTTATTCAAGAGATTATTACTGACCTTCTGGGGCTCGGTCTTGTTCAGGTAATAGGTGGTAGAGGATGTTACGTGCCTTGGGTACAAATTGTTAATAGAAACATTAGACCTTATTTAACGAAGGGCAGAAAGCGAAAATGTCTGCAATTGTGCCAAGCCAACAGCCATATTTGCAATATTCATTTTTATTCACAACTATTACATTTATTTCTGTAACAAGTATTTTTCGCAAAATTAACATAAATGGTTTCAAATGACGTTGCTGTGAAGGTCCTATATAGTGAAGTATATTTTAAGTCCTTGAATCGGAATTGCGTTGTTTTAAAATCCATTTGAATTTCATGAAATAGTCAACGTTCAAATGACACAGTAGGTCCATGATTAAATACTTGTATGCTGCAGCAAATGACAACCACAATGACGTTTATACGGCGATAAATATAACGAATGACCATCCAGATTTGGAACTATGTAAATACATAATTAATTCATATTGCCGTTTCCAAGTGTTTAAATTGAGATTTTGACATAATTGCATACACTATGACTAATATTGATTTTAGATTAATTTATTATGCAAATGATAGACAGAGACATGTACTAAAAATATACCTTTTTACCTATACCGTGGTCAAAGAGAATAATGCTCGTAGGCATGCGAGGATTTAAGTGAACCGCACGTTTTTAATCAGTCCAGTTCGTGTAGTACTTTCAGAGGACGCGTGCGGTTTAAAACGTTTCGTCCCCTAGACCGACGTCAGTGGGTTATGGCCCTTATACAAGCGTATGCCCTCCGCCCACAAAGCACCTTGTCTGCGTCCTTATCACAAGCAACGTTTGTAACACCGCAGGGTATGAACGTAGCCCTTATTTTTAAAATACCAACCAACTCAGTGAGCAAATAAACAGGTTGATAAGCGTCTGCTGATGTGTCGTAATTTGACAGGCATTGACTTACTTATCGACGTCCACTGCTGAACATAGGCCTCACCTAATTTACGCCACTGCGAACGGTCCTGTGCCGCCCGCAACCAACGGCCGCCCGCAACCCTGACCAGGTCGTCGGTCCATCTGGTGGGGGGCCGTCCAACGCTGCGCCTTCCAGTACGTGGCCGCCACTCGAGAACCTTTTTACATTGACTTTACAGGACGTTAAATCTGAAACTGAAATATATGTAGTACTAGCATCATAAAAGACAGAATTACACATGGTACGGGTCCAAGCTAGCTGTCCCTTTCAACAAGTAAAACATTCCGACCCTTTTTTTTTACAAATAAAAAGGTTTCTCTGTCGTAGCACTAACGAAGGGATTATTTCCTTGTAAGGCTTAAGGATTGAGGTCGTATGAAGGATTTTACATCTTTCTTTAGCTTTAATCATCGTTTCAACTCTTTTATAGAATGTATTTATACTCAGTGCGTAAATAACGATCTTAAGCTACGTTAAAAACTATTCATCCAAGAAATTAGAACGTATTATACTTGAGTAACGAGCAAGGCTATTTATGAATTATGCAAATCTGTGAGAGGAAGTTCATGTCGTGGAAAATTTGATGTCGTCTTCGGAAGTTTACATGTTTCGAAAATTCGAGAAAATCTTTCATCAAGTAGGCGACTGGAACAAATAAGTTAGTTAACTTTAATCTTAACTTGTCACATAAGATGACCGATCAGGAATATCTGTAATGTTGTATAATATATTCCGTTTGTATCAAAGATTTATTAAATTAGGAAAAATGTAAAAAATATAACTAAATTAAATGAGTCGTAGTTATCTTGATTTTCTTTTACCTGCGTTTAAATTTACAAGAAATGGTTGAAAACGCGTTGAGCACGTTCGCGTTCGCAAAATATCAAAAATGTATCATTATTTCTTCACGAGTTGTGATTGAGTTGTATTCGGCATGAATATCTGCCATTTAGTTATTATGTTGTTAGTATGAAATTAAATAAATTCCATTTCATGTTTTACATCATCAATTTGTATGATTGATTTTAGTAACATTGCGTCAAATCAAACGTCAAATTACTCATACCCATAACAATCACACAAAGAAAATGTCTCAATGAGACAGACGGACAATACATTGTTATGAACAACATTTATTTTTTCAATCGTTGAATCAAGTTTTCCAAAACATTACTCATATTTTCCAACCAGATATCTATCATACGTGAACATTTGAATTTAGCTCGTAAATTTCATATAATAAGATGACGTTCCAATTTTTTTTTCTCTTGCGATTGAGGATGGAGTGTCATCGATTCTTGAATTATGGCTGTAGAATTTATTATTTCTTCGCATTTAAATATTTTCACTAATATTTCGGTAGTTAGACTTACTTAAGTACCAAATTTATGTGCATAATGTGGATGATTTAATCATTTACAAAGTGGTAATCACTTAATCAAAGATTGATGGCACTCAATTACTTGACGCTTCATCGCCTCCGTTCGAAGAAAAAACAGTCTGCTGCATTGAGTGCTTTAACTATTAAAGCAGTCAAAAGCATCGTTAACAAAAATATTTCTGATTGAAACTTGCATATTTCATTTTGTGCCAGTAAATCTATCCAAATACGTTATTAAAAGTGGATTACTTATACAGTTATAAAGCAATAAAAGACATTTAATGTCACATTCCGGATATCACAAACGCATTCGGCTAGCGTTTGACACGCAACGCGACTAACTGGCAGTAATGTCTTACTTTTTATACTTAATACAGTAGGCATTGCGTGCATTAACGCCTCAAATAAATGTTTGAGGTGCGTATAATTTACTTTTCCCTACATGCTTATAAACGATTTCCTTTCTGTTGCGAAATTAATTGCAACACAGTTGCATGGCAATGAGTCATATTAGCTCGCTGTGTTGCTACGTTTTATACTTGTATTGTGCACATAAAGATTGCGAATTGAGATTGCAATACCTTTTATCGACATGCTGTACTTAACTCTCGTTAAAATAACAGTTTATGTTTTTCATATATTTTTACATAAAGAACAAGTTTGGCAAAAAGCATTAGGTCTTTAGTATTCGCACCTCTTTATAATAATATGCAAATGTGAAGGATATAGGAAAACGTGTTAAACCTAAAAGGCTAAACATATAAGTGAATACCGAAGAAGGCATTGGTGTGTTACGTACGAGCTGCCGTCACGTCGTCGTGTCGTGTTATCCGAGGACATTATGAAAAATGTATTTTCTTTCAGAGGCGATCGCCCGCTTTGACGTCACTGCGCAAACCGCCGAAATATTAGCGTGTTAGCGTTTTATGTAAATATCTCTCATACTCTGTCAATATTTACCTTTGTTGCAAAATATACGTGAAAATACATAAGGCTGATATCATTTGGATAGTCATTCTCCATGCTCTGATACGTATAGAAAATTGCGGCAAACAATATTTTTTTACTGGTCTAATAATGTTTGTATTGCATTATTTGCGCTATTAAACTTAAGTAATGCAATACAAATAGTATAAAAATCAAAAGCATGACATTTCGTAATAACACATTATATTCTTTTAAACAATTATACGCAACACTTTTGAAAATTACCTAGTTAAGGAAATAAAGAAATTAATTTTACATTTTTTTCGTGAACAAATGAATAAAACCTACGAATCAAGTGCGACGCCATCATTTGGTGTCTAGGCACTTACTGTACAGTTTTTATTTGTTCTTTGTTGCTGTTGCTTACTTACATAGACTCGACATCGTTTTCAGTAGTTTTACTTTACTGTAAAGACACAGACAAGACTTAAGACTACCTACTTAGCCAGTTTCAGCATTGCATCACAGCTGAATAAGGGTTCCATTCTTGCCATTTTGGCTACGGAACCCTAAAAATGATCACCTGCATTGTTTTGGCACGAATTTTTGAAAACTTTGTTTTGTTGTTATTATATTGTAGTCGCGTACGTAACATAGATGGAAATGTTGGAAGTACATACGTCAACGGGCTTATGGTTATGTTTACATGTGCTTTATGGGTTGTAATTGCTGGCATTAGCGGCGGGCCAATGCCAGAGACGACCTACAGCGTCTCGGCGACGCGCCGCGGACGGAGGACGTTCGGTGACGCGAGCACGGGCGACGACGCAGCGGCGCGGGTGGCGGCTCCCGCTCGTAAAATCGCACAAGTTCATGGAACACTAACATGCCCGTCTCCCATCGCCCACCCAACTTTCCACAGTTTCATTAAATAACAACTGAACATTTTTCACTCGATTGCGTCAATGGTCAAGAGAAGCCCGCGATATTTGCGTCGGAGCAATTTATTAATAGAACCGCCTGGCAAAAAGTCGACTACTCATCGACTTTATTTTAGAAAGCAGTGAAGGAAGGTAAATAAAATAGTATCTTCGGAATTACTCTTAGTTGATACGTGGTGTTTTGTTAGCGGGGTCTATTTTCAACGCACGAGTGCGGTTTAATGATTATTTATAATCGTATTCGTCACTGAAATTAAAATTATATGTTTTGTTAATGCTAAGTAAAGAACGAATGCTGCGAATGATATATTTACATAAGATTATTTTCGGTATTCGACTTATTTATTTCTCGACGGGCGTCATTCTCCTTCGGCACATGAAAGCAATTATCCGTATTTTCGATGGAGTGACGCATGACCTGAATGTTTTTGATAATTACGACAATTTCTAAATATCTTAATTTATATCGCATTTTAAATATAATAAAGTTTCATTGATATGGATAGGTAAACTAGGGCTTAGTTTACCTACCCAAGGGAATTGTCTCTTTGCAGTCAGCAGTATCTACTAGGTACAGAGTCTGAACTTCTTGCTAAGACACCTACGACTCTGTATTCTTTAGACATAGCGTGTAGGCACAGTATTAACTGTGCCTACACGCTATGTCGTTTTGCTTTATAGTTAGTCCTACCCATAGTACCCATTAAGAATTCTTGGATAAATTAGATACATGCAGCTCTGCGGAATCCATACTGAAGGTTACTTACCGACTGCAATTTAGAAGTTTTAGGTCGGTAAGATATTATAATATATAAAGACTGTATAACATTGTCATGAAATAGGTATCTTCTATTATTGCTATTCGCACAAAGCAAAATTTTTCACTAATTAGCTGTGTAAGGGTGTACTTAGAGGTTCAATTACTTTGTCTATTTTAGAGGTTGACTCAATAATTAGGTAGTCATGAAAATATGAATCATCTTACGTGTCCTTTCCCTCTACAGTGAAGAACATCTCATCATCATTCTATGATAAAGTGCTTAATTAAAAGAGTTTGCATAAATGACGGATACCAGTAAATTACCTACCGGTTTAAAATCGGCTTATAGTCTAATTACCGTCAAAGATATGGACATTTCTCATTTAATGGTAGAAGAAGGTATTAAGTAAATTGGTTAATTATTTTGTTTGGGGCTTCCCAATAAAAAAGTCTACGTTATTTCACATGTAATCAGAAAAACTAGTATGAATAGATAAATCAAGATATATAATAATTTTTTTAACAGTTTTTATTGTGTTATAATAATTCAGCTCTAATAATCCTTTTTGCTTATACAATGGTCTTTAATCACGTTGTAGACTGAGTGACTTAAGTTGGATAGGTACAACTTGTTTTCTACCCGTGTGCGTATCAAATCAATGCTTCAGTCACAATCTAGTTTCTTTCATCATTTCAACTCATAAACGTCGTTTTGCTTTATAGTTTACTCACTGCTTAGCACGGGTCTCCTCCAAAGAATGTGGAGGAAACTTAGCCTACTATACCACGCTGGCCAAACGCAAACCCTTTTTTTTTATATAGGGTTTGTTTCGAATTTTTCTTTTCTTGCAGTGCTCGTGTCAGCTTATGGTTACTCCGTTACTCGCTTTTTACTACACCCACGGGTTGAGATGGGGTAGTGACATTATGTATTCATGTCTTACGTCATTTAGACTCAAACAACTCTACAATTCAACATAACCATATAAAAAAGCCTGACTACAGTTTTTTGAACATCGTTTTCCAATTTAGAAGTTAAATGCTTAAAAAAAGAATGGTAAGTACACAATTGCCTCAGCAGGATGACGCATGACGTAGGTAGAGGCAATTTTCAACTACAACGGCTTATACTTTGTTCCTAGTTCTTTATGTCATTACCGCGGGTGACGTAAGCTGTATCTAATCCAATGATTTAAATCCCGATTGAATTTGGAATTTACGTACCTACTTATGTAAAAAAAAAATAGCTATGGTATGTAATTAATTACAGAAACACCGAACAAAATTTAGGCAACAAAAAATGAATCAAGCTGTAGTTTGTAGTTTCGTACATTTCGTGGGAGTCTGAGAGGCCTGAGCTAGTTATTAAGATATGGCACGTAATAATGTTATCTCGCTTCTCTGACTGGGGCGAAATTACCTTGCCTGTTGATGTGTGGCTTTGGCGCCTCAGAGAATACATGTATGTCGATGTCGGAGGTTCGAACATTTTGCAACGGATGTAACCGTCATTTGGCTCAACGACCGTATTTGCTCGGCTCGACGGAACTATGACGTCATTCACGTTACCAAGCCACCCGTATTTGACCTTTCTGTGTTTCGAGCACCTTGCCATGCCATTCAGTTTAAGGATTAGTGTTTTTACGATGCTAGTTGGTTGGACTAAATTAGATAAAATGTTTAATGAGACATCACAAAAAAAGGCAGCCAGTAGCTTAAAAAAGTAGAGACAAACCTAGGTAGTCTCAGGCGATCATTGTAATTTCGTTGAAACTTAAAAACGCCGCGCCGCCTTCTCGGGTACCTAGCTGAAGTCCTGTGAAATACCTAAAGACCATGTAGAGTAGGTACCTACAGTACAAATGTAGGTTTAGGGTCTCCAGAGTTTAGTGTTTTAATTTATGATGATATTTTGAGCTAGGTATCTAATTTAAGCTATATTTCAACAGATAGACCAACGTGCAACGGCGTCAACAGCAAAACAAATATTTTGATAATTATCTACCTGTTTACGCATTAAATTCCCTACAAAGACGGTCATGTTAATCGTAGGTATTTTGTTTTAATCACGTGCCCCATTATGTCTCACAATATTCTGATTGCGTGTTATTCAGGTTAATGACCGTTGCAGATAAAAACTTGAACTCTGCATACGTAAATTGACATACAAGCGAACGTACTATGTTTTGTTACCTTGTGCCTTGCGTCTAATCTAATTACGAGAAGACCGCGTCACTGATGACCATGATAGGTATATGGATTGTTATAGACAAATTTGATATGCATATTAAATTTGGGACGGACAAAATCGTATTTATTTCTAAAGTAGGATTAATGCCAGCTATTTTTCGTGATGAATTTTGGATAATATACAATAGGTACATACTTAAAGGTCAACATGATAAATAGATACTTAGTCTAAAAGCAGTTATATACATACGCATCACGCATGCTCAGTCCACACTACACTCATCATGTTTCATCATCAGCGTTATATCAGCCCATTGACGCTCTTTGCTGAACATAGGCCTCACCTAATTTACGCCACAGCGAGCGATTATTTTGTGCAGTACTTTTGTATATAGGTATACATATAGATCATGCATTTTACTCAACAGAGGGCGTTTGCCTACCCCGACTATTTCCTTCCACCTGCTACGATTCTGACATACATCTTTATTCTTTAGCTTTTTAAACATTCATCAATTTTTTCATAAATGTTCGCCGATTTAGGGTAGGTAATCCTGACTTGTTATTTCGTACTTTTAAAATTGAGTAAAAGCAAATAACAAAGTGAAGTCAGACAATGCACTAACATTGACGTGACGTTTCATTCTACAATAATATCCCCAAGTGTCAAGGTTAGAAAAGACGTTGCTTCTTAAGAATTACTGATTAGTGTGCGTCATTAACATATTATACAAAGAACAATAAAGCACATTTACGAGAACATCAAAGGGTCGTAAAAATGCAACAGTTAATGAAAGTCAATGTCATTGAAACATGTATTGTTTGTATTACTATGTTGTCCGACATGGCAGTCAAAGATCAATATTCAAGATCTTCCAGAAAGGCATCCAAATCCGTGATCATCTAGATATAAATTAACATTATATAGGTCATAAGCATGACCTTTCAGGTAAATGACGGGATGCTAATGTCATGTTTTATAAATAAATTTAATTAAAGAATTGAAGACAGCGTCTGCATCTACTTAAAAAGAATTTTCAGAAATATTCACGAGTAACGAAGAAAATATCATATCTAACTGAATTTAGTCTTTGTATTCGTGGGAACAATCGATATCGTGGAGATCAAACTATTAAAGAAACCATTATCTTATGTTTTTAGTGTATTTTTATGTACTCTGCTTAATCGACCGTAAACAATTAATAGGAGATCATAGTCTTCTGATTTAATTACCCAATGTTTGTCAGGTTATGTTTGAAATAAATTTCGGTTTATTACATTTGCTGCAGTAGGTACTTAAATCTTATTGAAGTAATTTTTTTTCGTTTTCAGATTGTGAGTCGTTAATCCGCAAGATGTTAGTCTTGGAGCCAATGAAGAGATACACGATAGAACAGATAAAGAAACACAGGTGGATGGCATCGGAACCGTATGCAGTTCCAACAGTGACCGCTGACCCTGCAAGGAGTCCTGCCCACGCGCCCTCACATAACGAACCAAATGAACAAGTGCTGAGGCTAATGCAGAGTTTGGGCATCGATCCTATTAAAACTAAAGAGGTAAGTACAAAAAAAAACTGATTTTCTTGCTTGTACCAGTTGTACCTATCTCAAAAGTCAGCTTGAAATTTTGTATGAAAAAAAAATAAGTACAAAAAACCGAGATAAGTACATACATTTTCTTACTGTTTTTTAATATTTTTGTCACAGTTACAGAGTACATTTGACGACAATTTGTCCAAATTTATTTAATTATGCTATTTATGTATATCCAAGTACTTCATACTACATATTTATACAGGGTGTATACGACGATACGACATTAAATGAAACCACGTGTAGCATGTGATGTTAGAAGGCTATACCAAAAAAATTAAACAGAAATTTGCAATAGTTTAGACGCAAATGTACTTTCTTTATGTCACAGTTGTTCACAGTTTTAAACAACCTGTAGGTATTTACGTTGATCGTATGTTGTCATTACGTCATTCAATTCATTTAAATATCTCTGACTCTTTCATATTATCTTATCTCTTACTCTGTTCCGCACAGTTGTCGTCGTCATGCCGAAAACGACATGATAGAAAAATAATGTGTAGTTTTATATTCTTAAATTTTTCGACTTTAAATAATGTGTACCTTTTTTTTTTTTTTTTTTTTTTTTTTTTTTTTTTTTCTTTTTTTTTTTAATAATTTATATTAGAATATGTTTATAAGGGTTAACACTGGCTACCTTGTCATTTAATGTCGTATCGTCGTATACACCCTGTATATGCTAATTTCAAAATTATTACTTTCCAGAGCCTCAGATCCAACAGCTACGATCACCATGCAGCGATATACCTCCTGTTACTAGAACGGTTACGAGCACGAGCAGCCGGCGGAGCCACTGTCTCTAACGTGGAGACTCGCACCAGGCCCTCACGACGTCCCTCATCTGTGGCTGACCAAGCACTTGCCAAAGAAGCTCATGACGCAAGACGGGAACATCATAATAGGTACCTAAATATTACATTATTTAAACTGCTATGAGTCATCCGTGTGAACGTTGGCTTGTCACAATGAAATTGCTATTCTATTCTAAGCCATTTTATCCAAACTATACCTATATAATATTGTTATTATTATAATCTCCTTTAATAGGTTTGACGCATTTGTGACGTCAGATAGAAATCAACACGCGTTATCATTAGTCCCGTCAAACTTCTAATTCGCTCTGAAGTTGCACCTCGGTGCGTTGAGGTTCGTTTGTATCACGGGATGGCAGCCCGAGCGTATCCGAACACGAAGCACAGCTTCTACCCAATCCCCGCACACACCCCAACGTTTACAATGTTAAACAGCAGCGGGTGCAACTTCAGAGCGAACTAGAAGTTTGACAATACCTATTCCTATTCATACTTTATGAAATTACGCATTTTCATTTCAGATTACTTCACGCTGGTGATTCTCAAACACGAGAGTTCAGTCGCGCTACGCCGACGATATCGACTGGTCCGGCCGACGCCTCGTCTGCCGAGACGCAGCGGCTGTTGTCACTCGCGGGCGTCAACATGACTGAACAACGACTGCTCCAGCGAAACTCCGACCCCTCGGATACGCATCGGAGCTTTCTGGTCAGCAACCTTGATGTTATATCCAGAAGTCATGAATCAGAGTCCACTAGGCTACTTTCTATGAGAAATATCGATGTCTCCCAGTCTAATCAAAGGTTAGGCACCAAAGTAACCGAACCCCCTGTACCTACACATAGACTCCTCACGTCTACTTATGAGCAGCAACAAAACATACTAAAACAATCTAGTGAAGACTGTCGGCGATTGTTGCAGCAGTCCACAACTGTTGGACCCGAAACAAGCAAAAGTACCATTGACGGTACAAGACTTTTGACATCTTCAAGTTTTGATTCCAAATGTGCAATTGATGTTGGAAGAAGTTCCTCAGCGACTGATCATAATGCTATAGCTAATTTTCTACAAAATTCAGCCTCAGCAACCAACTTTAACGTTGAAAATATAAAATTACCTAGTTCTACTACATTCACAATGTGTTCTGAAGCGGCAAAGCTTATGAATACCTTACAACAATCCCCGCTGCCTTTAAAAGGGACAGTAAACTTAAGTACCAGTCCTATACCGCCGCAGCTTGGAGAAACAAAACTTAGCAGTGTTTTAGAACAACCAAAGCCATTGGAATCTACTAGACTCGTGTCACAAGCGCAACAACAAGATCTCAATCGTCTTCAAACAAGTACACCACCTTTTAAAGACTACATGAACCATCATCTGCCTGCCTACTCCTATTTACAAAATTCTGTCTTAGCACCAATATCAAGTGCGGGGGACTCAAATTTTTCTACAACTTCTGCTGCAAGTGAATTATTTCCAAGTACTCTTTATCGACCTGACAGTAAATTTTCCTTAAATAGATACACGACAAGCCAAACGTACTCACAAAATCTTCAAACTGGTAATGCAGCAGAAGGGACAAAATTTCAACAGCAGTATTCGTCGTCGACAGACGAAGGTTGCGAGACCGATATGGAGGATGTCGGGAACGTCCCAAGCGGAGTGCAAAACAGACTAAGCTCATACGCTAGCTCCAGTTCTAGTAGCGGAGTAGTCACATTTTTTAATAACAAAAGTCTCAGTCAGAATCTTAGCTGTGATTCATCTCAAAGTAACTTTTCGACGTTCGAAAGTCTAGACTACCAACTGTCCGATTGTTCCAGTGAGTTAGCCAGCAGTTTACCTAGTTGTACTTCTAATGAAGATAAATTAGCCTACGAAAACAGCTCACTCGTAAACACGAGTCCAATGCATCCGTGCGTTTACATATCTTCCTACAATAGTAAAACGCCCGGCGGTGCATTCATAACGAGGCACAATCCATTGAATTATCAGTCTGCCAATAAGAATTGTACCCGAGCAATCACACGGAGTCCTGTTGACTTTCGGGAAGGACGTCGAGCGAGCGACGGTTTAGTTGCGCAACAAGTTGCACAGTCCAATGATTCGCAAAAGAACAGCTTGGCTTTCAATAGTCAGCGGTTAAATGAGAATTGTAAAGCGAAAGGTGTGCTAGAACTTCATTTGGTGCAAAAAGAAGCACAGAAACTAAAAACTCAATACCAATCGACCATACCAGCGGAAGAAATGACCCAGAGACAGATTCAACACAATCAATTTGCCGCAAGTTTTAGTCCACACTTTTTGGATACAAAGAATCCTCCATCTAAACGTATCAGTCTTCCGGAAACATACAATTATTCAAGTACTTCACCGCCGATGCCCGCGAGTCCCAAAATGGTGGCTCAACTGCAGGATCAAACAGAGTTGCCGCACGGATCCTCCGTGTCACAAGTCAGCAAGCCTCCCCTACAGCAACAGCTAATGCAACACAGATTGTTTCAACAAAAACGGCAGTTGTTACAGAAACAGATGACTCCACCGAATATACCACCTCACGAGATGAGTATGCACACTTTGCAAGTGGGGCTCAGCAGACGACAGATGTTACGACAACAGAGCTACAAGATAGCCCAACAACAGCAAATCCTGCCACCATTACCGCTCACCGAGACGGAGAATCGCGATCTACTCGCGTTCCAAGCTATCGTCGAAGGTCCCAACCGAACACCGAAAATTAAAGCGGAAGAGAGTCAGGAGGATGTTCCGAAGTTTGCATATCAGGGCTCGATGGAGATTAGTATAATGAATAAGGATAGGTTAGGTAACGAGAACTGGTCGAACTTGCCATCGAGCCTGCAGAGCGCGTGTCAGATATCGGAGCTGACGGGGCGGCGCGAGGCGGACGCTGACGGCGCCGCGCACTCGTCCGTAGACGCGCCGCTGTGGCCGGGCCAGTGGAACGCCGGCCTGTTCCAACCGCAACCCTGCTTCCAGGTATTCCAACAGATCAATTAAGTAGAACCACGTAAAGCTTAGAATTGTAGATTTTGGTAGTGTGGCCGCACACGCAGGGTGGCAGCCGAGCTCTCGGCGCCCACGCATGTTACGTGCGCTAGATGAAAGAATGGTCTCATTATGCTATGTATAAGCGTCGTACTGTGAGTATATTGAAGCGTAGACGATTGTAATTTGACAGAATATGAATTTACGTACCTATATTTAGAGTGCATGACAATAACTAGTGCTTTAAAAATATATATTACACTGATAGGTCCGTGATTCACTTTGATATAATTAAAACTGCCGTTATGTAATCATTATAAAATATATTAAACCAATTTATTATACATGTATTGTTAGCTTAATACCCAATATACCGATATAGTAATCGATGCACTCAATATTTGATTTAAGAAATTAATTTTACTCAAATATACAAGACCTTGTTACAAAGTATTCATTCCTGTTGTTCATTACATAATAATTATATTTAATAAAAATAAATTAACATCACTATAGTAATGTATAAAGTACTATAAAGTAGCTATTCCATTTTTAAATTTTACTTGCCAAGTATTGTATTATAGAAGTTGTACGTTTACTGATTTGCATTTTGCCCACTTGCTGCAACATCACATAACAATGTTCCTACATATTTATTCGTTAATTTTCTACATAGTACATTACTTTTACTAGGTATAAGTATCTATTTATTATAGATATTATAAGCTAAATATATGAGTCTGTATTTTTCTTTGTGAAAGTCTGTATAGTTTTTGTTATTATTTGCTAATATTAAAGTAATTTATGTAAGATGTGATAGCTTTACTTAGAGGCAAGTTTTATTTAAAATACAAGTTATTGTAAATTTACAATGATAGTTTTATTTTATCACCTATTGTTTATGCATTTAGCTTTTTTAGGAGACACTTTTGCTATGCACGTTTGCAATAGACGCATATTTATATTTGTTTTGTAAAGCTTCTGAAGTGAAAAATATGCAAGTGTCATACCAAAAAGCTAATGTTTCAAATTCATGCAACCCTGCTTACTTTATTTCAGAGTTTATTATAAATAAAACTGGGACCTGATTCTGAACTGTCGGAAATTGTCGGAAAACTCCGGCATCGTAAACGTCTGAGGTGTATTTACGGCTTAAGGTTGTACCACATTGTCGCAATTTTCTATGCTTTTATCTTTTTCTGTCACTGAAAACCGCCATGAGAGTGAGAGTCGAGCGCATCGTCAATTTCTCTCTCTTCTCTCCAAGATTCTCCAAGGGATATAGACATATAGGAAACTGCGATTCCGTACGGCTAGATGTGATCCAAACCTTAAGATAAACAAGGGTAGATAATAGTTAATCGTAAAGAAAATTAATAGAAACTAATTAATTATAATTTGATATTTTTTCTATAACCATCTATTTTAACATTATGTAATTTTAACTATAAATAAATTAAATTAAATTTCAAACTGACGTTTCCGGAGGGAATCTTTCCGACAGTTCAGAATTTTCAGACCCAGGTAAGATTTGAGTCGCGAATTACCGTGCGACGTACCTTGGCTAAAGGCTTGCGCTCAGTGCCGTCATTGCATTGACATTCATTTATTTTAACATATAATAATGTCAGAGCTAAATCCATTGAAAAAAGGACGATAAACTATTTGTCCACGAAAAATCCTTTGCCATGCAAAATGCAATGTAATGACAGTACTAGTCGTAGGCCTATATTACCTCGATAACTAGTTACTGATATCCTGCCAAGTAAAGGTTCGATCCCCACTGGTAATTTTTTTTTCGTGATCTGACAATTGCGTGAGTCCGAGTCTGGGTATACTTTGTGACTAAGCATGATTGAGTCGGAAAAATTCCAACAGCTCTTTACACCATCTTTGTACTAAGCCAATATAAAAGCACTTATCTATAATTCAGTAATGAAATAGGTCTTTGTAAAGTTTTGTTACTTAATTTGACATAATTGAACCGAACATAGTTGGGGAAATGTGGGTGTGATGCAGCTCTGCCTACTCCTTCGGGGAAAATACGTGACGTCACGCTAAGCCATGGCAAGATAAATAACTAAGAAAAACCATAACCATGAATCCGGAAACCGGTATAGGTTTTCTGATTCATTCATGTCAACAACATCATTTAGTGAAAGTCATATAAAAATAATATTAAAAAAAGAATCGCCCCTTGATCTTGGCATAATATGGCTGAAATTTGGCCTGTGTTTCATTGGTCATTCAATTTGGAGATTTGGTAAATGTATGTTATTAACGAAGGCGTACCTACCGTCGGATAGATGTACACCTTCATAAATAACACAAATTTACGTTTGGTATTATTAAATTTTTGTTTTTTTAGCCAAAAAATTAATTCAGAATAGTAGGTAAGCTGTAGCCTCATTAAAAAGTGTTCATAAAATTTATACTGTCTATTTTCAGTCCAATTGGCAAGGACACAGCTTACCGCCGACAGCAGGGATGCTTCCTCTCAGTGAAAGCCCCATTTTGGAACTCACTGAGCAAATGGAGTCCATATAAAGAAATCTGTTAACTCGTTCGTTGTTACAAAATTACTGACAGTTGAATTGTGTCATTGGTTTGAGGAAATTAAACTTTATAAGTATCTGAACTATTAACCACAATAATGAAAGGATGAATGAAGCCGATACCTATCTTTGAATCTCATCCCAAGGTTTCACAAATAAAAAATAATCTCTGACATAATACGTCTACGTTAACAATAAAATTATACCAAATTAAATGTTTGCGTTACATGAACCTCAAAAACCGTAAGGTGTGTCCAGTTCAAGTGCCCATAGTTCTCATCAATGACACAATACGACTGTCCGATTCGATACGCTTGACAACATTTTGATTATTTAATCGTACCTACCTATGTTAAATTACTTGATTGTTGTAGAATGTACCTGTACACGTAAAATATATTATAATGCACTGTGTAAGTCAATAAATTGGCAAAATTCCAAATAATGGACACTATCTAAAGGAACTACTGAAAATCGAAAATAAATATTGAATTAAGTAAATATTATTAAAAATAAAAAATCATGTTCATATCATTTAAAGATAGTTTTGGTATTCATATTCCGGAAAAAGTATTACACAATGACAAAACAAGAATATTGTGTAACACGAGTAGAAAACAAATTAGTTAATTAATACGAAATTTAGTTTTTCCGAATTCAGGTATGGTGCTTCTGATATCCCTACCTTATTATTCTATTCCGATTAAAGGTTATCAGCACCATACCTGAATTCGGATAAACTAAATTTCGTATTCATTGAAAAAAGAATTTTATTTACCAAGAGATAAAATTTTGTCATTTATATTTATTAAATTTTGTGTTACATATCTCAAAACAATGATATTAACGGCGTTCCGTAGCTCACTTAGAGATTGTTAGGATGTTAAATCAATTTAGTGATAAATAATGCGACAATATCCACATAGGTTAAGTTGTTATATGAATGCGTCTTAATTTTCTAAGCAAGTTTAAGATTCTATACGAAACACACTTATTTCTTTATGGTTGCTTGGATAATAAAATACGCGTACTTACTTATGGACTCTATTTTTCAAAAAACTTTACTTTTGTATCACTTAGATGTACTTTCTATTATAATTATTAATAACCGAATTAAAAGCTCTCTTTCAAAGGGAAATCATTCGTATAATGAATACCAGTTTTGCTAATGGATTACAAATACTCGTAAACTACTTCATTATAGTATGTCCATGCTATACATACATTTTTTCTACCATTCATTCTAATATTATTAATGCATTAATAACTCTGTTTGTCTGCTTATCTCTTACGCTTTCACTACTAAATCAGGGATCTTAATGAAATTTTAAATAGAGATAGTCTAGGATCTGAAATAGATGTCTTTTTATAGATACCTCAGGAGCCTATCTACTCAGGATCCAGGAACCTATTAAGCTATAGTTAGTATATATTTGCGACACTCGTTATGATTACCAACCTTGCAGATAAGGAATGGTTTTAGTATTTTGGAACCTATTTGACAGTAATTTCTTAATGTGCTTATTATTTGCATTTGTCAGCATAATAATATTCGTATGGTCATATGAGATACTTGGCCGGACACCCTCCATTGAACTGCCCATAACTCATGTTCTTCAACTTAGTAAACACTGTTTTTTATGCCATTTCTAATTTGCAAAGATGGAAAACAATTTTATTGGATGGAATGGTGTAAGCGCAATGAATAACACACCATTTTAATTAAGATAATCAAATGAGTCAATACGTAGTGACGTTATTATCACTTACTTAATTATGTACTTACTTGCATTTAAATTTAATTAATAGTGTATTTAAATAGATTTGTTGTGTTTCGATTGACAATTACAATTAAGCCTACTCTACTCTTTGGGTCAATATTTTACCGTAGTAAGCTATCGTTAATATATAATTATGCACATCGAACTGTAACAATATAAGCGTATATTGAACCAACGGATAGAGATGGCATTAGATAACAATATCCGTTGTAAATAAACTACCTCTAATTATCTTCGAATACAAGACTGAATTCAACGTCAATTCAGACCATGATTGTCACACGATACCATCCGAAAGTCGAAGGTTAATTTTATTTAATTGAAGCAACGACCGTTTGATAATTCAAGTAGTGCCAGTATTTTTTTTAATAATAATGGCGCTAATACATTATACAATATACCTGCATTCGGACAACTTCTAAATTCCGGACTACCCAAGACGAAAATAAAATAATAATATTATTGTTGTGAATGCTCGTGTTTTATGAAATGCCGTCCTATTTATCGTCAATCCATAGGCACTTTCATTTGTTTGAACTGCATTATTTTATCTGGTTTTCCGCATTCAGGCAAAGTTGTTCGTATGTTTGTGCTGTACGTACTAATTGTCATTGCGCGTTAGGTTTTTCGAGTTTGTGACGAGTTTTGAAGTTAGGACATATCACAGTAAGTATGATTAGTAGAGGTATACCTACGTCTCAGCACGTTATTAATATAGATTAGTTAGGTCAATGATATTGACAATTTCACAGGCAGAACATTTTTAACTTTGAAAATATTATTAATGAAAAATTTCATCATTTCATTAGATTGAAGCAGTAAAGGTTTAAATTGGATTGGAGTGTCTCACAATCTAAGTGATTTCTACTTAGTACATCTCAAGCTTGACTTTATGCTAGTAGATTGTACGAAAATAAAAGAAAAATGAGATGTTATCCAACCACATCTAGCGAAGCTTGAAAATCTTCATTAATATCATCGTCCATTTTGTTATCTACTAAGTAGATGATTATAATGAAAACGTCATCTTTATCATGTTACTATCAGCGGCCCACTGGTCACTATGAAGCTTTACCGAACCGTAACAATAACTTACATACGTAAGAATAATTTAAATATAACATTGAAACTAGATTCAATAAGTCATTACTAAAGTAGAAAACAGTAGAATAGGTGTTTGGAGGCTTTTACACAATTAGAAATATTGCCACTGTATCTATATTCTGACATTATCGGGCAGATTTCATGTTACTCGCAATAAATAATTAGGTTATTAGATAAGTAGTCAATTTTATATATTGAAGGGTGAAGTAGATGGATGTAGAAACTGCAATATGTTGACCGTATTACAGAACAGTTATGGCTTAACGGCTTCATCTGAAGAATTTTGTAGTGACGTTAACTATTATACATTTTTCTTTTATTGTTCTTTTTTCGGTTGTGATAATGGTATTTGGCTCATTGTTAATCAATGTATAGAGCAGTCATAATACAATAATTAATTGAAATGTGTTTTATTTCCCGAAGACCCTATCAAAATGATGTTTTAATATAAGGCAAATCATGAATGGAAGTCGTGAAGAGAGTTGAGCTAAGTCGGTACTACGAGTACAGTAGAGTAACGCTGGCAGACGGCAAGGCTATCAAAAGCGGACCAAGCATAGTGCCTTGTGGGACTCTCAGTGACAGGTTCGTTTCTACCAATTAACGCAAGTATTTTAACTCGTCGCACCCAAGCTTTATCTGAATAGACTTTGTACGTATTACAATGTTATCAATTCTGATATGGCAGGTAGCCTTGTCACTGTCATTTTAGTGTTATTGTTTACTAATTTCTTACTCCATAAATAAGTAATTCACCCACAATTTCTTTCCATTAATATCGTACATCTTAAACCTAAAACAAAATGAAAGTGACAGATCTGATAAAAAGTAAAGAACGTATTAGTTATTCATTTGAAGTGACGTCTGATGTGACTGAAGAAGAAATAAATAATTTGGAAGCAAATCCACAATTTTTCTCAGTGACTTGGCATGCTAAGTCACACCAATGTAAAGACATGAATATAAGTCCTTTGAAGACAGCTAGGATGTTGGTTCGTAAGAATAAAACTGTGTTAATGCATTTGTCTTGTGATATGCTAAAGGAAGACTATTTGAACCGATTACTAATTACATTTCAAAAACTAAATATCTGTAATCTGTTCGTGGTTCTTGGAGGTGAGGATACACAGATAATGTTATATTATTTATTTATTTATACTTTTTAATACTATAAACAGTACTTATTTAAATACGGAATTATTTTCAGAAGGTTACGACCCCAAAACATCAGATTTCAAAAGCGCATCGCAATTAATCAAATTTATCAGGCAGCAAACTGGAAACTATTTTTGCATTGGAGTCGCTGGTTTTACGGATTGTTCTGATGATAAATTATTACAAACAAAAGAGAAAATCGAAAGTGGAGCCGATTTTATTATCACACAGGCATTTTTTGAGTTAGAAACCTTTATGCTTTATAAAGCACGTTGTGGAAGTATACACTTAGAGGTGCCCATAATCCCTGGAATATTCCTCTTTGAATCCTATAAACAATTGTCAGGCTTTGTAGATCTGTGTAAAGTTAAAGTATCTGATAGCTTGTTAGAATTCATCAAAAACGAAGAAGAGTTAAATAAACCCGGTTTAGAAATTGTACAACTACTAATACAGCAGTTAAAAGTCGCGTGTCAAATAGAGCATTTCCATTTTTTCACTTTAAATAAATTGCAAAATGTGACTAAATTTATACAAAATTACTGCTAACTTTAAAAATTCAAAATGAAGTATTTACTTTTTGTACTCATTAAACCTAATAAATCACTACCTACCTACTCACATATTTTAATTATATTGCCTTCATGTGGCAAAAAAACAATGGTTCCCGTAACCAGCACCTTTTTTTTTTTTTTTTTTTTTTTTTTTTGTTTTTTTTTTTTTTTTTTTTTTAAGAGGGGAATGCGTTTACGCATACCGCCCCGTGCGGGGACACGGGACGGTTATGTGGGACTCGCCGGCTGAGGCCGGAATACCCACTAAACCCCTCTGTGCACCGACTCTTCGCTGTAGCGGGTGGGCCGCCGGAACTTGATATGACATCAGCGACCCACCCAGCGAAAGCCCCCATCGGGGCACCAACACCCAACGACGGCGTCCGGGGACGCCGTCGGCCTACGCGGAAGGGTGCGGGTGAGGGAATGAACCCCGATCCCCTACCCGCAGCCTCACTAAGGCGGCATCAGACGCAGATGAGCGCGCTGACGCCGCCCTGTTCGCCGGCGACGGATCGGGTCAGCAAGGAGACATTCCTCTCTGACCCTCTCCGCCGCCTCCTTCTGCGAGATGACGTCCTCGCAGAAGGATGCGACCGCCTCCCAACTCCTGTCGCTGCCGGCCATGGATCGTATGACGGCCGGCAGCGAGAGGTCCTCTCCAACGACTGCGACGAGGGCACGGCGCTGTTCGTCCCACGCCGGACAAGACTCCAGCGTGTGTTGCGCCGTGTCGTCGTCGCAGTCACAGTGGTGGCAGACGGGACTCGATTCCCTCCTCGCGACCCTGTGCAGGTAATGCCCGAAGCACCCGTGCCCGGACAAGACCTGCACTAGCCGGAAGGAAAGGGTCCCGTGCTGCCTACCCATCCACAACGACAAGCTCGGCTGGAGCGCCTCCACGGTTCGGAAACCGGCGCGTGGAGCCTCCAGCCGAGCTGACCACCTGGCCAAGATGGCTAGGCGGGCGGCCTCGCGCCATGCGCGTACCTCCTCGGGCAGAGGGGACCGCCCGTCTGCCCGAGCCGCAGCCGTCCGCCTGTAAACTTCGGCGAGCACTTCCGCATCTAGGTCCCACGGGGGCGTTCCGGCCAACGCGCACGCCGCGTCTGCCGACACGGTGCGGTATCCGCGTATGGCTCTGACCGCCATAGACCGTTGAGGTCTCCTCAGACGGTCCCTATTCTGGGCGGTCAGAGACCCCGCCCACACCGGTGCGCCGTACAGTGCCATGGACCGGACAACCCCCGTGTACAGCCGACGACACGCTATGCTGGGTCCGCCCAGGTTCGGCAGTAATCGCCCTAGGGCGGACACAGCCCCCTCCAACTTCGTCGCCAGCCGGCGGAAGTGCTCGTCAAAAAGCCATCGCCCGTCTAATACCAGGCCCAGATATTTCATCTGGGCCTGGACCCGCACGAGGACCGAGCCAACGTAAAGCGAGGCGCCGGCAGGTGGCCCACGACGGGGCCCATGGAACATAAGGGCCTCCGTCTTGTTCAGGGCCACCTTAAGCCCCAGCGCCTCTATGCGCCCGACCACCTGGGTGACCCCCGTTGTGGCCAGGCGCGCCGCCTCCTCGAAGTTCCGCCCCCGGGCTGCCACCAATGTATCATCAGCGTAACAGAATACGCTCAGCCCGGGGGGAAGTTCGGCGCGCAGGACCCAGTCGTAGCCGATGTTCCACAAGAGGGGGCCAAGAACGGACCCCTGCGGAACACCGGCCGACATCGCCCTGCGCCCAACGTTGGCATCTCGGTCCTCGTACAGGACGCTCCTCTCCTTCAGATAGTCTGCCACCAGCAGCTGGATGTAAGCGGGCACTCCATGGAACCGGAGTGCCTCCGCGATGCTGCTGAATGGCAGACTATTGAAGGCGTTGGCGATGTCGAGTGACACCGCCAACAGCACGCCGCCTCCTCGGACGGCCTCCTCGGCCGCGGCCCTCCCGTAACCAGCACCTGATTCAACTATCTCGTCGACGAGTCATCGCTCCGTGCAAAACACATGGCGCCAAAGTCTACAATGATTTTGCCGCCCCTATTTTTGTCACACCATGGTCACTCCTGCGATTTTACTTTATCAGATAAAAAGCTAAATCATTAAATTTTAAAAATCATAGGCTTACCATTTCAGCCAACATTGCGAAAAAAAAAACATACCTACCTACTTCTGGTGTTGCAGAAAAAGTTACTACATGATGTTCGGGGTTCCTATAGAGATCCTGAAAACCGTGTAGTGTAATAAGTTCTTACCTCTAGGTACAGCACTGACCTATATTATATATATTTATTTATATTTACAGTTAAGTCAGGTATGTAGGTGAATTCGGGTGTATATTTCTTTGCAAATACGATAACCGTTTTTCCCTTTCCCCGCAAGCTGCTAAGAGCTTGCTAAACACCTCTGACACCTAAAATCGTTTTACTTGTAGCTAACTTCGTTGACGCAAAGTTATTTGGTCAGTATTGTATATTGTACCTCTCGTGAATGGACTGACTAGAATCCCAAATTCCCAAGTACCTATTAAAAATCGACACAATGAAAAAAAAAACTAAGCTAAAGCCGACTATTGACGAATGCAGCCCCCTGATTCTGTCTGTCGGAAAATTTTCGGCCGGAAATGTCAGTTTAATTAAAGTTAAAAAACATAATTTTAAATAAATAGGTGGTAGTAGGAAAAAAGTTTTAAATTTTCTATACGGTAGACTATTTTCCAACATTAAATAACTTAAGCCGTAAAAATACGTCGTACTAAGATTCGAAAAAGTTTACGACCCGAGATAAATCCGATGAGTCAGAATCAGGGGGCAGTTATCTATCTACCTATAATAAAAGGAGAAACTGACTGACTGACTGATTAACGCGCAGCCCAAACCGTTGGGTTTAAAATCTTGAAATTTTGAACACAGCCTCCTTAGGTATTATATTACATATAAATGCTAATGTTGCACTAAGTAAGAATTTTTCGAAATTCCCACGGGATAGGGATTATATTTTTGCTTTAAAGTGGCTCTACTGCCGTAACTATGGTTACAAAAAAATTCAAATGCTAATTATCAGGCCGATGTATTATGGCAAAGAGAGGAAGGGTTCCTAATAGGAGCGACCGGACTGGTGACCGGTGATCTTGCTCCATAAAATTTGCTCTTTGCAACTGCATAAGCCGTAGCGATCACTACTTCTTATGGTCTAAAAATATAGACCCCCATGGTACAACTCCCTCCGTGCCCGTTTAAACTGAATATGAGATGCCCTTAATTCCAGGTAGTGCATATTACCCACGGAACAAATTAAAAGAGAATTTCGTATAGTAAGAGTAGGTACCGTTTTTTTTTGAAAAATTTTGTATAAGCCACAGAGTATATTATGCTATACTGAAGTATAAGCTGTAGTCGTGATGCCCCTGGTGTTGCAGGCGCCCATAGGCTACGGTAACCGCTTACCATCAGGCGGACCGCACGTCTGTTTGCCACCGTCGTGGTATAAAAAAAAAAAAAAAAAAGTGACCTGTCAATAGCGTAAATGCACAGAGTACATTTATATATATTTATATATATTGAAACGTCAATGTCAAATTGTCTCGTCAATCTGTTCTTGAAAATTTGTTCCAGAATTTGGCAGAGGTTATAAAAGGATTATTTTATATAAATATATAACCATTTCATCTGTTAAAAATTGTGGTAATTACTATATTTTTAAGGCTATCATCACAAGTAATAATTTCTGGAGTGCTAAAGCGTGAGTTTCTGTACCTATAACCTTGTTATAGTTTTTGGTTATAAAACACCGCAGATATATTATAATAAAGATTTTATTACATTTTAGGTTGAAAGATGTCCTTTCCTGATAAACAGCAGCGAAAATCATGTTGGGACTCCAGAGATCGTTACTGGGAATGCTTAGATAAAGAAAACATTAGAGACAGTTCTGCAGTACCCAAAGCTTGCTCGGCATTAAGGCAATTATTTGAAAAATCCTGCCCCACGCAGTGGGTCTCACATTTCGATAGGAAGCGAGACTACAATGTTTTCAAAGAGAAAATGAAGAATGAAGGATATGAACCTATTAAAGATCAACAATAATATTTAATACTGATAATGTAAATATACTTAGATGTAGTAAATTTATTCTTATTCCGTAATTGGTATTTTATTTATAATAAACATTGTCTATTGCGGTTATTATAGTAATGGAGTATATAAATTAGGTAGGTAGCAGCAAGCAATAGTTAGGTACATATTCACACAGTTATTTTCCTTTCTCAGTTTTCAAATACTATTTAAGTCATATATTTAAACTTGCAGGTAATTTATGATGGAGATACCAGGCAAAATATTTAATGAAATTAACATTCCTACCAAAGACTTGAAGGTGGAAACAATACAGGTTTGTGAAAGAAATGTCTAGTTTTTACCCTCTAAGAGAGTTTTAATACAATGTTACCACTACTTACTCTTTTTCATCCCGTAAAAAAAACAAGGACAACTGAAAAGAAAAACAGTATAAATTTGTTTTAATTTGCCTGTGAGATATATTAAGCTGCTGTTCTATGTGGGAGACAAACCTGACTTTAGGTTTTAATGAAAAACCTTTGTCATTCTACCAAAATATATAATTAATTTGAAATACTTATTCTATTTCCAGGAGTTACTGATACTAGTAAAAGACGCCAAGTCCAATCTCAACAAAGAGTTTTGGCAAGAAGCAGCAATAAAATTATGGCACCATTTAGAAGAGGGACTATACAAACTGGATGATCAACTACTCTGTGCTACATGTTTTTATTCAGTCATTACGTTGGCAAACGAAGAGGATTATTATCTGGATAAAATATTACATGTTGTTGGCCCTGAATCATGCTTGCAAGAGAATATACCAGGATTTGAAAATATCAGTTTGGAACAAAAAAAGACGTCAGAAAGAGAGTCAAAACGTAAATTGCAAATTATGTCGCTAATATACGGAATGTTTCAATCATCCTTCCTTATTCAAAAAAAGAATTACACACCAAAAATAGGTGCAGTCTTAAAAGAAATTTTTAACATACTTGTACAGATGGGATATGAGTACTCACAATATGCATTCCTGGTATTCAAAACAATAAAATCGTTCAAAAAGCTATGTGGAGGACCTTTGGAAAAGTATTTTTTTTTTAAGGAAAATCAAGTTAAGCTGCTTGGTTTAGTGAATAATAATTGGGAGAACCCTATAACTGGAGTAAGGGATTTGAACAGAAATATATTTCAAATGGTTATATCAACACTGGACAGGGCGACCTATGACAGAGTACTGATAGACGTTGATGGCTTTTATTGGAATAAAGCTAAGTTTTTAATGCTTTCAGAGATCATTGAAACTTACAAAAGTGATCTCATGCCTTTGGTCCATGGCAAGTGGGTAGATGGTTTGATCTACAGTTTGCATAAACCTGGTCTAGTTTCAGCTGGTGCTGATATGTACTATGCACTGTTAAAAAAGATTAAGACCCAAGACGATTGGTGTGAACTCTTTTTGAGTCACATCATTAATATTTTTAATGGCACTAGTATGAAAGCTATTGAGAATTTTACAAACTATTGGTGCTTGTCCACTATGAAGAAATTTAGCACTATTATTCATGTGTTGATTGCAGAATTAGACAAGTTTGAAGACTCAGAACAATTGCTGTATAGTAAACTATGTGTTATGAAACAAGCGAATAAACTTGGTATTATTGAAAAGAACTGGTATTTATGTGAGAGTGAGGATATTTGGAAAGACGTTTTAACTGGAATTGAGCACTGCAATGTAAATCTAAGGATGCTAGCTTTTGATATAGTTTGTGTGTTTCAAGGAAAATCTATTCCAAGTGTAGTGGAGTATAAGTTAATACTGGAATATTTAGATAATAATGTGAATTCTGATAGTACAGTATTAAGATTAAGTATGTTCAGCAGTATAAGCACTTTTCTGGTACATTTGCATTTTACATTTTTGAATGTGATGATTAAAAATCAGAATAATGACGATTTAGAGGATCTAATTACTTTTTGCAATGCATTACAAAGTTTTATAGTTAGTAACTTAAGTATAAATGGAAATTATCAAAGAAAGATAACAACTGTTAAGTTATGTAACACTATATTGACTAATTTGAGTGAAATTCCTAGAAAAAGGAAAGATCAAACAAAGCAAGGAACTATAACACTGATGACGTTTTTGAAACAAAATAATAATTGGTTATTGTCAACAAAGTGTTTTATTGAGAAATTAGTCAGACTGTTAAAAGATCCCTCTGACGATATAAGAGAAAATGTAATAAGAACACTTCTAAACCATTACGCAAATGATTTGCAACATGATACTATTGTACAAATAATAAATGACGCCAAAAGAAGTATGCAAAGCAAATTTTTCTATGAAATAAGCTGTGGTCAGAGTATGTTCAAATTAATAACGAATATATTAATACGAGGGAAAAATCCTATAGAAGCACAATACAAAAACGTGGAGGATATCTTTGAGTTTGCATATAATGAATTGGTCACACAACACGCAAGGAAAACAAATGTTTTGGAATCAATTGAAACTGGCAAACAGCTGCATTCATTTATGAGTATTTTAATAGTTTTATTAGAAGAGTGCATGTCAAACTCTTACATAATAAATATTCAAGGTAGAATGGCAGAATTGTTAGATGTTTTGGAAAGTGTATCAAATCAGTTTGCATGGGAAGAAGAGGGTAGTAGTGATTTTTCGAAAATCAATGACATGGTACAGAATATTATAGTTAGTTCTGATTACAATGCTGTTGATCAAGATGATCACACTCAAATATCGGGTTTACAACAAATTGTTTTAAATTGCTTATGGTTGAGTGTCAAGGTAAGTTATCATCAATATAATTCTAGAATTAGTAGCGAATTTATTAATAATAAACATATATTAGCGGCTAGCACAGGCCGTGAGAAGTGGCGCTGTAGAGAAGAGGCCCATAACCAGCAGTGGCTGGAAGTGGGCTGATGATGATGATGAAAGATATATTATGTTTCGCTACAACGATGCGATAAAATGTGGTCAAGCTGTGGTTACGTGTGAAAAGTGACGCTCTGTCTTTTTGCGTTTGCTTTGTGGTAATGACAAAATGTGGTTGTCATTTGCGTTGTAGACGTTAGATCGCGGTGAAGATTGTGGGTGCGATTTAATAATATGATAGGATTAAAACACTCGACAACATGCGATTTCAGTGGCTTGATAATCGCGTTTAACTAAGCGCGCATTGCGATAAAAAAAAAATCGTTGCGCTTTAATATCGCAAATCTGTCAACTAAAAGTACACTATTGCATTGCGAAAACAAACCGTGTGCGATTTAAAATCTTACGCATAATTTGTTGAAGCGTTTTTTTTTCATCAAGCCCTTTTCATTTAACGAGCAAGGTTAAGGCTATATAACATACATCACGCTACGGCTGATAGGATCTGAGCAGTGGCCAAATAAACAACGACGGGAGCTAAGCCCCGCGCGTTTTATAGTATTATTTAAGAGCATTAAGATCTTTGTACATTTTATTTTCAGGCATCTTGTGATTTGGCATCCATATTAGTGCAATACAACGAAAACAATGTAAGCTTGTGTGAAAAATGTTTAAATATAATAACGCGAGTATTGGAGACGTCACGTCATAAAGGAGCTATTGAGGCTGCTGGCGCCGCGCTCGGTAAATGCAAATTTACTAATAAATAAAAAAAAAACAAGCCTAGCTTCATTCTGTTGTAGCTGAAAAAAGTGCTCCTCGACTTATGGGCCCTGATTCTGACTCATCGGATTGCTCCCAGATCGTAAACTTTAAATAAACTGACAGTTCTGGCCGAAAATATTCCGACAGCTCAGAATCAGGGGGACGGTATAACACCTACTCTTGTTGCCAGTTCTTTTTAAAATGTAGTTAGGTAAGCCATTCATCAGCAACCCTTTAATGTCCCACTGCTGGGCTCAGGTCTCTGAAGAAGTTATGTAAGTTAAAGTTTGTATCTGTTTGTGAAGATTCATCAAGCATCTAGATCTACCCTCACATTATTGTTTTCCCATGCACCGTCACAAATTATACTCACAATGTCCCTATTCTCAATGCCGTCCGTATTGGTCTGTCACTTCTTTATTGTGGCGATATGTTTTTACCCTTTTCACCAAGAGTTTGGGCATATGTAGGAACGACCGCAGCTGCAATTGACTTTGTTAATAATAATTTTGTATGTATGATCGAGTGAATGGCCATTCTATATTTAGAATCCTTTTTTTTTTCAGGCAGAGGAATTCAATATTTAACGTCATTGCCAGAGAAAACAAAAACAACATCTAAAGAAGAAATATTATCAAAAGAAAATGATGTATCAAAATTACCTTTTACTTTACTTGAACGTAAGCTGAATGACCTGATATCAGAGACGAATAAAATGTCGTCCATCACTCGGAGAGGCGCTGGTCTTTCAATAATGGTCCATAGGATAGTATCCAGCGATATGAAGAAAGGCAAAGTAAGTTTTCTTTTTTTGAAGAATACCTGAAGTGGTCGGAGGTAGCTAGCTGAAGGTATAATGAGAGACCGTAAATACCTACTGCTTCAGCATCGCTAAATAAGTTTCCCCGTAAAACGGTTTCGAATATTAGTATTGTGCGTTACCCTACAATCCTACAATATAGGATTAGTTATTTAAATTTTCTCTTTGTTTTTCAGCCGTTATTTCATTATTTTATAAAAACTCTGTTGCAATCATGCAATAGTAAAGTACCTACACACACAAACAATGATATGGACAATCAAGTGGATATACCTAAAGCAATCTACATTCATTTCCTGACAAGAATTGTAACAGATAGCAGCTTAGCTACAGACATGATGTACTATTCTGTGGAGTTAGCAGAACTTGCTTTTAAAAATCTTACTAGTTCACACTGGCAGATAAGGTAAGCACAAGAAAGTGTTGTGATAAATATAATAACCTAATCGAATTTTGATTCTTTGTCCGATTTGCAAATAGTTAAAAATTGCAAGAGATATTTTTTATTTAATAATAATAATAATAATAATAAATCTTTATTTCGGACCGAAGTCCATAAAAAATGTTTACAATATTTAGGTGTTACAAATAAATGTTACGGCAATACTTAATAAATAGGTTTACAGTAAGTGAACTATCTTATTTGTGCACGTAGATAGGCCTTCAGGATATTCGAGTCCTGCTTGTCAGCAATGACCTTCAGGATGCTATTAGCGCTGCCCCGCACCCTGTTTAACGTTGATGTTAGCCTCTTACGAATAATGGCATGAAATCCGTCAATTCTTGCTTCCGCAAACATGCCAAAGGCGCTACAAAATCGAGGCAGCCCCAATAACATCCTGAATCCATTGTTATATTGGACACGCAGGGCATTAAACGATCTCTGAGTATAGCTGAACCACAGGCTGCACGTGTAGAACGATTGACAATATGCTCTAAATAAAGTGAGTTTGACTTGAGTACCACAACGTGCAAACCTGCGGGTCAGCATATTACTTCGGATTGCCAATGCCCTGCGCTCCCTCTCTATATCAGCTTGGTCATCAAGGCTCTCGGTAATGTAATGCCCCAGGTACTTGAACTGCTGTACCCGGTTAAGCTCTATACCGTTAAGTTTGATTGCAGGCACATTTATTGAGCACTTACCGGGGGCCCTGAAGACCATGTACTCGCTTTTTACACAGTTATACATAAGGCCATGGGTGTGACTATATGTTTCACATATAGCTAACAGTCTTCTCATTGCGCTTACAGTAGGTGTCAGCAGCACCATATCGTCAGCGTAACTAAAGTTATTCATACTGATGTTATCTATTGAGCAACCAACTCGTGTGCTGCTGAGTTCCACTATAAGCTGGTTTACGTACAGGTTGAAGAGCTTTGGGGAACTTAACCCCCCTTGTCTCACACCGCACTCCAACCTGTACGCATCCGAGAAGCTGTCAGCCCATCTGACACTGTTGGTCTGATTACCATACCAGAAATGAAAAATTCTCTGCACCTGTGTAGGTACGCCTGTCCTCTTGAGTTTGTCCCATAATATGTCATATGACACCATATCAAATGCCTTTGATAGATCGAGGAAGCATGCATACACAGGTGTACATCTATCAGTGTAATATTGTACAGTGTGCTTAAGACTCAAGATTGCGCTTTCAGTAGAGAGTCCGGCCCGAAAACCGAACTGAGCGTCATGTATTTGAATATGTTTTTCAATTTCTGAGTCAAGCACACCGTCCAAAACCTTAGCCACCACTGTGGCCAACGATATTGGCCGATAGTTGTTCTTATCAGACAAATCACCAGTTTTGTTCTTTACTATTGGCACAACAATGGTTTTCATTAAATCAGCAGGCAGGTACGTGTGACTCAGACATAGCGAGTAGAACATTGCGAGTACTCGCGGTAGATGGACGCCGGCATACTTCAAATGTTCGATACTGAGTCCATCATGACCAGGCGACTTGCCACTAGTCATGCAGTTTATAATTTTACGCACCTGTTTGGCAGACACTATATACAAATCACCGGTCATGATAGTCTCAGCATACCCAGTTGAGGGTCCCAGCGGAGATTGAACAGTAAAATGGTTCCGAAATAGTTCTGCTATTTCTCTGCTGTCACACGCACCTCCCACGCTCACAGGGAGACCAGACTTAGGACTGAGTTTATTTGTTGCTTTCCAAAAATCACTAAAATTGTTTGAAGCTCGATATTCTGCTATTATGTCCATTTTTAATTGTTCTTTATTATTTTGACACCATTTCAGTTTATTTTTAAATAGCTTTCGACTTTCGCACATTTCCTCGTAAACAATGCCAGACTGTGGTTTATTCAGTGAAACCCATTTTAGGAACTTAAGTCTAGCCTCCCTATGTGCCTCACTTACATGTTTATTCCATCCCGTCACATGACGTTTCTTTCTACGAGAATCAGTTTGAATTTGACTAGAGTTTATGGCCGTTTTAGTTAATACTGATATTATATCTTTATATAGTGTATCTATTCTATTTTTATGTTGCTTACAACATAAAAATAGAATAGATTAGATTTAAAACCAATTTCAAAATTCGAACTCAAGCGATTAATAGAATTAATTAGTCAGACGATACTTCTGATCTAGTTAGTAGTAATCAAAAACATTTTGTCCAATAAAAAATAAATGAGATTTATGATTTAACTTCTGTATTTGTACAATTACAGAAATGCAGCACTTCAACTTTATGGAGCATTAATTCCACGATTAATTGGTCAGAAAAAGGCTTCAGGGACTGATGAAGAAACAATCGCAACCGTTGCTAGCGATGAATTCCGAACACATTTACCGAAATTATGGGATTATATCATAGAACAGTTAAAACTAAAAAGTGGGGTAGATGTGATACAAACACATTCCAATTTAGTTCCTATATTGAACATGTTGGCAAGTAGCGCCAAACGATACAACTTTTCTTTAAATATGGAAGATGAAAAACAATTTCCTGACTTATTTACTGATTTAATCTTGCTATTAAATAGTCCTATATATACCGTAAGAAGACTTACCGCAAGAACAATATTTAATATTTATGGATTTGAGTTCATAACTAACGGCATATTAAATCTAGAAAATATTACCGAAAATCAACTCCATGGAATTTTGCTATTGGTCAATTTGTGCTATAAATACCATGCTTCAAACCCAATATTCGAAAATGTTTTAAAAAAACTAAATGATAAATTTTGTCAAATATTTAATAATGGAACACATTCTTACATATGTAAGAAGCTGTTTGAAGATATTTTTATCAGGGATATTGATCTGGAAGAGATAGAAAAGACGATACTAGAATTGATAAGCAATGTTGCTCCCGGAATACAAAATTGGGCCGACGCTCGATTGAAGATATACATTGACAAATGTTCTTGGAATGATATACCAACTTTACTAACGATATTATTACAGCAATGTAATAATGAAAGCTATTGTCGATCGGTTTTAATAAAACTGAAAACACAAACGAATATTCCGACAACTGTGCTACTGGAAATAGCAGATATTTTGTTTTTATTACAAAAACACTGCAGTAGTATTGTTTGGGAAATTCTCTATCAAATATCTCAGACTATAGAATTAAATAAACATATAAATGTAGAACAACTACTTGGAAACATAGATGTTAAAGTACCATACAATTTAAGATATATGATTCCACTAGTTGCAAGAAATATTGAAAATTCAAGTGTGGAAAGTCTGACAGTATTATTGAATATCATTGATGGATTAAGTGACTTTGAAAACTCAGATGTTGATATGAGATTTATTGCAGCGATTGCAAATAACGAACTAGCTCATAGTTTAAATAAAATGCCAGATTCATTAAAAGTTATTTCAATAAAATGTGCTGTCCTGCTTCTTCAAGATGAGGATGAAGATGTTAGAAACATCAGTGTCAAATTTTATTCAATTCTACTAAAAAAAGAAGCTTATTCCATATTTCAAACATGCAATTCAATATACCAACCATACATTTGTCTAAATAAAATTTTAAGGAAGAGTTTCCTGGATATCATATTCGACGAACCTCAGAGGTCAATTCAAGAATTGTGTAAAAAGTTAAATAATTCAATATTAAATTCCAATCATAGCATAGATGAGTATAATCCTTTTGCAAATGATTCTAAAAATATATATTTTGAAGCGGATGTATTGAAACAAGTTCTTGATAAGTTGAACTAAGATAATAATAAGTACTTGAATAAAATAAAGATTAAAATATAAAAATATCTTTTCATTAAAACATTATTTCTCAAATAGGTAGTGTGATTTCTACTAATCATACCTAATTGTTTTGCAATCAAGGTCCATACTAGGAGCCGCGCGGGGCCTTGCTCCCGTCGTTTTTATTTTGCCACTGGTCAGTTCCTATTGCTTGTAGCGTGATGTTATATACCCTATAACCTTCCTCGATAAATGGGCTATCCAACACTAAAAGAATTTTTCAAATCGAACCAGTAATTCTTGAGATCCTAGCGTTCAAACAAACTCTATTACAAAATATGGACTAAGTATTAAACCAGGTTTAAATTGACATAAGCCATTGTTTTAGTGTCAAAGTTATCAATTTAAACCTGGTTAACTGCTAAGTCAGTATTTTGTAATAAGGAAGTACAGCTTTGTAATATTAGTATAGATTAGCCTAATAAAAATATTTAACATACTATCAAGTTACGTATAAGTAGGTAATACTAAAGTTTCGTTTTAATTAAAAATAAAATAATTTCCATTTTGATACTCGTCACTTTATTGCACATGTATTTCAGCAGTTTATAAACAGATTTAGTTTTTCATAGAGTTTATATAGTGTGATTAATATGAAAAATAAACTTTAATAAATTGATTTTGTACATGTAACTAAAGATATCTTTCAATTTATTGACACTTAGATCATAGGTAGGTAGGTATAGGTACTCATAAATTTATTTAATTTTTCAGTAGGTAACTTTAATTTTCGAACGTTTTGAAGTACATACAATATTACATTCATCATAGACAATAGGAGACCTAAACAAAGATTTTTGGTAAGTTCAAGTACCTTCTTCCCTTGAAAGTTTTGATAGAAAATGGCACGAAAAATGGACGTACGACAATTAAATGCTTCATGAATATTATTTGAATACTGTTTGGGTTATAATATTTATAAATAAGAAAATAGGTGCGCGAGTTGAATATAGTCTTGTCTTGCACGACCAGTGTCAATTAGGCATTGCTCGGGACCCTGATTCTGACGTGTCGGAATACTTCCGCATCGTATTTTTTTCAAATATTAGAACAAAGTGTATTTATGGCTTTAATTATAGAATTAAAATAAACTAATAATTATTAGATTTAACAGCCATCTATTTTTTAACATTATGCATTTTTAATTTTGAATAAACTGATACATTCGATTGAAAACTTTCGATAGCTCAAATCCACGACCCAGCTGTAGTTTCAACTGGCGCACCTACACATTACTACTTAATGTAAAGCCAAATTAATAATTTACTTTTTGGACCTTATGGAGATAAACTCCACAAGGTCCAAAAAGTAAATTAATAATTCGTAAATTCGTATAAAAAAATTGAGTCTCCTTTCCTCCCCTCTCTTCCGACATGCATTGATAGAAATTTAGAATTGAAGATCATAATAAATACTAGGTTTTAAAGAGCTCGTCATCGCGAGCATTCATTGCCATAGAGATGGCGATATTCTTTCGAAAATCATAGTCAAAATAAAAACCTCTAGTAAATGTTCGCGGTGAGAAGCCCTCTTCACTATAAATAGTTATAGTAGGTACTATATATACAAACAAAGATTTATCTTATTTATAAAACAGATTTCATTATCTTATCAATGAATAAATAATTGGACAGGAACATGCTTTGGATTAATAATATGTCTTTGGATGGAGACGATGTGACGGCCAGGCACCATGGCAAGACTAATCACTCTGGGCTGCTCTGATCCCACATCACTGCTTTTAAGATATTCTGAACATGCACCTGGAAGCATAACATATTTAAGTAGAGATTTATATTAAACACCTCTCAGAAAACTGTTATGCTGAAAAAGGACCGGACCAGGCACAGTCGATGCATAGTCAGGTGACAATTTGCCAAAATGAATGACTCGGTCACATTAACAATATGTATTGTGACAATATGGCAGGCCTAGGGCGGAGAAGGGAGGATCAAGATGGGCTTTGGACAATAAATAGGGCAAATTGGAGGAATAGAAGAAAGATTTTAGTCCTCCTATGGGACGAAATAGGCTGACAATAAAATCTATTGAATTTTGTACAATATGAGTGCTTGTTAGTGTACTATTAGACAACAAGAACCCTGTTGTTCTAATGGAACGGCTATCATAATTTATATTCAAACTCTAACCCTCTTACAAAATATGGACTAAGCATTAAACCAGGTTTAAATTGACAATTTTGACATTTAAACAATGGCTTATGTCAATTTAAACCTGGTTTACTACTTAGTCCATATTTTGTAATAAGGGGATAATGTTTTGTTAGACATACCTACAACATGATGGAGTTACACATCATGCGTCAGCGTCACATTTTAATTTAATTGATTTAAAATGAATTTAGGTACGTACTCTCTTAGTTTAATTATTCAATGACTTTTGTAATTATCACGACAGGTGTTGAAACTATCAAAGAACAACAGGATTTTTATTACTTACATAACAGGTGAAATGGGAGACCTCTTGGTATCCAAAACTGGGAAGTGTTAATGTATCACAATGCGCAGAGTCACAGACCAGTAGTACATACTTACAGAATTATAAGCACGAAAAGTTCGGGTAATTGACCTTGGAACTCGAAAACCAGCTGAGTTAATTCAGAGATTTCTCAATCCTACTAAAAGTACTAAAGTTTTCTGCGATAATTCTCATTTTGTAATGCCTTTTGTAAAGATAATTTTAATCATTGCATTTTTAGTCGCTGTTGAGATTATGAGATGACTATTTACCATTTACTAGGCAAGAAAATAATATTCTAAACGGGAGCAGTAAGGTGACGTATTCCATTGATAGACGATATTCCATTACAAATTAGACTAATGACATTATTAAAAGAATATTATGTAGGTATTCCTACAACTAATTACCCGCATTATTTGAATTATATCGGGATAGGCATCACCAGTTTTCGGTACTAAGAGGATTCTATTTCCACCTAGTATAAATTATATAATTTCTATCATAACTAAATACTTTATAGAAATATATCTGATTTAATTACTTTAGTGTTTGTTTAAGGCAGTTTTGTATTGCTTTTGTCAATATTATTTATTTATTCATTTAAATGTTTAAGTGTTTATCAAAATGAATTGAAGTATAAGTCAAATAAAAAATAAATCAAACTAAAAAAGGCTTATAACAAATAAAATAGGAAATTTAATAACTAAACCAAGGATGACAGGAAGGAATCACTCATCATAGTAGTATTTCTGTGGAGGGGTGGTGTCATCTATTTGGATGGAGACAATGTGACGCCCTGGCACCATGACTAGACCAAGCACTCTGGGCTCTTCCGACTCCATCTCACTGCCTTTAAGATATTCTGAACATGCACCTGGAAGTATAATATTTCATTTGAGATGGATAGGTGGCGTTTACACTAACCACCTATAGCAATGATGGCTGAACGGATAAGGACCACTTGACCAGCTGCAAATCATGCGGTCCATGTTCGCTTCTGACCGGTAGTTTCGCTTTGTGGAATGTATATGGACTAGTCATATGACTTATCATCTGCTAACGGTGAAAGAAAAATCTTGTGAGGAAACCTATATGTGGTAGAAATTTTAAGAGTATGTCTAATCCATCAACCTGGATTAGGCCAGTGTATGTGGAATACCTAGACACTCTCAAAGGGGTGAACAGGTCATTAACACGCTTGTGTTGCCCATAGTGTTGCAGTTCTTTATGCCACCTGATGATTAGTAGAAACCATAGCCTATGGACCGTACCATGTGTAACATTTGAGGTTTCAATGGTTATATAAACTTAGTTGGAAGATGTCCTATTATAGGAAAATCATAGATAATTATGTCTTTTATCTGGAAACTTCATGAATGGTTGTGATTATAACAAACATGATATTTCTTCCTTGAAGAGGTTGGCAGTGGTGTCACTTCATCACATTTCAGCAATAGTTATAAGTGAGCCTTGTCTTGTCAGACACTTCCCCAATTTAGAGTATTGCAAGTCCAATTTAATCTTAAGCATTACGGCCATATTTAAGATTCTTTATTTATTTATGTAATGACCCTGAAATAAAATATTTTTTCTAGTTCTGGGTGTACTTTGTGTCCATTATTTGTATGTTTGTAAAGTCTCCCACAGAATAGGGCCATTGTTTTTATAAGTATTAGTCTCTATTTCCACATATTAATATGTACTTTGAGTAAAATACTTCCTTTATCACATTCCACTCCAAGGAATGCTCTTAACATGAGTGATTCAACTACATGGTAACTGCTTCTTTGAATTTTCATAAAACCAAGCTAGACTTACAATAAATCAAAGTAGTTGCGCCCCACAGTTACAAAAAAAGCAGTGTAAATCCAGGGTGCCAACTACCTCCATTCAAAATTTCATCAAATTGGCCCAGAGGTTTGAGTGTAAAGAAGTAAAAACACACATTCATTGTCGCCTTCATAATATTGGTGTGTTTTAATTAATTCAACATTTAGGTCCTTATGTGAATGTTTAATTTAAGGTGGATGTTCCGTTACGCCTCATCCATACATTTTACTGCGGATTGTCTCTAAACAATAGAACATACAACACTTTTTTACAAAGAACAATTCATTTCATCACTTTTCTGCAATGATTAGGCATGCATATTTACTTTAAATTTTTGAAAAAAAAAAACGCTGTGAATATGTGGGCCTATTTATTTCAGAAAAGTGATAAAATGAATTATGTAAAGTGTCAAATTTAGAGACTAGCCACAGGAAAATGTATGGAGGAGGCATATTGGAACATCCACCTTATAGTACATATGTATAATAAAATGCGTAGAATGCTTTCTTTGCAACATAACCCTAAAGTTTTCTTGCATCAACATTTTTAATTTTTGGGATTAACATAAATATAATATAATTCTTCTTTTGACTGGCCTGTTGGTCTAGTGGTTAGTGACCCTGACTACAAAGCCGGAGGTCGTGGGTTTGATTCCCACCCAGGACAAATCTTTGTGTGATGAGCATAAAGGTTTGTTCTGTGTCTGGATGTAATTTATCTATAATATGTATGTATTTACAAAAAAAAAAATGTATTTAAGTAGTATAACAGTTGTTTAGTACCCATAACACAAGCAAATATAATTGCTTACTATGGGACTAGATGGCGCTGTGTGAATGTGGTAGAATATTATTATATTATTATTATTATTAATTCTTAATCAGCAACATTCTGACTGCATAATTGAAAGTACTACAATTATTGTTTTGTCAGCTAAGCACAAACAAAATGTAAAAGGAAATGATACTTTACCTAATATAACATTGGCATCTCGGTCAGTACACAGGAATACTCCAATGAGAACCCTCCCATCAGTCATTTCTATTCTGAAGTTTGTATTCAACCATTTACTCAGCTTTGTTTTACCATCTTCAATGATCTGAAAATTAAGATGTTTACATAACATAAAAGAAGGACAGAAGATTTGATCCACACTGGATGCAGGCTGTATATAACCGTTTCTA
This sequence comes from Laspeyria flexula, assembly GCA_905147015.1. Taxonomy (NCBI): domain Eukaryota; kingdom Metazoa; phylum Arthropoda; class Insecta; order Lepidoptera; family Erebidae; genus Laspeyria; species Laspeyria flexula. Next base: position 8,157,366 of record LR989963.1, read on the forward strand.
TTGGAAATCTCTTGAGGAGGCCTATGTCCTGCAGTGGAGTTCCTGCAGCTGATATGATGATGATAATATAACAAGGCATCACAAAGACAAAGGTGCATTACACCCACATTTCTTCAGCTATGTTTGGTCCAAAGGGACAGATTAGAAATACACACAAACCAGCGAGAATGCATAAAAGTCTGATGAATGTTGAAGAAGCCTAAGATATATGTAAGAATCGTAGCAAGTGGAAGGAAATAGTCTCTGCCTACCCCTCTGTTGGGAAAGAGTCGTGATCTATATGTACGTTTGGTCGCATGTTATTAGGGGTGAGCTTCTTTGAAGACGACAGACGACAGACGGATCAAAAACAGAAATGGGAACTGGAGCTGGCATCTTCTCCGAGGATCTTAATAACAACATTTCAAAACCCTTGGGTATATACAACACGGTCTTCCAAGCCGAGTGTATGGGTATAACTCTGGCCGCCTCAGCGATCATGGCGAGAAGAGTGGAAGGTCACTCGATTCGCATACTCTCGGACAGCAGGGCCGTGCTACAGGCTCTAAACAGCCACACAGTGAACTCAGGACTAATACTGGAATGCCATCAGAACCTAAATCTGATAAGCCACACCAACATAATCTTGCAATGGATCAAGGGACACAGCGGATCTAGAGGTAATGCAGCGGATGAGCTCGCAAGAAGGGGATCAGAAACGAGTGTGATGGGACCTGAGCCCATTATACCCATCCCTTTCACATACCTTCGTACGATCGTGAACAAACGCACAAGTGATCTACACGGCAGAATCTGGACAAACCTAGAAGAGTGTAGACAGGCCAGGGAGACCCTTCCTATGCTCGACCACAAACTAACTAGGCGTCTGAGACAGCTGTTCAAACGGCAATTGCGAACAGCCACAGCCGTTATGACAGGACATGGTTTCTTTAATAAACACCTTTTCGTTCTAGGCATCACTGACAGCCCTCTCTGCAGAGCCTGCATGAGTGAGGAGGAAACAGCAGCTCATGTGCTCCTACATTGCCCTGAAACCGTTACATACAGGGCTAAGTACTTCAACAACACAGGTACACTCCGACAGATCGCCAGCAACGTCAATAGACTGCTGGCGTTCTTCGGCGAGTGTGGATCGAGTGAGCTATCCACCCTCACGCAAAAACCGCGCCTTGACGTGGAGTTGCGGACAACAGCCCGCCAAACCATACTATACCATACCATAGGGGTGAGCTTATTGCCAGTAACCAAGATCTTTCCCAGATGCTGATAATTGTTATCACAGAAAAATTCAATGCCATTTATGCCAGATTTGGGCATTTTTATGATAATTTATTATTTAATAATTTATTAATTATTATTAAAAATAGGTTTTCTTGGAAAATTAAAAACGGATTAATATTAGATTATTTCTGTAACGTATGTATTTATCAGTTGTGTTTTATTGTGAGGGCCCCACGCCCTTCCCCATATATTATAGCCGGATCCTACTACATATTCTTGCCTAGTGCCCACTGGAGGGGACGGTGGAGACGCTAGAACCTTCTCAGCTGACGGAGGAGACCCGAGCCCAGCAGTGGGACATTAATGGGTTGCTGATGAGATTGAGATGATTTCAGATTTCAAAAATTATATATTTTTTAACACTACCTTTATATTTTTAATTTTAAATAAACTGACATTTCAGGTTAAAAACTGTCCCTTAGTTAAGTATCAGGCCCTGGGATTTGAACCTGGGACCTCTAGTTTAGCAGTATACTTATTTCTGTTGAACGCTAGGATCTCAGGACATACTAGTTCGATTTAAAAAAAATCTTTTAGTGTTGATTAGCCTATTTATCAAGGAAGGATAACATCGCGCTATGGCCAATAGGAGCTGAGCAGTGGCCAAATAAATAACGACGGGATCGAGGCCCTGCGAGACTTCTAGTATTAAGATAATAATATGTTAATAGACACTTGATAGTCACATGATAATTTATAAAATATTACCTGTAGTTGGAAAAAATATATGTTTTTTTAAGAAAGGAGGCATTAATTCCTATTAGGCACTCTGGTTATATAGCTAATGTACCTATATAATAAACAGTGCAGCTGCGATATGGTGGCGGTAAGCGTTTCACCATGTATTAAAATTTATCTAAAGGCCTAAACTTTAAATTTCTATAATAAATTGTGAGTAATGATTGTGTAAACTTTTGGAAAATAAATAAAATGTATTCTGTCTATCAAAACAAATACCTAGCTGCAGTTTGAATAGCCTACCTTTAAAGAATCTGCTGCTGGTTCTGGATCCTTGTTGGTATTCATAATCTTGTATTTGAGATTAAGACACTTATGATTTAAAAATTAAAAGTAATATTTTTCAGTTTTCGGCTCCCACAATTATAATATTTTTTGACAGAATTGATATTGACAGTGACAATTGAATTCACTTGACAGACATTGACATCATCTAGAATTCCAGACATCACATTTTTTTTAGCGGCCATAGATATAGGTCCTTGAGACATCTCATCTCATTTTAGCACGTATTTGCCTTCTTTTAAATTCAATGAATATAAAAATATCTTATTATGAGTCATTATCATCATTTCATCCCATAAACGCCCACTGTTGGGCACGGGTCTCCTCCAAAGAAAATCAGTAATCAGACTAATGAGTAATGGAACGTATTACGTAAATATAAATAAATATGTCAGATGTCAGGCAAATGTAAATAGGTGTAAAAAGTTAACAATGGAAGAAAATATATCATTAAGTTCTAAAGAAGATAACTTTATGAAGAGGTTCAAACATTATAAATCAAATAAACGTAAACCGTGTCTAGGTGATGTTATAACAATAGATAATAATGGTGATAAAGAGGTTAGAAACACAACTTTGTTCATGATTATACCTAAGTAAATTCTTCTGTGTACACAATTTAACTTAAACAATATTATTGCAGGTTACGAAACTTTCCTGCAATATACTAGAAGATCCTAGAACAGAATTACTGGGTTTGAAGAGCTTTAAAGACTGGCAACTGTTTAGTTTTAAAAAGCACCCTGGTCTACTATTTATTAAGAATCCATTTACTGAATTAGGTCAGAGATATTGGATAAGAAAATGCCTGGAACAATATCCGCGTAAACCAAACAGACTGAATATTGATATCGAAAGTAATATACATGACTGGTGGGCTGAGTGTTACAGAAATGAGATGTGTGATAGAGTTCTTCTAAAGAAACTCCGATGGACAACATTAGGATATCATCACAATTGGGACACAAAAGTAAAATGTTAATAATATTTTTTTTCTTCAAACATGTTGGGCTGCATGTTGAACTTGTTAAATTTAATTCTGATATTTTTTTTTAGGATTTCATTATTTACTCAAATTATCTAATGCAGTTATCCATTTACCTGATGGAAGGTGGTGATTGCTGTCTGCTGACAGATTTTGACAAATAATAATATGTGAAATCTGGTACTTAAGTTTCTGGCTAGGTTATCATCAGACACTATGCCAGTGGTGAAATAGTACCTTTATATGTAAATATTTCACTGTCCATGAAGTGATTACAATTATGTGCATATTTAAAAACTAGCCATAAGAATCCCAGGTTCCCCTGACTGCTAACATTCCCCAAGGCTTTGCCCTTTTAAAGCTTGTCACTAATGTTTATATTTCAGGTATATAGTGAAGATAACAGGACACCATTTCCTGATGATCTAGCAGAGCTTTCAGATGTGCTGGCCACATACTTGGGCTACCAGAACTTCAGAGCAGAGGCTGCTATTGTTAATTATTATCACATGAAGTCTACCTTGTCAGCACATACTGATCATTCAGAAGTAAATTTGTCAGCACCATTATTTTCCTATAGGTGAGAAACCAATTTTAATGCTGCAAATTGAATTGTAATACACTGCAATTAACTCTGTACTTGAGCAAAAAATGTATTTAGGTAAAAGTGAACTAAATTGGTCCGTATAGTGATGGATTAATAATACATAATGTCACTACTCCATTTCAACCCGTGGGTGTCTCAAAAGGCGACTAAGAGAGTAACCATATGCAGACAAAAGCACTGTGAGAAAAGCGCGTGATATAGTAGGCTCAATTCCCTCCAAAATCTTTGGAGGAGACCCGTGCCCAGCAGTGGGACGTCTATGGGTTGTAATTATGAACTAAATTGCAGATTAAGGTTCTAAATGCATGCTCCAAAATGAAAAATATCTCTTTGTTACAGCTTTGGCCAGTCAGCAATATTTTTAATTGGTGGTAATGACAAATCAGTAGAACCATCAGCAATTCTTATCAACAGCGGCGATATTGTTATTATGTCTAAAGAGGCTCGATTATGCTACCATGCCGTGCCGAAAATACTTCCGTCAACAAACTCTTGTTGGGATAATGCTACAGCTTTAAAGGTCAATTATGAATTTCCCAATTTGAAATATATATCCCAACCAGAGAAAGTTATATCAATAATGAATGCAAATATTGATAATCAAGAATGGGATAGGTATAGAAATTACATCCAAGAATCAAGAATTAATATGAATGTGAGACAAGTACTTAATGAAAAACAGAATTGTTTATGAGAATACATAGTTAATATATTTGTTAATTTTTCAAAATGTGTTTATTTTTTTAAATTATAACCATGTTTATTCATTTAGTTAGGGCTAATTCTTGAATTTTAAGGTAGTTCTTGAAGGGGTGTATTTGGGCCTTTGGTTGCTCAGTTACCACTAAAACAAAATTAATAGAATTTGCTGATGACAAATTGTAGGTATACTCTACTCATGTTAAGAGGATATTACTGAGTCAATAATGTTTTTTATTTCAAAATATAAGTACATTGAATATGTTCATACAGTGTTAAGGGCAATGCTTCCTCTTTTCAAAGTTCCCTTTTACTCTAAAATCTGAGTGTATAGGTGGGTAATATTTTTCATGTCATTTTGCCCCGTTGCTGCACTGGTCAATGTTTGTTCTACGATAGTTATGAAATAATATTTTAGTAAATAAATATACCTTTTTTTACGACATTGGGGACCAGTTCTGTTTCACTTTTGTGAAGATCGCACAGGCCCCAGAAACATTTGATGTAGCTTTCGGCGTAGCATTCGTATTCATCTTTCGCCTTAAATAGTGCTAATCGCCGGGTTACGGGTTTAATACAGTTCTCGCAGTTTAGACGAGTTTTTACAAACATAATTTAGCAATCAAATAAAATATTAAAAAAATTAAACTGTAGATTTAGGCCAAAAAAATCCTGTTACTGACAAATCATGATAAATAGACAGTATTACTTTATTTTTTTAAATTAAATTACAGATAAATGATTATCTAGATACCCACCTACTTAGATATTAGGTATATGAAAACTCCGTAGAGCATTGAAAAGACATTATAAGACAGACTAAGACCTCCCGACCCCCCCAGTGCCCAAACACGGTATTTTGAAGACCCCTCTCCCTCTGAAGTCTGAACGTTGGGCACCTTTCCTTATAAACTAGACGCTTCTTATATACCTACTATGTTTCTTAAATATTAAGCGCTCCATAAATACAAGATGTTCCTTGTATACTCTGTGCATCATAATATACTTCGCTCCTTATATACTCGACACTTCTGACTGACTTGTTGGTCTAGTGGTTAACTGGTTGGTGACCCTGACTGCTAAGCCGGAGGTTGTGGGTTTGATTCCCACCCAGGACAAATTTTTGTGTGATGAGAGGCCCTATATTCTTTAACCGACTTAAAAAAGGAGGAGGTTCTCGATTTGATTGTTTTATTGTCGTCTTCGCTGCACCGGTGTGGTTGGCCCGGTGGTAATAGAAGTGAAAGCATCACCACATACCTACCAGCTAAAGTCGCCTAAAGTAGAAAAAAATAATTTGAAACATGTAATACGTACTTATTACCTTATCTAGTCAAACAATAAATGCTACGAAATGCTTTTTCATAATGGGTAAGATCGTAACGAGAATTTCGTATTCGCACCAACGCGAAGCGGCGAAGCTATTGACTCGCTCAGTAAGCTTCAATATTCCGATCAGTTCTTTGTATCGGGTGGAGGTATTCATTCGTCGTTGCGATCGGCAGTTAGCTGCTCCATACGATATCGAATCCAGCCCTTTCAATCCGAGGCGAATGGCTGACGACAAAGCGGCACGGTTGTACCATTTGCTCAATGGAAATGCCATTTCGCGTTTCGATTAAAAAAAGATGTCCTATATCCTCAAGATTTGTTTTCTAAAACTCTCTCGGTACCTGAATAACGGATACTTAGTGTTAGTGATTTAGGTATAAGATTCTTAACACAATTTAAAAGGTCATCCATTAAAGAAGTGCTTACCTACCGAGCTACACAGGCAAAAAAAGCAGAAAATTTCGGGTTAATGACCACCAATGAAAGTCAGCCAGCTATTTTCTTCAGTTTTGTGCATGTATTACGAGTAGGTCATAGCCATAGGATCCGCGTATTAGGTAAAGAAGAACATTTAATATTGACTTATCTGACATACCTAATTATCGTTTTATTCACGTTTACATGATATAAAAAGTGTGTGTGTATAGGTAAAAAGGGTGCCTGTATTGCAGTGTTTTACATTATTTTAGAATACACCAAATAGATACCTACGTAGTTTGCACATCTATAAGACTAAGTATAGTCATCTATTACCTATGTATCATCATCAGCAACCCATTAAGTCCCACTGCTGGGCTCGGGTCTCCTCTCCACTATCTAGTCCACTCACGCTGGCCTAGTGCGGGTCGGTGGATCAGACATACCTACTCATAGAATTTCTTCTAGGGTTGAGTTCTAGGGTATGTGGGTTTCCACACGATGTTTTTCTTCACCGTTAGCAGATGTTAAGTCACCTGACTAGTAGGTACATATAAATTCCACAAAGTGCCGGTCGGGATCGAACTCGGACCGCGTGATTTGCACGCCGGTCCCTTATCCATTCAGCCACCATCGCATTACCTATGTATAAACCACCCCCTAATGAACCGCTTAAGTAGGTGTTGTTCACTACAATAGGCAGATTGAGTTAGGTAGGTAGGTACAATCGTAAACAAACGGTGCAATTTGTGATCGTGTAGACATGACTCTCTCATCAAACGATTAGATTTGAACAAGTATAATTACGTACTGTCATACGCAATCGGAGGTCTTTAGCATGCTATGATAGTTTATCATAGACGAGTATAATAAACAGAATATTTATTTTTGCTTTAAAGTGGCTTTATTGCCATATCCAATGATAATATAATATTTTATTGGCCGTATCTATGAGTACTGAAAACTTCAAAGTTAGATTAAAATGCTAACGCTTAGAAATTAAGATTTGTTTTGAATTTCCCCTGGAATAGTAGAAATCCCTGGCTTCTTACACTTTCTAGAGACATCATTCCATTTTTCGATACATTAACATAAATATATTTCGCTAACCTTTTAAAAACCTTCTTGGAAAAGTTGCGATTCAGTGATTATAATGATGCGCCCTATTTTCGAGTGTCAAACATAGTCCGCTCCGCTCTCAATAGAGCCTGTGTCTGACAAATATCAAGTACCTACCTACGGCATCTACCTATTACGTACAATGTGTGCCTACGTATTTATGTACTTAGATGTAATTAAATGAAGGCACGATAGCCATACAAGTGTATTGTATAGGTTTAGATGTAATTACAATTCGCATTGTATGGGCGTGTAAATATTGACGTTCAGTCTGGTTGGTGTGATTGCTGTAGGTACCTAATATAATTTTCAAGCCAAATTGGATTCCAATATTGCATCATGGGTACATTGATATCTCTTTTCGTAATATATGGCGGCCTGCGGACGACGTATTTATTAAATAACATCTCAAAATCTTGTAACATTAAATTTTTCCTTTTTGGTAAAATGATTATTTCAATCTGCAACTTCTTCTTCTGGTCAAGAGACCGCGAACTCGTGAAAGCTGCAATACATCCATCTCGCTGAAGTTCGTAAGCATTCGAACATATCCAGCAGTAGAAGCTTACAGTATAAGCTGGCGACGATATAATCATATTAATCATGCTAATGTATCTAATGTTATAGATTATTGACTCGAAGTATATTTAGAAGTAATTAAAACGATATTTTTTTAAAATAATTATTATGGTTGATACCGAATAACATCAGAAACAAAAGTTACCCTGTATATATAATTATATTTTTTTGACTCATTAAAGGCTTACTTTAATGCTTCAGAAAAGTTACAAGATCCTACTTCGTGTTATGCTCCCTGCATATTTCTCGATGAGAGTCGATACATGATCCTTGAATTAGTTTCGCTATGGAACGCAAGGAACTCTGCTGTCTTAGCTAGCTATAATAATCATTGACACATCACCTTTGTATGTAAAATGAGCTTGGAGACATTTCGCGGGCTCTGCAAAAAGCGAAGTCTGGCGTCTTCTCCTTTATTGACATTAAATGGACGATATAAATTCCGTTGGCGGATTACGAAATTTATTGGCTTCAAAATTAAAGGAGACCGATTTCAATGGCGATGGCTGACAGCGTTCGTTTATGGGTGAACGGAGTGAATAAAAAAATAATCTTTTGCTTAACCTCATTGAAAAACTTATCGTTTTAATGGAGCTTTTTTGTGGGCTAGTGAGCTTAAGCTTTAGGTTGGAGTATTAAATTATTTATGTTGTTGTGTACCTTGTGGATGGTTTTTCTGTACTATGCATGTAGGGATGCTTCGTGTGCTTTTGAAGTAATAGATAATGCGCATTAGACTAGTTAAATACACAGACATCTACGAATGGAATGTCCGATCTCTATTCAATTAAATGTATCAATTTTAGTTTACTTCTAACTGTTTTTGTAGTTCTGTCCTATTATAATTTCCTTTTCTTGTTTAAATAACCATTGTTAGACGTCAAAGAAGATACTTACGTAAAGTCATTTTCTATGCCTTATAAAGTCATAATTGTGTCTAAATATATTAACACTATTTTCAAAATTATTGTAATGGGAATGCTATTACGTTATTTCACATCATGAACTGCAAATTAAACTTAAATAAATAAGGATATCGTTATGAATGAGAGACTGTGTCGCCATCACTACATAACACATTTATGCAATTGCACTCTCAGGATCCATAAACAAAATCATCCAATTTCAACTTTACTGCTTTGGAATAGGGATTGACATTAATTGAATGAGAATTTAATGCTGTGTCAAGTTAAATTGACTTTCATGAAGTTGGATTTTTTGTCAAGGAACTATAAAATAAAACTGCAAAGATGTGCCTTAATAAGGTTTTACGTGGTGGGAGTCATGTCATTAAAGATCGGATTAAGGAGTATTGTGTGATAGTTCTGATGGCAGATGACGACAAATATGGGTCTGTTGGCAAAAACTCTGACATTGATTCTCGCTTCATCCCTTTTATACAGTCTGTTTATGTAATTAATTCAACCTTTTCTCTTAGACTATTTGGCTTAGTAGGTACATATTAGATTCGAGTCGTGTTATAGAGGGTTTCCGGGTTTCCCGTTTATTTGCGTAATGGTATGTATCATTTTGTAAAGTGTACCTACAAATTAAAATTGATTAAGTGCATTATTTTTAAAAGTATTTACCCCTCTTTTTTAAATGAACCTATCTATTTTTTTCATATCGTGTGTTTACTTTCTTGCCTTCTTTGAGTTAGGTATATAGAAATATCTTCGTCAATATTTATTAGAAATAGTTGTTGCTTTTATTAATTACACAACTTGGAAATGAAAGTTCCTTGAAATGTTTGCAAGTGCATGTCACATGCTGAAAACAAAGATGACAATAGCGAAAAAGTTTTGAATAGTCAATGTTAAAAAGTGATAAAAACAAATGAATATAAACCGAACAGAACATTTGTTTTGTACACCACTCAAGATGATTGCTCGGCAACCTAATAAAAGTGTTCAAATATTCAATACACCGTCGTCTCGTAATTGCAAAGTTTTCTCGCGTCGTCAACACACTCTTGCAGAACAATAACAAGTGAAATACAATAAATAATAAGTCTGAACTATTTACTTAGTGTGGACGGGTAAAAGTATCGTATAACACAATATAGTGTATGTTTCGTGAGCTGCAGAATAACGAGTTAATTAAGAAAGTTCGGTCGACACGCGGCGGTCGCGTTCCCCAATCAATTCTGCACGATGCGCTCAAACAATATTGCGTTTAATTACCCTTAAATATATTGTTTGCTAAGGCAATACGCATTGTTGTTATTGGATACTAATTTACGGTTTCTTTATGTGTACTTATTTATATGAATTTATCATTTAAAAAAGTGCAACATTTAAGTATTGTGTTGAATTTGATTCTTGTGACCAGTGTTTTTCCCCATACATTAGAGATTTTATTTTATTTTTCTGTCAAAAATGAATAACTTTGATTAAAAATAGTCAAATTCATCCAGACGTTCTCGAGTTTTCGCTTAGCAACACAAAATGTGTTGCTAAGCGAAAACTCGAAAAATTGACTAAAATAGTCATTCATTTTTATTTAAATTACAGTTTTCGAGGTTTCAATTTCGAGGTGGTCAGCCATGATAACCCATGTAAATTTACATAGAGTTTTGGAATATCTATATAAGATAAATAATGAACATACTATCAACATAATAATAATAATATATAGTTCATAATACATTATGCTTTACATGAACATACACAAGTGAACCGAACCTATGCCTATATTAATTGCAAAATTGCCAGACAGTGGATGGTACACAGTAGTGCAATAATGGGACAGAGGCTTGTTTGCGAGCCAGCCACAAAGTACAAAGCGTGTTTGTAAACAGCCTTATTGGTCTCAGAGCGATATTAATGTACGTATGCAGGTATAGGTGTCTGTGTATGTGCATGCTTGCCGTTCGCAACGGATTGAGATCGATTACTGAAGGAGCATGAATATTTCAGCGTTTAATGAATGCATTCATGGCTAGACACGTGATAGCATGTCCATGTTTTTCCAATAATTTAAATTAAGTTAAATATGTTAAACTTGATTGAGAAAGTAACTTATCCCTACAAAAACAGATACCTTAGTATTGCAACGCTACAGCTGTAGTCTTCAGATTAACCTCAGAGCTTTTTGAGGAAAAGAATAAATAGGAGGACTATGTCGTGTTTGACTTGAGTCAAACAATCTTTAGGATCTTTAACAGAAAATACACTTCACATTGGTAGAAATATAAAGTTAAACAGTTTTTAGCCTCGTGCTTTCCTAATTATAAACCACAGCATGCCATATTGAAGCTAGATTTACATCCTTAGGATTTATTATGGTAGGTAGGTGTTATATATCTATAAGTATCAAGTAATATCTAATTAACAATTTAAAATAGTATAATAATATTATAAATGCGAGAGTTTGGATCGATGGATGAATGTATATCTTTGTTTCTTACGCCAGAACGGTTGCCAGATCCTCTTTGTAATAGGTATTTAGCACACAGATGGGTTATAGTCTATATATAATAGATTAATAGCACATAGGCTATTTTTTACCAACATACCACGTGGACGAAGCCGCGTGTGGTGTCAGTATACAATACCTAAATATAAGCTGTGACAGAAAGTTCATATAATGAGAACTCATTTCAAATATATATTTCAAAGTTATTTGCTAGTAATTTCACGTCTGTAAAGTAGCGCATATCTCAATCGAGCCAATATCAATAGGCTCCCATCTAAAATGTTGCCGCAGATTCAGATTAAGTTGGGGCGTTCGGATGGATGACCCTATCCACCAGTCGTCCATTTTGTTACGCTCACACTCTCCAAGGAGCTCCCTGAGTGACGTAACTGTCCTAATTAGAACGCGATTGCATAAATCATTATAATGGTGGCTATTTGAAATGGGCTTTTTAAGAGAGAATAAAGAGTAGCTGAAGTATCTTCTTTATTTTATCATTTTCATATAATAACAGGAAAATTTTGTTATTTACCTTGCATTTTCTTTATTACGGTAATCTTTACGCTAGCCAGCTGACGTATCAATTGAATAGAGGTATAAAAGGAAAACTGTTTATAAAATTTTCTCTTGAACCTAAAGCATTCCCTTGAACCTAAATCATTTATGATTCAAAGAAATTCCGCAATTATAATCTACTCGCTGACAAAACGTGCAAGTTTTAATGACCATCATAATTATCAATCTAAAACAGTTTCGTTATATTTCTTCAGAAATTCGTCACGTTTATGAAGTCATTCAGCAACATTTACGTGGTGACTCTGTGGAAAAGCCTTCAGTGTTGTTGTTTTTGTTTATATGTAACATATGTACTCACTATATTTATGCAGCACTTAATCTTGGTAGAAACCTGTTCAATAGTGACAACTGTTGTCGCACTACTTTCGATTGCGGTACTAAGTAAGTACAGCCTGCATTTGTTTTTGGAGCAGTATTTCTGAAACACTGAAGATAGATTATGTCGTAGTAAACATATCTTGTTATGTAAAACTTTATTTTGGGCAGGATGATAATATATTGTGGTTCATTTGAGGCTTAATTTTCAAATGGTGACAGAATGAGATACGTGTTAGAAAGCATTGCCTTTCTAAAATATGTACGAATACAGAGTATATTTCAGTCTATAAAAAATGTGCCATGCACGTCGATAGTTAAATTGGTTTAAAAGCTCGAAAGACCACAAGGTTTGCTAGCTTGGGTTTGTTATGGCAATGTTTTCACCACATCGAACTGGGAGCGCTGCCACTCAAAGCGTACGAATTTTAATTGGAACCAATTTTTTAGTGATCCGTGTCTACATTTTGGAGGAAAATATTTCGTGTATTTTCGATTATTGAGAATATACGTAAAACGCATTTCAAAGTACAAGTTTCAAGTAAACAATGGAGGCCTACAATACAAGTTATTCATTACAGTTTGTCAGTTTCTTTTTCAACAACGCAATGGAAAGAACACTACTTTGTAGCTAAATAAACATCTGTATCAAGCCTCTTTTGATTTTTTCCCAAAATATGAGTCTAATTAAAAAGTTTGTCAACTAGGTATGTTCTAATTAACAGTTAAGGAAGTTACTGACGCGAGGTGCCTACATCCTTGGAGTTACGACGTTGAACACAATTTATGTTACACTCCTAAATTAAGGATGAGTAAATATGTTAATCTCATGAGATAAATAGAAAAGGGTCTGAGTATATTACATACGAATACTCGTTGTGTTGCTATGGAAGTTTACGTAAACAGTGTGGGGTTACTTACTTGTGCTATTTTCTGAATAAACGTAACATTATTTAACATAGTGTTATCTTTTGTCTCCTGAAGGGTAAGCTGATCAATCAAACTCATGTCTAGTGATAGAGATATAACTAGGCATAGGTCGAGCTATTTGCCATTAACCAGGCATATTTCCAAACTTCAGGGTGAAAATGGAAATTTCATGATGGAAAAACACACGGTATTGAATTTTTTTTTAGAAAGATGGCGCTACTGTGCCACGATAAACATCAGTTCCGTACTTTTTGTAAATTTAAAAATATAAATCATCGTTATTAAGTATAAAAAATAAGTGCAGTGCAATTATAACTAAGTGATTATTACAATATATTGTGGACAAGAACCAAAAACTAGTGATTATGCATTAAAACGCATATTAAACAGTGAGATAAATTTTACGGTAATACTGAACTTCTAGAGACTTTTCGCGAATTTAACTGCTTGCAGTAGCTTACACATATCTATAAGAAGTGCAAAAGTGACAATACACATCATAACAACGGTCAATTTAAAAAAATCGATAAATCTATACATGAATCAGCAAAATTCAACTAACAAACAACGCCATCTAGGGAAAATACTCAAATCCTCCAAGGCTGTCACTAGCTAAACTGCCGTTATACAATTTCAGCACATATTCTTGACCAATAGAGGGCGTCACAAGTGCTCGATACTACTACTCGATATTATACTACCACTACCCGATACAAGACACCTATTTCGTGTAAAACATCTAAGCTCTAGTGGCTCTGGGGTTTGGAATGTGACTGTTACACAGTTGCGTGAGTTCGAGTCCTCCATATGTGAATCGCTTTTTGTGAATATTTTAAATTGAACAACAATTTCTGTATATAATTAAATCAACTATGGAGAAGTTTGACAATGTAACACAACGAAAACGAGTACAACAAAGTTTAAACCTTAATGAGAGTGAATATGAATTAGATGTGTCGTACCAAAGTCAACCTAGTGGAAGATGTCTAAAGGAAGAACTATACACGATGACCGATGAATTAAATACAGTCAAAACAGAATTGCTAGTTGCACAAACGGAAATAGAAAATTTAAACCTCGAAAATACGAATTTAAACCGACAAATACATGAATTAAAACATAAAATAAATTTATTTAAGGCTGTTGGTGTAACGACAGAGACTGATAATACGAACAGCTTCACACCGGTAAAGTTCTTCTCACCGCAATTCAAAAGACGTTTTAAATATAATAACATAAAAATTGGACTACCGCGGACCTCGTCACGAGAATTTACTAGCTGCATTGAAAACTACCAAACTCCATTAGGAAATAAATCACAACTAAGAGCCATAAATCTCAGTCACGATTCCTCCGACAAGTTACAACAGATAAATTACAATGCATACGAAGAAAATAATTCTGAAAAATGTACCAACGTAGATATGGCTACTATTGTGAATAGATCGCAGGATTCATCATACCAGATTTTTTCTTCAGGAAAATCATCTCCAAAGTCATCAAATGCACCTCTGCTTGGGAATAGAGAATGTACATTGAATATGCATACCCATTTAAAAAGGAAAATAGTAATCATAGCAGATGAACAAGGACGCAATCTTCAACACCATATACAAAAACTGATTGGTGACGATTACTTTGTCCAATCATTTAGGAAGGCAGGGGCACCATTGAGTGAAGTGGTACTGGCGGAAAAAACAGACATTACTAATTTATGTAAAGACGATTTTGTAATAGTATTGGGTGGTAAAAATGATAAGAATCCAAATGAGCTTCAATTTTCATTAAAATCTTTTCTTAATGGTACAAAAAATACAAATGTTCTAATTTCTGAAGTGCCATTCAACCGACATTTAAATGAAAAGAGGTTGAATTACGAATTGAAATTCATTTGTTCACAGTACAGACATGCTACCTATGTCGATATGAATTATTCTGTGCATTTGCCTACACATGGTCTCCGTTCTTTGTATTTGTCCCAAATATTACTTAGAGAGGTACTACGGATAGGGTATAAATTAAGGTACGAAAAATATACACAGGAAAAAAATAACCGACTCATTTCTTGCAATTTACCTGCTTCTTACGATAAATCGACTCAAACTGATGTAGCGTCTGATTTAAATGATTTAAATACTTTAAATAAAGCCCGTGAGTTTTTTCGTGACTAAAGAAATAACTATTCTACACCAAAACATAAACGGACTACAGGGCAAATCTGACTTGTTAACAACATCAATCGAACTTTTAAATAATGACAAAACTTTTATAGATGTTCTCTGTATAACCGAGCATAATATGATAACTTCTGACTCCAACCTTCTTGACATTCCTAACTTCTCGCTTAGCTCGTGTTTCTCACGTAAAAATCGCCGAGGTGGCGCTTGTATTCTCACTCGGAATATCCACAGGTATAAATCTATAACTGGATTAAACTGCTACTGTGAGGAAGGTATCATTGAAATAGCTGGTATAGAGCTTATAGATCACAAATTTCTAGTATTTTGCCTATATAGACCGCCTAAAGCAGCTCAAGAGGATATCGACATATTTTTTGAAAAATTTAACTCATTACTAACTAATTATTGCTATAAATAAACTATTTTTAACAAAAAAATATTAAAACGACTTCAAATCAGTACTAAAAAGCGAAAAATAAACTGAATTAGATATTTAATTCCAAGCTAAAAAATACCTACCTACCTGTTTAAAGTATAATACTCTATTACTAATCTGTTTGAAGTCGGTGCCAAGCCTAAAGAGTTTGTTAAGCTACGTACTACTTAGTACGTACATCTGTTACCGCTCGTCGCTCGCTCGCTACTTCACACCACCTCGCACTTGCGTGTACCTAGTGGACGGCTCAAACTGAGTGATACAACCTCATTAGGCTGGCACCGACTTCAAACAGATTAGTAATAGAGTATTATACTTTAAACAGGTAGGTAGGTATTTTTTAGCTTGGAATTAAATATCTAATTCAGTTTATTTTTCGCTTTTTAGTACTGATTTGAAGTCGTTTTAATATTTTTTTGTTAAAAATAGTTTATTTTTCCATTTTTAGTGTACTTTTTATCTAGCAGATTTAATAATACTGGCTGGCAAACTAAGACGGAAAACCGAAATAAAGAATCTTCGATAGAAGGGAACGTCTATTTAAATATTCTAACAACACAACCTGATTGTAGAATAGAGGAATCTCAAAACTCTCAGCTTTTTATGTCTTTCTTTTTTCCTATAAAATGCGACAGGTAACAAGTATAGGTATACAATGCAGGTTAGATACTATATCGAAAACTTAAAATATCATCTAAGAATTCCTTTGAATTATACAACTTTATCTTCCATCAAGAGCTCTCACCTCAGACACTTGAAATAACACAACTTAAGGTTTATACATGGATGTGATATTTAAAGAAATCATCTTCTTACTCCTAAACATTAAGAAGTTTCCCTTCCAGTGACAGCTCACCTAAATAACCTACAAGAATACAACTATAGGTTTATAAGTACCTATAATGTTGAAAGAATTATCCTTCAACTCCTAAAAGTTAAGGAGTTATACCTTCCAGTGACAGCTCACCTGAATAACCTACAAGAATACAACTATAGGTTTATAAGTACTTATAATGTCGAAAGAATTATCCTCCAACTCCTAAGAGTCAAGGAGTTATACCTTCCACTGACAGCTCACCTGAATAACCTACAAGAATACAACTATAGGTTTATAAGTACCTTTAATATTGAAAGAATTATCCTCCAACTCCTAATAGTTAAGGAGTTATACCTTCCAGTATCAGCTCACCTAAATAACCTACAAGAATACAACTATTGGTTTATAAGAACCTATAATGTCGAAAGAATTATCCTCCAACTCCTAACAGTTAAAGAGTTATACCTTCCATCACCAGCTCATCAACATGAGATGTTGACTATCAGACGTAAATACTTGAATAACTTTAAAAAATATATGAAATACGTAACATGTGCCTATAAAATTTGAGGGTTGCCTTCGATTTCCCTGAGATTCCATCATCAGAACTTGACGTGATGAATAGGGGACCAATTCGGAAGTATACCCTTTCAAACAAAAAAAGAATTTTTTAAATCGGTTCAGGCATCTCCGAGTAATCGATGAACATACATAAAAAAAAAAAAAAATACATACAGTCGAACATATAACCTCCTCCTTTTTTGAAGTCGTTTAAAAATATAAGATCGCCATCTGTGGTGATTTTAATATAAATATCCTAAATAAAAACAAAATGTCGATAGATTTTCTGAGTACGCTGACATCTTACAATTTGAAGTGTGCATTTAAGGAACCAACCCGACTAATTAGTGGCACCTGTATTGACAATTTTGTCCACAACATTTATGGATCCAAAGCTAGAATACTAGAACTAGCGCTATCCGACCATACAGCTCAACTTCTAACCTTTCCAGTAAAAACTAGTGTAGCTTTTAAGCATTGGTTTGTAGAGAGAAGAGACCTACACGAAGACAATAAATTAAAGTTTAAAGAATGTATAAGCTCGCTAACTTTCTGGGAGTGCTTTGAGAGTACTGATCCTACTGAGTCTTTTAATAGCTTCTATGACATGTTTCTTTTGATATATCGTCTGTGCTTTCCTGTTGTTAAAAAAAAAAATTGTGTACAAAATCGACCTAATTGGATTTCCAAAGGTATAAAGAAATGTTGTCAACGTAGAAGACAACTTTTATGGCGATATCGGAAGAAACAAACAGAAAAAAGTAAAAATGATTTTAATGCTTTATCCTCAAGGCTCAATCGTATTATTAAACTTACCAAGAAAGCTCAGAATGATCATTACATACGTACAGCCAAAAATAAATCAAAGGCTACATGGACGCTAATTAATCAATCAAAATTAAACATTCCAAAAAACGAAATAACACATATAAATATAGATAATGACAAAGTTATTAGTGATCCTTTACAAATAGCCACTTCCTTTAATAATTATTTTATAGATCAAATAGATAATGTTAGTGACAAAAACAATATTAATAATTCAATATATATTTCAAAATCATTATTCATAAGTCCAACAACGCCAAATGAGATTAATACAATTATAGCAAACTTAAATAATTCTAATAGCACTGGTTATGATGACATATCAACATCAATATTAAAATATGTATCATCTAATATATGTGTAGTTCTGAGTCACATTATAAATTTGTGCATTTTCCATGGTATATTCCCCGACAAACTTAAGTCTACAATAATTAAGCCACTATTTAAAAAGGATGATCCACACTCCATGAAGTGTTATCGACCTATTGCTCTTATACCTACAATTTCTAAAATCTTTGAAAAAGTAATATATGACAGATTGTATGGATTTTTTGAAAAAAATAACTTATTGGCAGAGGAGCAGGCAGGTTTTAGAAAAAACAAAGGCATAAACATGGCTATTTACAAATTTTTAAAATTAGTTACGAACAATGTAGATAAGAAAGTACCCGTCTGTGCACTCTACATGGATCTATCGAAAGCTTTTGATAGTGTAAATTACGAGACATTATTAAAGAAATTGAACGGATATGGAATAAGGGGTAACGTCTTAAACCTAATTGCGTCATATCTATCCAACAGAAAGCAATGTACACAAATAACACGCCTAAGTTCAAAAGGAAACATGGAAACGCATTACTTGTCAGAATATAGGGATACTAGCGTAGGAATCCCCCAAGGCAGCGTATTAGGACCATTGTTATTTAATATATATATTAATGACCTCCCGAAAACAACAAGACATCCTACAATTTTATTCGCTGACGACAGTACAATAGTATTTACTGGTAAAGACAAGTCATTTCTAGAATCTGATATATGCGATACTCTTGATAACGTAATACAATGGCTGACATCAAATAATTTAAAAATAAATTTGACTAAAACACATATTATGACATTTAAAAATAGAAATTCCTTAATTACTAATCTTAATTTAAACTATAAAGTTGAAACTATATATGAAGTAGATACGGTTAAATTTTTAGGATTAAACATAGATAGTAACCTGAATTGGAAAAGCCATATTGAGTACCTGTGCTCAAAACTAAATTCTCAGTCATACGCACTTTACGTACTCACTAAAAAACTAAACCAACCCGCAGTTCTAACGGCCTATCATGGGTACGTAGGAGCCATATTAAGATACGGGATTATGTTTTGGGGTAACTGCACAGAAATCGATCGAGTGTTTATAGCCCAAAAGAAGTGTGTAAGAGCTATGTGCAAACTTCAAATACTAGACAGCTGCAAACCTTATTTTCGGAACCTCAAAATATTAACAGTACCATGTCTGTACATTTATGAATTAGTATTGTTTGTCAGATCAAATCTCGATTTGTATGTAAATTATAAAAGTAAACGACTCCACCTTAAAGTTAGTTGTCCTCAACATAAAAGTACATTAATGGATCGTAGTGTTTTCTGTATGGCACCTCGAGTTTACAACCACTTGCCTAAATACTTACTTGAAATCACGAACTTCAACACATTTAAAAATAAAATAAAAACATTTCTTTTGGAAAAAGCCTATTATACAGTGGTTGAATATTTAAAAGACGTCCATGTTTGAATTTAATATTTATTTGATTATTTAATGTGTACATAATATTTAATTTCATTAACTTAATTATATAGTGTAGACATAAGGCTATTTAAGAACAATGTCACTAATATTTTAGATTTAATTATGACAATTTTGTTAATTTAATAATGACATTTTAAAATTAATAATTAATAATAAATCGATCTATTGAGAGATCTTTAACCCAATGACATTGCATGCTTTGTGGCAGAAAATGGAGGATAATTTAAGAAACCGAACACCATTGTAACCCATTATCGCAATAAATGAGTTTGAGTTTGAGTTTGAGTTTGAGTTTTCTTTTTGCACGCTGTGGCAGAAATTACTTGAGGCCTATGTCCAGCAGTGGCCGTCAGTGGGCTAATATGATGGTTTTGGTTTGTCCGATCTAGGAATTGAACTCATGAATTCTTGCACAGCAGTCGTATACACTTGCTGCGCTCAGTTTTTGATAATTAATAATTCATTTACTACGTATTTGTATTTATTTATTTAGAAACAAACACAGAACATCACATAATAATGAATCGCATCGGTTTGCCATTTTGATTATTTATACACTCTAAGAGCTATTTAAAAGGCCTGATAGGTGGTTTAAGAAATAGACAAAACAAACCTGTGCTAGATTATCTGAGAGCCTCTTTATGTAGTATGAGGTTTTCAGTTAAGAAACTGTTGAGAGCAGAGTCTTTCTGTTATAATTACGAGTACCATAGTGGAAAATAAGCATTCGACCCGCCAGATCTTAGCACGTTATCAATATAAAATAGAATCCATTTTTCGTAATAATTACAGATTTTAGAACATCCAAATCAATATCAATTCACAGAATTAATAAATATTCTCTTATGAATTTTAATATATGGTTGAATAAAATTAGTTTATAAACATATTGCTCCAGAAAGTTTCATATAAAATTAAAGCGGTCTGCCCTAGAGACCTAAGCTTAATCGCTGCGCGATTTACAAAGCACTTTCTCAGATTTCCTTAGTAAGTAGTAGTACAAAACGGCGCGTGCGGTACATAAATTAGTTGAGAATTCCCAACTCAACATGCTCAAAGTGTTTAGTTGTCGAGTCTGAAACAGTATTCCTTGTATGAATATGGAGAGCCGCGGTTGGTGCCTGTCGCCACTATAACCTTAATATGCATGAACTGCTAACTTATTAATTCACTACACAACTATGTCGTAGGCTTGGGAATTGGAACACAAACCTATTTAGCTCATAGTTTGTGCTCATTGTTATATGTATTGAGATTATAATGTATTATAATAAAGTATTGGCTGTCTAAAGGCGACGCCACACTGCAGAAATATTGGCAATGTTTGAATTTCGTTTTTCTATTACATTATTCGTGTAGTGACGGATTAAGAATACATAATGTCACTACCCCATCTCAACCTGCGGGTGTCGTAATAGGCGACTATTGTTGTTATTCGATGTTTCTTGTTCAAATTACTAAACAAGAAATATCACTGTTCTCTTGGTCTTTCACAGAATGATATTTGAAAAGCTGTTGACGCAGTAGAAAACAGTTCGTCTAGTGAGCTTATGTTTTTAGTTTAGTGCCAGGTTGAACACAGAATGTGACACAATGACGTCATGACGACAGCGGTATGAATGTGCCGATGTATATTGAGATAACGTTAGTTCGACGGGCGGGGTAGAATAAGTTCTGGAGTATAGATTATTTAATTCATTGAGGTCCATTTAGGATCTTATGTTTATATACGGATCGGTATTGTTAATTTAATGGAAAGATAAATATTTTTTACATCTTATCGTAGGTAGTAGATTTTTTGTGCATAAAAAGGTCAAAAACCTGTATAGCTAGGGGTTGGTTCAGCAGTATTTCTGCTAATGAATTATGGTCTCTAAAAACATATATAATGTGATCGTGGTCACCTCTATTCTCTGTTGTATATTAATTATACATATTTCTGTTCAATAATATCGCCAATAATATCAATTAAAAAAACTTCACAAGTAATTCGTTATACCTATATCATAAGTAGTATTACAAAAGACAATATTGGCTCAGGTGTCCCGCCGTGACCCGTAACGCTGTCGGACTATGATAATATTTTTCTAAGAAGTTAACAATTGCAGAAAGACCTGTCAACGGCGGGTGCTGTCACGAAGTTTAAATGAAATCTCGGGGCTATGTCTGTGTAATTACAAACAACTCGGCGTCGTAAGGTCGACGTCTACCCCGTCAGCCGTGTAATGGACTTTTCAAGTATTCCTAACGTGAAAACTTTCACTTCAGCCGACTTAAACGCCTCCGACAATGTGCTTAACGATGTTTTTAACTACTTCACTTCATTTCTCGACTATTGCAGGTTAAATTAATTATTTGTTTGTCCTATACCGTGTTTGTTCGTGAATTATATTCGATGCAGCGCCGCGACGGTTAAGCACAGGCCTGAGATGCTTGTCTTGTTAATGTGTGAGTGAACTACGTTTATAATTACGTGATAACCATTATGCTGCTTGCTCCGAAGGGAATCCTAAAGGGGTTTGCTCATGTGTATACATTGTAAATGGAATTAGTTGATGTTAGAACTTACGGTTCAATTACGCTTTGGGCAGTTAGGACTTTGAACTTACTCTATTGTAAAACTACGGACTGAGCGCCTCTTCATCTTTTTTGCTTAAATTTAAACGAAGGAATAAATCCTTGAAGCATAATAAGTATTTTATAGAAATCAAAACCAAGATCGGTATATTTTCAGAAGCAAAAGCATATATGTATCGCCTATAATAATAATAATAATTTTTCACTCATTCCACTTACAACATTTATCAAAATACATATAAACTCGCTGTTTACTAACCAATCACAAATTTCTGCGATCAAATACAGATAGAGATAGAATGTCGTAACTTATCGAGTCGGTATAAAATAGGACATGGCAGCAGTAGCCGCTGGGGACACATTAGTATGCGTGAAGCAAGTATTTGTACCGAACCTCGGGTTTGTGCCTGTTATCTTTGGCACCAAAACACATGAAATGCGCTTTTAGTACGAGTATCTAAACAGTGATTTTATGTGTGCAAAAGTACAAGTTTATTTGTTTTGTTTAATTTAAAATTTGAGCTTTTTAGCTGATTTAGCTTGCGTGCTATTCAAATTAAGTATCAAAGTTAAACTAATTAGGATATCAATCAAGGTAGCAAGTTTTCTTTTGACAATGTAAATGCCATAGTTGGTAAAGACACAATGGAAAATCTGTTTTTGGGAATTACCGAGTGTTGCCATACTAAAAATAACGAATAAAAATTGTTAAAATATCGCAAGAAACGTTTCAGCTGTGTTACAAATTTCAGATAGTGTGAAAGTTTGAAACCGTTGAACAGTGCTTTATTTATTTACACGCTTTTGTAGTTTCGAAACAATACCTTTCTGTCGCCAGGATCGATATCTTCATCAAACACCACCACTGTATATAAATGAGGTTCGTTTAGAAAGTAGAATTTGCTCTGAATTTTGTACCAACCCTGTATGTACGTAACTTGAATATATTCAAATGGGACGATGATCGCGATTGCAGACACGTTTTTGGAATGTCGCAGCGACATCGCGTTATCACAATTACCCTCAGTAAAGAGTCCCCAGCACGTCTCGTCGAATAAAACGCGCTGATTGCACAAAGCTTCTTCCAATCCCCTCTCATTCGTTATCGTTGCAATTGTCCTCTTCTGTATACACTTCTTAATAACAGAACAGAGATAATGATAAAATGCTCGAATGCAATCCAGAGCGCATTGTGGCACGCCGCAACGACAACCACAGCGAACTTTTTGCTAAAGTAATACTCTCCTAATTACTGAAACAATACTTTGTTTTCGTATTTTTCAAAAACACGTAATAATTTTCTTTAGATTCGTTTCCTGAATTACATTAAGGTAGCCGACGCTGTTGTAATAAGTAATTATGTTTTCCAAAAGGCTTCTAATTAATATTTTAATTAGTAGCCGACAAACAGTTTGTGCATTACAGAGTTAATTAAAAAGAAGTCATTATAGACGTCTGAAAATGTGGAGGTTTTTGAGGTTTCTATCATATTGATTACATAATTATGTAACGGATAGAATTTCAAAACAGTATTAATTAAATATTATATTGTTTATACAAAATTTTGCATAATGAATGGTTTGTAAATTGTAACCACAAAACAGAGATAGGTTTAAGAGGATTGCAACTTTTATAAAGAACAGATTATAATGATAGGCCAAATATGACGACATAGTACTTTGAATTGCATTAAAATGTGCAAGTTCCTATTTTGTTCACTAATGAAAACAATGTGTTATTCAAAAGTGTTTAATTGTATTTACATCTTTTTTTAAGAAACTATAAGACTGTAATAGTGAGCTGTTATTTCGTTCACTTCATTATGATTTTGTTGATAAAAGAAAACAGGTATAAAAATATAATATTGATGAGAACTGGTGCAGTTCTTTCATACGCGAGTAATAGAATAATATTACGGGTGGACTTAAAAAGAACAATTCGGAATGAGGTTCATTTCCTCGTCATATCCGGTCAGTTAGTTATAAGGACCACAGTTTTATGGAACTTGGTGATATGATCTTTCGTATCTGCACCATGAGCGTGAGTAATCGACTCATGTATTCAGTTTAGCCGTGGCCGGGAAGTACGGTCTAGTTCATTTTACTTTATTTACGTTTCCGAACGGAGATGATGACGTTTCTCAAATTATATTTAGATTTTAGTTTTTTTTTATATTGGTTGAAATTGAAAAAAATACTTTGTAGTTTTACGGGCAACCACTCACTTCAGCCTGTAGACATCCATTGTTGGATATAGCTATACTAAAGAGATATTCCAGATAGGGTTGTTAACTTCTACATTATAATAAAATATTATTAATATAGTAGGTAATTGAATAAACGTTAATACAGCAGGATGAGACAGCGTTTCTACTGCATCTGCCGGAACTTTCAAGCAGGAGGAAACAGGAAAAAAAGAGGAAAAAGAAGAATGTGCCATATTTTAATTTGTTTTATCCGCCCCTATGATTAGATATTCTTACTTTATGTATATAAACATCATTAAGTAGCAATAAATATTAATTTTAAATGTAAATAGGCTATATGATTGAATAATCTAATTCAATAAACTCACGCTAACCTCACAGCACTCACATCACCAGTTTTTTTTTTCAAAATTCCCATGCCTTTAACACTGCAGTACGATTCACAAATGAAACAATTCACCCAACATTAAGAATGAATGAAACTAATCTTGTATATTAGGTTCTTGTTATTACGTTTTTGGTTGCTTCGTGTATTACATTCGTACTCGTACGTAACATTACACAACGAGAGTGTGCACTTTAAATAAATAAGTGAAGCTTGACAGGCTTCCCCTAGATTCTCTGACTCTGCGTCATACACTTAGTAATGTAACCCCTGCCACAAATGCATTTTAGTGCATGTTACGGCTTATTACGAAACCAAGTCACATGCACAAAATATCTCGGACAGTGCACCCGACATCTGCTGGCAGGTTATATTTTGTTTCTTCTGAAATAGAAGAATACCAAGTAGGTGTTTAGTTATTACACGCTGCATATGACATAATATTGCTGTGGCTAATGATATAGTCCTGATTAATGCTTACATCTATACCTATACTAATATGATGAAGCTGAAGAGTTTGTTTGTTTGATAGAACACGAAGAAAAATTAAGAATTTTTCTATTCTTTTCACGTTGGATAGCCTATTTATTGAGAAAGGCTATCGGCTATATGACATCACGCTACGTCCAATAGGAGCTGAGTAGTGACTAAATAAAGATCCACGGGAGTGAAACCTCGTGCTAGCCAGTTACTTGAATTTTTGTATGGGGATATCTAATGCATTTTCAAGCGTCAGACTGATGAGCCGCGGGTAAAAGTTGGTTAATTGTAATGTGTATAATAATTGAAATTATCACTCAGTATTGATGAAATAAAAGTAATCTTATTTATTAGGTTCTTTTTTTACGCTCTTGATAAGTCCATTTAGTGTTATATAACAAAAAAATAGTGATATATAACACTCTCACATCTCATGCCTATATCCCAAATAAATTTTCGAACTTCAGCACGGTCAGCAATCAGTAACGATACTACAAATAAACTTATGATGATCGTAACAATTTGTGGACGGAATCACAATTTATAAGGCATAGGGTGTTTCGTAGGCACACGTCATCAGACCAACTAACGAAGTGGGGTGGAGTACGTGACGATAATTCGGTCCCGCGAGACCCCTTTGTGCAATCAGTGCGGTTTCTTGGACCACACTTTTATTTAGGATAGTTATGTGCAAAAAGTCGTGGACATTCGGCTATCATTTGTTGAATACGAACTTATTTTAGTGAGTTTTCGAATCGACAAATTTAGTAAGAACATTTTTCATAAATTTATTGTTTTTTAAAATAGATTTCTTACATTTATCGGACATAAAGTACACTATACTCAAAACACATTACTACGAATCATATAAACTTTTGTTTTGTACGAATCGAATATTTTGATACTTGGCATGACAATTTTAGTGGCGAACTGACTACCATATTCGTTACGCCATAGTGACTGCCAGATTTTAGACACTGCAGTACCTAAGCACCAAGACGATAGGAACGGTTCATCATTTCAGTGGTCACTTTGTTGAGTAAACAATACTTATTTATTTATTTTTACACGTTTTCCCAGGATAATGCAATAAGGTTTTGTACCCGTCCCTGTCAGCATAAGCACCTAAGTAGCCAGTAAATTGGTACTAAAGTTGCCTAGATCTTCGTTCGGCATCGCAATGGTTCTCGAGCTAATATTTCAGTAGTACCGTATTGTCCTGCCTCGGACTCCGTCACATCTCGATTTTCTGAGCCTTTTTCGAAATAATAAGCCGTGTAATTGGGATTTATGTCCCTTTTACGATGATTAAATGGCAAACTCTCTCATTAAAGCTTTCGTCTGCAATACAGATACATATTAAATTGATGAGATTCGCAATCAACATTAATTCCACGTACAGTCGTTTAAGTTTTGATGTAAAAGTAAGTTGTTTTATTGTTGGGGCTACTAATGTACGACCAAGTAATAGTTATTTATTAAGTAATGCATTCTACTATATTGTTAGCAAGGACGCATTAAATAAGAACCATCTCATTAGCCAACGCGGTGATTTAGGCAACAAGGTTAATTAAAGCGTATGTGGAAATATATAACTTTCCTACTGAGTATTTTTGGGAGTAGCCACATAAGCTAAGGAATATTTTCAACTGATTTTCTTCTAAGAGCTTACTTACTACTACAGATTAAGTTTTAAAACTCGGTATATACCTGTTTTTAATATAATAACTAACTTAAGCCCCAGTTCCCCGTAGTTTATCCAGAGATAAAAAGTTTTCAATGTTAGATCAGAACATGATTTGTTTTCTTAAATGTACGCAGAATTGGATAATAAATATGCAAACAAGTTCAAAAACTTTTACATTTATTATATCCAAAGCCAAGTGTTAGCCAAGCGGACACAGCCAAGTAAAATTTACCTAAAATTAAAATTGCTATGCAATCTGAGGCCGAAGTTCGCTAAAAACGGTGGAAACAACCAAAAGAATCAAAGTAGATATTTAAAAAAATATATACTTATATATTATGCAATGCACGCTGGACCACGCTATCTCGATATTTGATTGGCCGATTTTGTTAACGTTTTCAAATGTTTGAAAATTTTAATATGGTCGTAGACGGCCATTTGACAAGATGTCGAAATCAACCAATCGAATATCGAGATTGTGTGAAGAGCTATAATTGCTCACCGCACGTCTGTTGATTATTTGTAATAGTGCTTTGGTGAAGATACACAAAATACTGAAAGCGATTTTTGCCTTCCCTAATGAGCTCTGGTAACCGTTTCTTTAAGTTTTCCAATGTTGAAATTTTCATGTCAGAGAATATGATGTTTTGCAAATGTGGTGTTTTGCGAATGTGCTCTTTTGAATATATGGTATTCAGAGACAGAGGGGGACATGGGGCTGGCTTCTTCACCAACTATAAACACATGAAGACTTGAAAAATCTTGTTAGAATATTTTATCTAGGTATATACATATATTGTCCTTGCATAAATTACGTACTTTGTATTACCAAATAATTAAAGACCTATATTGAATAAGAAGTTTCACCCAGTCCAGTATTAAGTTTGAAGGTAGATAATTAGTCTGAATAAATCATAGCGTCATAGTAGCATTTTCCGAGAACTTTTCACTCAACTTGATGGTTAAGCCAGAACAAAGAGCTTAACATTAGTTCCAACAGTTTTTCCAAATGAGGTAAGTGAATCAGGTACAAGTCTACACGGACGGGGTGGCCGGGACTTCGTAGCCGTCAATTAGACACATGGGAGATTTATATGGCTATCTATCTTGTTCCTTGTACAGCAACCCGAACCCAAGCGGGCCAACGGAAATTGTTTTTCAAAGGATCGTTTTGAACGCGCAGCTTTAAAAATTGACTTTGGCAAGGTAAAGCAAAATAAATGGCGTATTTTCACAAAACGTATAACGATACAGGATGTAATGCTGTTGCTGATTTATGTTCGACAGTGTACTTTGACAATGGGTAAGTTTTCTTCTATACCACATTACATATTGAGTTCATGGAAATTAACCCCAAATCGATAAGCACTATTCATTGCACTGGCAATGTTATACTTGAATGTATGTGAAGGTAAATTCAAATCTTGGAATAATATTTACAAATAGCAAAAATTGCAAGTACAAAAAGATTTATTGCTAAAAATGAATTAAATATTTGAACACCATTAAATATGAAGTTAAATTATACACCCCAAACAACCAATTAAGTTAAACCAGATTAGAAAACAACAGAAAATTAAATAGCAAGACAAAAATGAAGGCGATCAGTGGAACGATTAACTTAATGAGTAAATATAATCCTCTCACACACCGTGAGGGGAATTAATAAGGCCAAGCTGGGGAGGTTGCATAAATATATTAATAACATAGCGCTGTTAATAAACTTTCAGTGTTTGTTTTCTTTCATCTTCGTGCTTAAATATGGGAAAGCTAAATGGAACAAATAAGTACTTACCAATTAATAAACAATTCAATAGTTTAAAGGGTTTAAGGCTAATTGATTTATATTGCAACGAATTGCAAAACAACTTATTATGGAGCACTTTTCGACGGGTTGATTGAAGACATATCAAATTAAAAGACAAAGTTACTCCTAAGATAATTTCTATGAATTATTTTTTCTATTGTCTCGCCAAAATACCTAATCTATTCGCAAATTCGGTTATATAAAATAAGGAACATCTTAATAAATGAAATTACATGAAAATTTTGTCTTTATTATTATCATTTGGGGTTTCAGTCAACCGATATTGAACAAAGGTCTGAAAACCG
Source organism: Laspeyria flexula (assembly GCA_905147015.1). Lineage (NCBI taxonomy): Eukaryota > Metazoa > Arthropoda > Insecta > Lepidoptera > Erebidae > Laspeyria > Laspeyria flexula. Next base: position 8,186,725 of record LR989963.1, read on the forward strand.
CCAAAGCATGAACATAACTGTGGATTCATTGCAAAACGAATGTGTACCCAGGCGTCAATTTTTTATGTTTGTATGTGTTGCAACCTCAATTACTTATTTACTACCGATATATTTTACGATACGCTTAGAATTGTACCTTATTTATACATATTCATGCTCGCAACAATAAAATTTACGATCTAAATGTTTCATCTTTCACGACTACACATAAAGGAAAGTGACCTAGAGAATGAATAAAATAGCTCGTTAAGGACCTCGTCTTAGTGATAGTGAGGCAATTTTGTTACAAATCAAGCAACTACGAGGTGTAACCTTTAGTAGAGTCAGGCGCGAACTACTTTCGTTACGTTTTATTAACGGTAATAAACTTGGCTTCATTAGATTTTTTTTTATTTTCTACGTAGTAAAACGGAGCTCTCTGCACGTACAGAGTTCATACTTCATTCAGCTCGTAAAAGGCAGGTCGGGAATTGCTCGAATTTATTCACGAAGCCACCGCGCGGCGGGCGCCGCGTGCTCGGCGTGCGAGTGTGAACTGACCTTTATGAGATGAGTCACACGGAGCTCCCTCTAAAATATTCTACATGTAAGGTCTTCGTAAATTAAATTCAACGTAGTGGAAATGTTAGGCTTATATATATTTAGATTGGATTTTTTGAATTTGTATCATGTAATTGTGGTACTTTTGTTGTTATTTACAAAATTGTATGTTTACGATCTACCTCACAACAAATTAGAATGATAAAAATGGTATAATAGCTGTGCCAGTGTGATTTTTATCTGATTATAATAATATAAGCTGATTCTATTGAACCTTTCCTCGTAACAGTCATGACGCGGAAATGATTTTAGGCTTTATAATATTATTTTTTAATTAACCTCAGAATTATGTTAATCACTATCTATAGTGGAAGATCTCCAGCCAACTGTAGATAAAACAAGTGAATATAAGCTACAAAAACTATCATAATATAGGGACATTTTCAGAGCTCATGGCATTTATAAGCAAATTTTCTGACACTATTTTTCGGATAACCTGTTCCATTCTTAACTTGTGATTTTCGTAAGAGCTACTTTGTAACTTAGATGAATAAATGAGATTTCATTTCATCACATATTAAACTTGTTTTGCTGTACATTTAGACCAGGTCACAAGCTGACTGGTGAAGCAAAAGTTAAAGTAAAATCTACTAAAATAGATTTCTTTTCGCTCGCAGCTCTCATAAACTGAATAGAAAATTCATAAGTGTGGGTGATGTATGCGTAGCCAAATGTAATAAATAAGCAATCTGTCACAATTTGATATTCAACACGCGGCAAATAACGTTATAGGAACGACGTACCGTACTTCATATTTTGCTCTACCTTGAAATGTGGCGCAGATGTGAAAAAGTTGTTAACTGAAACACGAGATTGCAAGAGATGTTTAAAAACAGATTTTATTTTAGAAGCTCTTTATTTTGTGGTGGAAATCAAGATGGGATCTTAATAACACTAATACTGGGTGGCGCAAAAGTAGTGGCACTAAAGAAAATGCTTTTTTTTTTTTTATTATACATTTTCTGTCATTCTGTTGTTGAAAATTGTGTAGTGAACAAATGTAAAATACACTGAAAATAAACATGGACCGTTTTACTCCCCAAGAACGTGGAATATCAGTGATAAGAACACAACGTGAATTTCGTCGACGATTTCCCCACCGTCCGGCACCGATTGGTCGCACAATTCGACGCTTTGCCACACACCCACTAAAAGTTACTGTATGGTGTGGCATCTGTGTTGACAGAGTGATCGGACCCTATTTTTTCGAAGACGCTGGAGGCAATGCGATAACTGTCACTGGAGAACGCTACAGAACCATGTTACGTGAGTTTTTGATACCCAGTTTGGACGAATTGGGGCTGGAGCACATCTGGTTTCAACAAGACGGCGCTACGGCACACACAGCGCGCGACACTATGGACTTAGTGAGGGACGCTTTTCCAGGCCGAGTTATCTCTCGTTTTGGCGATTTGCCTTGGCCTGCAAGATCACCCGATCTGACCAGTCCAGACTTTTTTCTTTGGGGTTTTTTGAAATCTCGGGTGTATGTGAACAAGCCACAGACTCTCGCAGCTCTAAAAGAAAACATTCGTCAAGAAATAACGAACATATCGCAGGAAGTGTTACGGCAAGTTATGCAAAATGTCATAAATAGGGCTCAAATGTGTATCAACTCTGGAGGTCACCATTTAAAAGACATCATCTTTAAATCCTAATGGTACGAAATTTAATGGCACAAATATACATTTAAAAAAATCTAAATCTAGTTTTCTAATTTAGAAAAAATGTTATAGCTGAACCAAATAGGGTCTTTACTTTTGCGCCACCCGTTATAATAAAGTTATTGATATAACAAACAATCCCCGCCTAGATGCACAGTCACGCTGAAAACTGTCGCCGTATACTGTCAAATTATAATTACATTATTAAAAAATAGTTTTTGTAAAAACTGTCCTATTTAATACAGTATTACCTATTAAATACAGTTGTGTTCACTGAGTGTACGTCTTGGGTTTTTTATAATACAATGTATAAAGGCTTTGTGAGTGTGTTTGTTATTCCTTCACGCTCAAACGGTTGGAATTTGTTTCTTACAATTTGCGTATAGTATTGAAAATAATCAACACTATTACTAGTTTTCGTAACTAGAAGACAATACTAAGTGTTATTTTATGAACAAATGAAAAACACGAGTATTTGTAATCAAAGACTACGTCTGTTATTTGCTCATACACAAATTTAATTGGCAAAGGCAATTAAACGCTTTCATTGTACCAAACATTCCTGCGAGGACGTTCGACAGCGGAATTTAGATGGCCGTTTGCAAATATAAAAAATCCAATATCGGTTAATAAAAGTGAAAGCCTAGTCGATACATCCATCTAATAAATAAAAGTGGAGCTCTATTCGACAGCCAGCGTCGATACAAATAACATCATGGATGGCACATTGCATTGCTCGCTATCCACGCGCCATCGCGTACGATATATCTGGGGATGCTATTATCAAATACAACGATAGCTTTGTTTTACGAAATGTTCTACAAATATTCATTTGCATCCACTGCTGGGCACAGGTCACCTCCAAAGAATGTGGAGGCAATTTAGTCTACTATACCACGCTGGCCAGACGGGTTGGTATAGGGTTTGTTTCGAATTTTCTTTTTCTCGCAGTGCTCTTGTTTGTATCAGGTTACTTCCTTAGTCGCCTTTTACGACACACATGGGTTGAGATGGGGTAGTGACATTATGGATTCTTAATCCATCACTACACGGAATACAAATATTGATTTCAATATATAGAAGTTCCCTTGATGATAAGTTATTTACCATATTTTGTTTGACCAGGTTACAGCTTGTCAGCTTGTGACTAAAGCCGGTTTATCATCAGGACTTAGTCGAAATATCGACTTTCGAATTATTCAACTACTAACATTCCCTAATATTACACCGGCTATCGTTACTACCATGTGAACTTGGCATCCGATACTAATATATTTGGTAAATATCAATCGAATAAGTTTGCTTTTTTCAACCTTGCAACCGGTGGCCTTCTTTATTATAATTGTTATAAAAAATATTAGTTTAAATAGCAATCGAATAAGTTTCTATCGATTTACATATTAGGCATCTTGTCGAAGCTACGAAGGAAATGCAACGAGACGCCAGCTCACCAATTGAAGTAGTCACTGCGTTTTATATTGGCATTCTGTCTGCGCCGATTTATTATGTTTCGATAGAAATACTATATCAGTATTTTATCTTAAACAAACAAAGCAAAAACATCATCTAAAGTGGATAGTGAAATTTTCTCCAATGTGATAAGAAAACCGAAAGAAAAATATTTCAATACATGACAATAACATCGTAAAAAACATAAATACATTGTTACTACTCTTTGATCATAATCCAATCGTTATGTAATGAATCTAAGTCCTTTTTGGAGTCGCTTTATCCCTTATTTCTTATATCGTATTGAGGGGCGATTCCGAATGCGCTCTTACAATATTCAGACGCGACTTTGCTTACGATTTGCGACTTTCTACCAACAATAGGCATCTGATTTATCGCTCGTCGATGTAACATCGTTCCTTTTTAGGTGTACGCCTACATGGGACCGATTTGATATTGAACAGCAACATATTGTCACGTAACCGAAGGAAAGTATTGTTGGCAATAAATTATTCGAGTGCTTGATTGTATTCGTGAATATGTATGAGCACCATTGTGTTCGGCTGTATTTTTTAGGGAGAATAGAATTGTCGTTTGTCAATTTTCGTTGTTTTAACAATCGTTCCAGACAACGGCAAGCTTAACTCAATATAATTGTAAATGATGGATTTTTTTTTTACAATAAATTTCGCTGTGCGTTTCTTCTTTATATTAGATACGTTAATGTGTCTAGTTACTTCAACAAATAAAAAATCTTCCTTTCTAGTTTCAAACATTACAGCCAGGAAATGGCAACAAATATAAGAAAAAAATTACAAAGCTTATTTCCGACCACAAACATCCAAACAACCTATTGAGTATTGTATTGTGTTTAGAGTAAGTAAGTACTTACCTAATATATTTTCTATCATTCTGAAGGTACACCGTGTCTCAGGAAGAGTAAATACCCTAGATTTTATAGGTACTAAGAGCAAGCGCTTTCGTTGGCTTTCAACAATGACAATCGTTTTATATCTGATAGAATTGTACGGGGTAATCGATCACGACGCTGCTGCTGCATAGTTACAGGCACAGCAAACACTTGATTTTATTTGAAAATGTGGATAATACTTCTAGAATGACGGATATATTAGATATACACATACTAATGTGTTTAAAAATAAAGATAACGAAACCGACGTCAAGCAATGTGTTTCATACTTATACTCTTTGTATCTTTTATTAACGTCAACTCAAGCTATTTCTACAAAAATGTTGGTAAGGAATATTAAACTCTTCCAGACAAGTGCATGCACAGCATCTAAACATGAATTATTTAGAGGAGACGCCTTTTTATTCGTCGCGAGCAAATCTTTGAATTATAAAATGGTGTGAGTTGGAACATTTGGGGAGCTCGATGCCATCTGGCGGTGCCTCAAGTTAACAAGTACATTCATACATATTAACTTAGCGCCGATGTTATTCCATATTCATGCGAGAAATGCGAAACTGTTCTGAATGCAAAATTTGTGGATGATTAAAGTGTTTAATATTGGAATTAGTAGGATATATAAGTGAGAGAGAAGAGTGCTGGTTGTAATTGTATTTACGATTACAAAAAAAAGCAGAACAATTTAATTTGCCGATTAAATATTATTAAGCAATACTGGGGTTTTTTGCGTTTACGCTGGTGAATAGTGGTTTAAAGAGCTTTTAACTTCATCTAAATTTCATAATGATGAAATCTTTATTGGCAAACTTGTTTTCTTGCTTGTTACATCTAATGAACTGTAATGACCTGATTTGGTATGATATATCTGAACTGGAAATAAGTTTTCCATTCATTAGTTTGGATTGTATATATATAGTATTTTTTTACGATACGAAAATTATCGCCAGGCCCTAAAGCAAAATAGGAACGAAATGCAATTTCCTTTAAACTTCATTTCCTCTTAAGATGTGGACGTTTTCATTGATACGCAATCTCTATAAGGAATCTGTGTGTCACTAAATCTGTGTGTCCTTATTTCGAGGCTTGAAGCCCCGTTCAAGTGGGCTTTATGTCTCGTTTCTTCACAAATCCGAAGATAACGGGCCGTGTTGGCAGCGACACTAGGCGACTATAAAAGTCTGGACCGAAAAATGCTTTACTAAGAAATCTTTTAAGGAATTTGCGTTCACTCACTGTGAAATTGTGTAGATACCAATCACTGCGAATTACCTCTTCCGATCAAAAAGTTTGTAAATGTCTTTAAATTATATTGAGCTTGAACGAGCTAAGTCTGCGGCCGTTGACGTTTTAGTGGAAAGAAACTTGGTTAGTACCCGGTAATATTCTACTTGGAGAGGTTCAACTTTGGTGGAATATTCTTTTGTTACGTTTTCTTTTGTTTTTAAAAGATAACTCCTTCACTAGAAATGATTTTTGCCAATTACTGATCGAGGATTTCTTAGTTTTTCTCAAGTTATCTTTTTCTTTTGATAAAAGTCAAGAAAAGAAGAAGCAACACTGATTACCTAAAACAATTACATATATTTAATAACATACTTACTATTTAAGTAAAAAGAGTGTAAGACGACGAATCTCGCTGTACGGAAAAACCGAAACTGGTTTATGATACACTATACATATAATAATTTAATAAGCTGTTTGAAATATTAAATAAAAAAAATAAAACAATTGCATATAAAGTAGGTACTATATTAGGTATAAACATCTTTCCACCGTTACTATAAACTCTATAAAGATTGCCGAAGTGCCTCTAACATAGAACACCTTAGTTGATGGTGTGAACGACCCGTTCCTTCATTTGTCTCTTAGACGTCGTGTTGCTAAAGATAAGGAGTGCAATTTCCTAGTCACTGTGTAACTTACGAACAATTTTATCTCTATCAACCTGCTCAATAGCTTTTAGAAAGCAGTCAATGCATTTGGATAGTGCTGGTTTTGTAGTTTTGATAACACTGCATTAGCGCAAATCGCGGCTCAGTTTCTCTTTGCACATTTTCTTCAACACAAAAGTGCTAGTAAGTATTATATTTTTGAAGAATGTACCTACATCATCATCATCAACAACCCATTAAGTCCCACTGCTGAGTTCGGGTCTCCTCTCCTCTAACTAAATTAACTGTACCTACAACTAAAATAAAATTCATTAATCAAAATCGCAGTGGTTTTGTTGTTTGTTTGAAAAGATCTTTACGGTTTTTCACGTAAGTCAACAATGCAAATATAAGTTAGTAATAGATACAGTTACATTCACAATCAATAAAAACTAAACACTTTATCCAGGTTAAATTTAAAAAGCTTATCTAAACTGGTTACCCTAGATGTTTTTATATAAAAAAAGCGATGAAATGCGAGCTATTGTGATAGCTTCGCTTGTTGCATAACTTATTTAGGTTAATGGACTTATAGAAGGATTATAAAAGTATGCACCTAGTGGGTACAATAAAATAAATACAAAAATTAAATACGGCTGACAATTTTAATCTATTAGCAATGAGCGTAAAGGAGAGAGGGAACAGATTTTTCCAAACTATAAAACTTGTAAGCCATAGTTACACACACTAATATTATTTACCTTATTTCTAGATTCGTCAACATCCCGCTCGATGAGCCGTTTCGCGCGTTCCCGCGTCATACGGTGAACAAATTCGTTGAGGGCGCCAATATGGCGAGTACAGAAATGATGGGAAATATTTGACACTGAAAAATTAGTCTAAAATGGATACTTCTAAATGGCTTTTTGGCTGTTTTTATACTTTGTAACCTGTGTATTGTCAAAATGTTTTCGGTTTACTCATACACAGTAGCATTCTAGTGTGATATTAGAGGTAATCTATTTAATGTATTATTTGGCTGCTTGTCGGTTCATGTAGGGCGTAGTTGAAAATCGTGAGACACTGCTAAAGTTTTGTTGTTTGAACACACTACAATTTTAGTGGACGCGCTGGTTTCCTGCCAGTGCTGAGTGCTTTTATCCAGCCATGGTTTGATGCAATTCAAACGCGGATAGCGATATTAAAATTCATGGATAGAAAAGATTGGACCTATAAATTATAGTTAGTTTAGTTTAACTGCTTAGTATATAAGTAAAATTAGCAAATCTTTCAAATTAATTTTTATTTTTAAATTTATTCTTTTAAAAGTCAAAAGGAAGGGTAATAAATTTGTTTAGATTAAATCGTCTCATAATGCTATATTGAAAATTACGTCGCGTTTACAGCCGTTCAGTAATTGAGGGACGTAAATGCATTCGTTTATTCTAGTTTATTTTTAAGATATGAAAAAGTACTTTCAGTGTTTCAAAAATCATTGTAAGAGTATCGTACCGAGTTTAGCGAGATCGAAACTAACTTGCACCCCACGACAAGTTCAAGCTGTTAAGCCGATGTTACAACAGATTTGCCGCTTTCAACAACGCGCTATGCGCTGGGACAGTGTCCTCTCGCCAAATTATACTCATAACAAATGTGTGAATACTATTTGTTGGTATTAATTTAAAACTGATCTTTGTTTAAAAAAACAGAGAGCTTTAAATACAATGAAACATAAACTTATAAAGCCCCTTCACTATGAATATCAATACAAATAACTTTAACCAGTAAAACAAACACCGTATTCGTTATCATCAAGATACATTTTCATTTTACGTCACAGTAAGATTTCATATCTGAATTATTTTCTTAGAAATGTAATGTATAGTGACAGCAACAAATGCACCAGTAGCAGCATAAAGTAAATAAGATAGATAAAACCTGGACAAAATGTGACCCAGAGGTGTCGTTCAAATGCGGTGCAGGAATGAGTCGCAAACTTCTCGCGAACTTCTGGTTTTATATTCGTTTGTAGTAATAAGAAAGACAGTCAAAGTTACAACTCTTGGAGACACGTTTGATAATAAAACGAAAATAGCCATTTATGATTCCCAATTGGAAGTTTCAGTGTGTAATCAGGAGAACGAACAAATACGACATTTGAGCTTTCAGCGTTGCATCTGTTCAAAATTTACCAAGAAAATTAAAAAAAAAAAATATCTGGGACTTAAAAAATAAATCTCAATTAGCTTAAATATTAAAATACATCTAAACAAGGAAATTGTTGGACAAAACAAAAAGAATTCTTCTTTCTAAAATACCCTCAATTCCCAGTAAGCACCTAATCCTATGGACAATGATTTCGCGAGGCGGGAGCAACTAAGAGTTTTTTCTCATAACTCAAAATGAGATCATAACGTCGCAAATCTCGGGAGGCCTTAAAGAATAACAAAAGGAAAAAGCTCAAAATTACGTTGGCCGAGTAATTTTCGGGGCGAGCCACATAGAATGGTTCCAACGGGACCCTCCATTGGGGACCCTTCGCGATTATGTTGCGGTTTTATAAGCTTGTTATGTTTTATGAGCAAAATATAATGTTTACGAATATAACCTTTTTGGCTCACAGTCCAAATGAGTGAGTGAGACAATTTATTAAAATTTTCTCAATATAAATATTAACGATGCTACCTTTCAACGGGTGGTCTTAACAACTGCGAACATGGCACTAATTATTGTATCCAATGATTTATTGTATTACAAATTTAATATTAAATTTATAAATCACTAATCTTCATGAAAACTTTTGGAACTGGAGGTAATGAATACATAAAGCCGAAAATCCAAATAAGATTTAACTTAAGTTACCCACGTTATTTATTATATTTTTTTAAGAACCTTTAAAGGATTTAAAGGTTTTTTCCATTACTACTAATTGATTTATAAATTGTGATGTACCGCTGCTAGTGCACTATTGCTGAACCTGAAGTCCTGGGTTCCGGTTATTCTACTTATCCACATTGAAAATCTTCATCAATTTGGAACGATTCTTGCACAAATCCCAAAGAAAAGTTCACACATCTCCATTGATAGGGATTTAACAACGGGGATAAGTGGAATAACCTATGGGCTAAATGGTATTGGGTTCTTCTGTCTTGGAATTCATATCAGTCGGAATTAGCAAATGTATCCAAGTCCAACAATAGGTCGCTCCCTTATTAGTTATTACATAGGACGATAGGTGGATAAGTGACCTGCATGCAAATCATGGGGCCTGAGTTCGATCGGTAGTACAGTCGAGTTCATTAATGTATTGGCACCATCAAAGATTCAAAAAATTGTGAGCGTTGAAAAGCTCAATAAATACTATAGAACCTATGGATCAAATATATGTCCTCATGTGAATGGTTCAATAAAATATGCTGCACATTATGCAATAAGTTGTAGTCACCCTTTTCAACAAAACTGTCTAATGACACTATCATTAATATATCACCAATATATTAATGAACTCGACTGTAACAACGTGGATATCACTTTGTGCAATTTATAATTATGTACAAGTAAAGTGACTTACCATCTGCTAACGTTGAAGGAAAACATCGTGAGTAAACCCACATACCCTAGAAAAAATTCTAAGTGTATATCTGATCCACCAACCCGCACTAGGCCAGCTTGTGTGAATTTTGTCGTAAACCCTCCCAGTTCTCTTGATAGAGGAGAAGAGACCCGAGCCCAACAGTGGGGCATTAATGGGTTGCTGATGATGCTGATAAAACATAGTTGGTGAAATGTGGTTGTGATGCATATTCCTTACTCTTTCTATTTATAGTGATAGTTTAAAGTTTTAGTTTATCTTTGAGGTCTGACCTATTTAAAAGTAAGAGCAGTTTAAATTAATGTACTAGTAGTGTTGCAGCTACTTCAGTGTTAAATGACCCCAAGATTTATCTCTCGAGGTAAAAACCAAGTTTACTTTGCAAAGTAACAGTTGTTACCGACCAATCGGGTGGAGAGCTTTTTAAAATTAAAAAGTGTGGTATTTGTGGGCTTCTTTTAGTGCAACACGTTCAGGCAATGCACTAACTTGTTATTTACTTGAGTGCTTTCGTATTAACCAGTCTAGGTAATTTCTTTGAAATACTTTTATTTTGAAACGGGCCTGTTGGCGTAATGGTTAGTGAATGCTAAGCCGGAGGTCGTGGCTTCGATTCCCACCCAGAACCAAGCTGTATGATGAGCACGATTGTTTGTTTTGGGTCTGGGTGTAATTTATCTGTAATATGAATTTATTTAGAAAAATTGTATTGAAGTAGTATTTCAGTTATTTAATACTCAAAACACAAGCAAATATAATTGCTTAATTTGGGACTATTTGGCGCTGAGTGAATGTGTGAAAATATAATTATAAAAAATATAGCGTAATTAAATAACAAAAGGAGAACGAGGTGGGGTGGCGGGTCTAGTCGTGATTCTGAGAATTTTGTGACAACTTAAAACCGTTTTTGCCGTTTTATCAAACCCAGAACCTCTTTAATACGCCACCGAGGTATAATCTTGTTAATCAATACTAGAATGTTTTGTATTGGTAATGATTTTGTTTAGATTATGGTCAAGCACGTGATTTCATTATCGATGACCGGCAGCTTTCATATTATCTCTCGAACGATGTGAGGAAGGAGGGTTACCAACGTATGACTGTGTCAAATCGTTAATCAAAGCAGCGACTGAGGCCAAACATAATATTTTTCACATCGACGCTCAACTAAAAATATAACAGGAAGGAAGAGAACGACGTTTTTAATATAACAAATAATATTTCATCGATTATTGCTGACAACAACTGTCAATTTATTTGGCATTTTTCCAATAAGACAGCTCTTTCACTTGTTTGCAATTGTTTCCTTTTACCTTGATAAATTGACATTTCTGTTCTTTATTTCACTTCGGTATATAGGAGCTGATATTATTGTGGTAAACGCAATTTTCTTTTCTATCATTATATTGAATCGTTAAATCAAACGTATCATAAACTGGTACAGCATTTTATCTTCAAAAGAAGATTTTCTTTTTTCATTTCATAAAAATGAATATATTATTTTGAACAAATATAAAAAATGTTGTAAAATGTTATGCATCCACGTTTCATGTTAGGTTTACTTATATGGACCGTTTTACAAACAAGTGCGCATATTTTATTTGCATTTTATATAAAGACCAAAAGTTTTATTCTGTAAAATTTTCGCTACGATAAAAATGTTTCTTCAAGAAAACAACGGAAATCTATAATTTTGTCTCCCTTATTCAGGGACACGGTGAAGTAAAAGTAAACATTTCTGTTGCAGTGTAGTTTGTGGCGCGTAAATTTAGCATTTATAGAGACTGTAGGTTTAGGTCGCATTGGTAAATAAACAGTGTGAGAGATGCATGAGTTTGCCGATTGCAACACGTTAGCTTAAAGGCGCTCCGTCGATCACACCTACTGTTTGGATACAAAGACTATTTGGAACATCTCGCAAGAGAGAAATTTAGGACAAACTTCATTTTATACATACATATACATAGATCATGCTATTTTTCCAACAGGTAGGCAGAAACAATTTCCTTTCTACAAGATTCTGACATACATCTTTCGTTTCATCAACATTTTTCATTCTTTCCATACATGCTCGCCGGTTTGGAGCTCTCCTTTCTTTAGAGTGTCCCAATTTAGTCAATGAACGATCTTCTAGGTTCTCTCATTCTCATTCACACTCTGTCCATATAAAACGATAAAAAGAGAAACAGTGCAAACAATTCTAAGTAATTAGTGGAAACTGAAACCATTTCTTGTATTACAATTCTCATAACGACTTTATTAATTTGATTTAGATAGTTTATATATTTCAGTTGGTGTAAATTAAGTATTTGGTTAAACCTATAAACGAAATTGACGCTCTGTAAGTTTCACTGATATCTTTATTTGAGTATTTTACGAATGCCATTATTTATTAGATTAATATCATTTCAGATATCGGAACATGTTTAATTTTATAATTTATGGATACATTTTTATTCTAAAAGTTCGCACATTACTAATATAATTTATGAACATCTGAAATGATGTATGACGCTGTTGAAATGATGAAATGTTGTATGTTTTATTAAATCTAACTTGGTATAAGTTTCATTATGAATAGTTATAATTTCTTTAAAGAAGATTTTAGCTTGGCTAAGTAAACGTTTAAAGTTTGTAGTTGAGTGTATATTGGAGTAAGTGGCTACTATAATTTTTAACTTTAACGCTACTTTCTTCCTCGTAGGGCAAAGACGACGTAAAAGTTATGTTACTTCTTTGTTTCTAACTAAGGTGCTTTTAAGCATCGTAAGTTTTCATTTGTTCGAGCAAGTGGACCCCGTACTTGCTAGTTAGGGTCTGTAAACTTAAAATTTTATTCCTTCTGGCTGTAAACATAAATGTTGTAAATATTAATAATGTTGGATGTTTGTCGGTTACACATTCCTTAGAGCTAAGTTATTTGACTTTGGAGTATGAAGGCGAAATACTTGAAAAGTTTTCGAATTTGAATTTTCATGTTTAATACTTAGCAAATCGATACTTTCACATTGTGAATAACGTATAATGTAACTTCTCGAGTGTAGAACGGGACTCGATAATCGTTACCTTAGATATTTGTTTTGTGAACGATGCAAAGTGTGCTTGTCTTGGTGTTTATACACACTTTTACTAGCAAGTATAGGTGGTTAGAAAAATACTAAGAGTAGGTTTCACTGCGCGTTTGTTGTGAGCTATCTTTGCGGGGTAAATAATTAATTTAAATCCAGTTTAAATATTAAAGTTTAGGTATATTTTTGAGTTTAAATTTATAATTAAAATTATATTGATCATAAAAGTAAATACTTTATGTCAATCGCCGTCATTTATTAGTAGGTAGAATATAAGTATCTAAGAACGTAATTTCGAATTTATACTTAGACTGGTGTTTACAAGAAGATATAGGCAATAAGGATCGTTTTGTTATACTAGGTCTGAATTTCCAATACAAATCAATTACTGGTTTCCTCAAACGTGTTTACTAGGTTTGAATAAGTCGTGAGGAGTTGAGCGTAGACCGTCTTGTCGTTGTCATCAGGTCCCTTAACTAGTTGACCCGTTAGTTCTGTAGGTGAGCCGTGTTGACAGCTAACACGGCGCGCCGTCACCCAGTGCCCCTCGTGTCAACTGTTTGGGACATCGTTCTGTGTGAATACTAACAGATTGACGAGTTCGGTTCTGTTATTTGTACCAAAACCACAGAATTACTAATAAATATAGAATATTATGAAATAAGAAATCTGTATTTTTCAGTTATTTATTATTGAAAATGTCAAAAAAAATAAATGTGCGATCACAGAAGATGAACGTATTAACATTGTATTGGTCAATCGGACATGGAGATGATACTGACAATTTATTAACAGAAATATCAAATACGCTCCTAGTACGTAGTTTAAATAATTGCGACACTACATACATCAACAACCCATTAAGTCCCACTGCTGGGCTCGGGTCTCCTCTCCTTTAACTAGAGAGCTGAGAGGGTTTAGGCCATAATCACTCACGCTGGCCTAGTACGGGTGGTGGATCAAACATACTCGTAGAATTTCTTCTAGAGTATGTGGGTTCCCTCACGATGTTTTCCTTCACCGTTAGCAAATGGTAAGTTTCTTGACTAATACATATAAATTTCACAAAATGATATCCACATTGGTACTGCTGGTCGGAATCGAACTCGGACCGCGTGATTTGCACGACGGTCCTTTATCCATTCAGCCACCATCGCTGCGACACTAGTTTATATAATAGAAAATAGGTACTAAGTATAAAAGGTAAATATATACAGCAAAGCATTATCAAACGTTAGCCACTAAATCGATGACTGTCACATAAATCTTAAGACTCCTTAGTATTATTTAGTTCACAGACCATCTTCAGAGACAGTGCAACTAGTTTGCGGGGCGTAATAGCGAGCTTGGTATAAACTGCAGTCAGCTGACATATGTCAAGTTGTGGCCCGGGTAACGAGTACAGAATGCTGGTACAACAAAACACTTGAGCGTGAATCGCTTGCTGTTTTCTGTGCTCCTGGTACCTATCGCGATTAAATGCAAATGTCAACATGGTTTTGGAGTTAAAATAAATCAAGTTTTGACTATATTGTTTTTTTTGGTAGTGATGTAAGAAGGGGAAGTGAAAGTGCTACGTAAAATAAGGGACTATTGGTACCCCTTGGTAGGTATTTACCAATTCCAATATGAATCATTATTACCTATCTCTGTAGGTCGGTATAACATGTATAGGTTATGTATTTCCTTTAATACACTGTCAATATGTCCTTTCAAAATATAGGAATCCTTAATTTCAAAAGCAGGTCAAATCAGTCTAACAATAAATAATTTGAATTTGACATAAGTCACCCTTTATACTTATTCAAAAATTATTTTACGTAACTTTCATAATGTCCCTAGTACCTGACACTATAAAAAGCAAGTAAACGTTTTACTTCTATTACGAATTCAATTCAAAGGTTAGCAATGTTTGCACGAAACGTGACCCACATAGAATACAAAATGAAATGATGTTGGCGCACAGTTTTCGTCCGATATTACAAATAGCACGTTGCACCATACGTGCTACAATTGCTTGAAATAAATTAATAGTTTTGTTCTTATTAGAACTCCAAAGTTACCTGTCGTTTGTTTGTGATATTGAAATTTAGAGATGGTATAATGGCTCCAAGGACATTTACTTTATCATAATTTTCACATTACATACCTGCTTAAAAAGTTTTCTGCTAAATATATTATCTGTACTGTGGTATTTTTTATGTGCAACTGTACATTTTGTTTTTATAAGTGGGCACGCAAATGGATTCTAATGGATGAAGGGACTATAGAAAACGTGGTGTAAGAATAGAAATTTTTTATTTTTTATTAAATATAGCTTAAATTGATATTTACGCTTAACATTTTGAACATAACTATCTAAAGGAATAGAAAATGTAAAAAATAAAATCAAATACGTATAATATTTTAGTTACTTGGTATTCATAGAAATCTGGCATCAAACAATTGTAATTAAATCATTTGCAAAAGCCAAACCGCTAAAGAAATTTAAACCCTATTAATTACGAAGATCCATTCAGGTCCGTTTAGGTACAAGCTAGTAGCAGGTGGTATTCACGGTCCTAACGGTGACTAGAGGTGACACCCGAAATAGGTCGAGAGGTCACATTCACTTACTGTTGCACCGCCACTGTAATTTGTACACGTCATACCTATATAGTATATACTATTGTCGTATATATTAATGTGTACGTGAGTGTCCTATGTCAGGTCACGACCTGACATAGGACACGGTGTTGCGCTTTTATCTCCAGACATCATTTTGTTTAGTTTTACTTCCAGTGTCTATAAATTTCTTTCTTTATTTGTATTAGACACATGTATAGTCAAAATTTGGTGCAAATGGTTTATTTTTGGGTCACTAGAATAAGATTTTGTGGGCTATATGAAATGGCACGATGCCAATAAACCACTTAATTGAAATATTTTGATATTAAGACGAATTTTTACAGTTAAATACGAAAACATAAGAATAGGAACGATATAGATTTGAATAAAGAAATGGATTGCAGTCATCGTAAAATAAATAAAATGATTTATGCCTCTCGATTCCCCTAACCAAAATATTATAACGCAAATGCTATTTTGTCGATTTCCATTGGAATTTCCATCTCACTGTCAAAGATATGGCTTTATATTTGGAGTTGGAGAATGCATTTTCTCGTAGGGTAAGAGGTCAATAAGCGTTAGGGGAGGAAAGTTTCCGCGAACCCCTTACAACTGTCAACGCGAGTTATTCACCCCACGTCAACTGGGGTTAAAAAGTTATCGCCACGGCTCAATAGGAGAAAGTAATAGACGTCTACAGAGTTATAGCTAAAGTTAAAAGTTTTACTATACAAAAAATGTTTGCTAGTTTGGTCAGCTTCGTGATATCCTCAGGGATTGGGGTAAATCTTTGACGTCAATACAGATATCCCTTTACCATCTAAATCCACGAAAAAATAAACTATGTTTGCAGTGAAAATGTAATTTGTAATTATTTGTGTCATAAAAGATTTCGAATTTCGTTGTATATTGCGGCTGAAACCGAGTTATTACATTTTTACTAAAAGTTAGGAAGTACTAGTTTTGAACTAATGAGCATGAAAGTTCATTAGTGTTAAAATTAAACTTACGACCTATGAGTAACACAGATTATGGAGTGAAATTGTAGTTCTGATCTACGCTTAATTTTTGTATGTCTCGTGGTTGTTATTAATTTTCTTTTAATTGGGTGCGATCAAAAATATTTTTTCAAATTATTTATTAACTTGTTGACTGATAAATATATTTGTTATTCGCCTTAACTGTCCGTCTATGGTGTAATCTACAAGCCGTAACAAGGAATATTGCCCTCCCTTAATTTGGGGAAAAGCTCCATATTCTGATTATAAAATTTATTTTAACGCAAATTACCAAAGGAAATAAGAAACCTTTTGTTCGTTATAATAATAATAAGCTATAAACGGACACTGTGTATGAGAGAGTTTCATTACATTTCATGATATTACTCACCCACCATGTAAAAGTTAATACGGGTATCCATTTCCTCGCTCGTAAACCTTTTGCGATAAAACGCTAAAAGGTATATTAAACAGTTGCTAATTACTACTCTCAGTAAAAAGTATAGTATACTGTTGGTCATTATGATTGTGAAGTTTGTGGCTTTACGAAAGTAAAAGCACGTAATTTCTCTTATAAGTCCGAATGCGAAGGTAGTTAACTCAATTATATAAAAGTTATAAAAACACAAACTGCGCAGAGATGACTATTTGGAACAGTGAAGGGTTAATAAAGGTTTTTAGCAGAGATTTTTAAACTCTTATGGTATATTCCTTGAAAGGCAGCATTAATAACTTTATGAAAATTAAAAACGTTTACATGCAAGTATCATCAGAGGGCGGTAGAATCTTGAGATTCGACTTCGGTTCGTCGATTCTGTTATCGTTGTCAAATGTTGGAATTTTAAATCGGTTATTTATTTTACAATCACTTTCGTCTCATTGCTGGACTCAGGTTTTCTTACAAGCGGCGAAATTTAGACTAAATTTAGACTGTTGGCCCACCTCACAAAACGAGGTGCACAGGTTTTAGTGGATATATCATCTTGCCTGGCCCCCCAGTCCCACATAACCATTCCTTTTTACCCGAACGGTGGCGTGGCAAGCGCAAATAGCATTTCTCTTATCAAAAACGGGTTGGGATAGCAGTTTTGTTATTATTAATTATATCTGAATGCTATAGGAAGGGCCAGTATTTACTAAATTAGTTTATTAAAGATTAAAAGCTCGCAATCTTGTCAGGTTGCTGGGTGCTTTTACTGCGGACAGTAGCAGCGATGGAGAAATATTTTATGATGCCATATTGTAATTTATATTTGTTTATTATATTTCTTGCGTTTTTTATTTTTAAGGTTGATAAATTTTGTTTATTTGTTTAAAAAAATATTATATAATTAATTGTTGTAAATATATATTCAATATAGATCAGCATAACGACAATCTTAGTGATACCCGACTGTTACGACTAATCGATAGTTTGTATGATATTGTAATCGACGTTGACGTCATTTAAGATTCCATCTCCTCGATGAATCTAGACGGTTGCTTTGGTATTGTTGGCCCGTAGGTATACACTATATATTTGGCCCTTGTAATACCAGTGTGCTTTGATTGATTTGCATAAAATCGAGTCTTTGATGGTATGAAGTACATGTTATTACTGTGTTCATATTTATCTAAGCTTTTGCCCACGGCTCTGCCTGCGTGCCCCTATCCATATTTTTGAAGTTGTTCCAATTTTTCTCCTTATAAAGAACCTTCGTCGAGCTTCAGCAAATTATCAATAAAAATTGCTTAATTGACTAGCATTTTCCGAGTTTTTTTTTAGTAAAACACATTTAGTCATCCATTTTTACCCGACTGTCAGGACGGGTATTGTTTTTAATAAGTACCTACGTGATTAATAATTTATTTATGCTAAAATTCTGTCATATTTTCTCCGTGATTATGTTGTGTCTGACACGGTTTTCTGTGCAGTAATTACGTCACAAGGTGGGCGTCACTATGCTTCAAAGTTCCACTGCACAGCTGTTTCTTTAGAGATAGCGTGCGGATTTTAGGTCTATGGTCATACATAATTATATCAAGCGTGTATTGAACTTGAGACACCTCAAGTCAAGACACCTCAAGTTCAATATACGGATCGATCATAGCTTTTTTGTCAAATGGAAAAACTCAATTCGGAATATGAAATTGGATGCGATTGCAAGGCAGGTAAAATTGCAGCAACAGAATAGATTTACCATTATAATTTTTTTAAAACCACGACGGTTATAAACAAACGCACATCCCGCCTGATGGTAAGCGGTTACCGTAGCCTATGGGTGCCTGCAACACCAGGGAAATCACGAAAAACCTGAATATTTAGGAACTTGTCTGCCTATTTCATTATGTTTCAATGGAATTATAAACAGTTACTTCGCGCAGACAGAATTGCAAACAAAATCTAATAATTTCCTTTTACCATTCATTTTCATACATATCATATTAAGATTGCATACGTGTATGAGCTGACAGGGAACAAATTACAACAAGAATAAATAGGGTAGAAGTCCCAGTTGTGAGAATGTAGAACGAAACATGGCTATAATAATGCATTGTCATTTGAACGTGCAGCTACGTCCATTGCGGTTATGCAGAGCCTCGGCCACTACTCGCAGTAATCTACGCGGCATTAGACCACTATTGTTGCATTCACCCTACATTAAATTATGTATAAATCTATCTGCAGGGTAATAACTCGACGAGTAAGGCATGCTCTTATATGTTATTAGACATTTATCTGTTGAAATTATTATGTAGAATGACTTACAATGGATAATTAATACGTACTTAAATCATTCTTAACGCGAGGTATAAATATTTTAATAAAAAATATTATTGTAGTACTGAGATGTTCGTGACAATCATCGAGGTTAAGCAACACTCGGCAAGGTCAGTCCATGATGGGTGACCGTTTGTAGCAATTTCATTCTCGAGCGTCTCCGTGCTTTGGAAGGCACGTAAAGCCGAGCCGTTGGTCCCGGTTACCAATTAATGTGGCAGTCGTTAAATCATGTTGGAAGCCTTCTCGGCGACTTGATAAAAACCAACACCAGGTTCCGTCTCAAGCCCACACGATTAGAAGAAGATAAAAATTATTAACTAATTAATATGTTTGCCGTAGAGAAACCAGAATGCAATAAAAAAGCATCTTGCAAAATTAACAGCAACTCCACCACTGATGTGATCCATCGACAGTTTTACTGAGTATACGGTAAAACTATGGCACACACCGAAAAGTATTAGATAGTTATTACTTTTCGCTGTGATCCACCGATGATTTACTAGTAACTTGTTCATTTGACAAATGAGCAAGCGTGTCTGACGTTACGGATACGGATAGTCTCGTGACTATCCGTATCCGTGACGTTCAGGACGAGTCGTAGAGATCGTTCTCTAGGACTCGGAAAACGTAGAGTAGGATGTCCTGCAGCTAAGAGAACCAACGATCTGAACCTCGCTTGGTCTGACTGGATGCGGAAGGCAGGAGGACCAAGTGTTGAAGCACGTGTAAAGAGAGGCCTATGTCCAGTAGACTGCAATACGCTGAAATAATAAAGTTATGAAATAAACCTATTAACCTAGATTTAACTAAGTGACTAAATCTCTCAATTATATCGGTTTTCTTCCATTAATGGGGTAAATATAACATTTTCAAAACGTACCTAATATGATAAACATCTATTTATTGCGATCATATGAAATTAGATTATCTTCAAAGATGACATAAAAATCTTTTGTCGTGAAAGATAATAAATACGTGAGAGATATAGTGTCTGCGTGATATCCCATCATGACCCATATCAACACAAATTTGATACGTAAACATAGTCAATTATCAGTGTTTTTAAAAATCCGAAATATAGATAACCGTGAGTACTTACCTACTTTAACTTACTTTGTTGTCAATTTGTCATGCGGAATATTAAGTGGCATTCAACTTTGGCACCAAAGCATAGCATTTTTTAAATTGACATAACCAATCTGTGAAACTATATAAACTAACTGATGTAGCACAGCCCAAACCGCTGGGTCTAAAAACTTTTTCGTACACCGATTCGTTATGTGCAATAGGGGCGGGGCGCGCTATAAGAAAGGATTTTTTGAAATTTTCTCGGGATAGGATAATAAACAGAATAATATTTTGCTTTCAAAAGTGACTCATCGGATACTAAAAACTTCATCTTTGGAATGTAGCTAGAAAATCAGATTTATTTGAAATTCTTCTGGGACAGAGAATATGGTCATTTATTACCGAGATACCACGCGCGCAAAGACACGAGCTGAAGCTAGTCTTACTATATAAAACAAAGTCGGGTTACACCATTTAATACTTCGAAGACATAAACATTGTGGTGCAATATTCCAAAATACAACGAACCATATTTAAACTGTACATAAATATATATTATAATGATCTTAGTACCAGATCGTTTGAAGCCCTTTGCGTTCCGAATGACAAATCCAAGCATTTTTGAGGCCCTTTTCGACATGAGATACGAAAGTAAGCTAAATATTGTCCGAAATTGAGAGAAGACATAATAAATAAGACATAATAGGTACTACGTGACTGTTTCTTTAACTTTCACTAGTTTTGATATCTGTCAGATATTTTTTAGATATCTATATCTTTATGATTGTTTTAATTTGATTGTAAAACATTCAATCAAATTTTATCAAAGATTAAGATATAAATATATCTAATGATAAAGTCGGATACAATTATGATCTAAACTGGTAATTGTGTAATTTATAATGATTTATTTGCATTCCATAAAGGCATATTTGTAATTAATGATAAAGATTTCGTTTCCACAATATCAAGTAATACATTACACGTGCGATATGTTAAAGTAGAATATAATTATAAGTGGAGTTCAGGAACTATTTCTTACAATTTTAAAATGTAGAGAGATAATTTATAGACATCCAAGGC
This sequence comes from Laspeyria flexula, assembly GCA_905147015.1. Classification (NCBI taxonomy): domain Eukaryota; kingdom Metazoa; phylum Arthropoda; class Insecta; order Lepidoptera; family Erebidae; genus Laspeyria; species Laspeyria flexula. The sequence goes on from LR989963.1 coordinate 8,208,420, forward strand.
TTTTTGTGCAGTTATGAACTCATGGCATAACAAGGAGAACTTTACTGTTCTGTAAATGTTATCAAAAATATGATATTATAAAAATATAACAGCGTTTAGTTCCACTGCACCAATATCCTGATACTACAATTTGAAACATATCTATATGTAATGTTACTTTGATTTGTTTGTTGTTTTTAAAAGATGCTATTTTTAAACCAATGTTTTTTCCTTCGATGGTATCTGTTATATACTTTTGCGGTACACATAAATAATCGGGCAAATAAATAAGGTATTTACGTGATGTAGACCCGTTGTGTGCAAGTCGCAAGAGTTTAAAAGTTTTTATGTTAGAGATCATACTATGCAGCTTTTACTTGTTTTACTAGCTTTCATCTAACATTCATTAAACTTGAAACATAAAAAACACATGTATAATTACCATTCATATTACATGCCCTTGTGTATGTAATAATATTGATATCTACATTGCCAAACCAAGCTTAAGATCAGATCTGATTATTATGATTGATAAAGATTCAATAACACTCAATTACTTTGTATAATTAATAATAATATAAGATAATAATATGGAGATAATAATATGCAGATATGACGCAATTGATTTATAATCATATCAAATAAATTATTTGATTTCTTTATTTATCTGGATTTAGGTATGTTATGATTTAGTCTGAGTGCAAAAGTTTATTATTAATGACATCAAGGTTACTACGGATTACGTAAATTTATAGAACTTTCACATCCTGGATTAAAAACAATTATGATTTATACACAAGCCAAAATCCAAAGACTAGATATGTTAAACACAATCCTTGATCGTTATAAATGTACGATTTTGACTGCATTGTTGTAATTGTCAATTTAAAACACTTTGTACCACATTATAACTTTCCAATTTTACATATTGTGATACTTTATAGTAAGACTACTGAAACTGGTTTTGGCATTGTAGTTAGACATTCACCAATGCTGAGATAGTTAGAAAAACGTAAACTAATCTGTTGTAGTTAGTCTAAATACAATGAAATTGTTTGTCGTCATACTCTATTCAATTTGGCTCTTAATTCACTTTCCACTCCGTGGTTTCTTTACCAACTGGTAAAGCAATCACGGAGTGGAAAGTGAAAAAAATAGGAATTAGTAAATACATTTGTCTCGAAACTGCCTCTATATTAAACTGTCCAAGAAAAAACGTTGACAGTTGACCCTCTGTTAGCTATGGAACGATAGATCGTGCCATGGATATGCAAAGGGTTAAAAGAAGCTACACTTTCAGTGTCCATAGCCTATAGCTCTATGCATTATTATTGACCTTACCCGTTGTGTTGATCACAAATACTATCTCCAGTTATCCGTACCAAGAGCTCTCCCATTTCACTTAGTATTTTTGACTTTAAAAACTAGACTTTGACGTCATGAATACTAATCCGAAGAGGAAATCTAATCTATGAATATACTTTATTCATGATGCGTATCTCGTAATGATCGTTGCAAATGTTCACTATTGCTCACGCGTATTCGTAAGGGGCGACCAGTATACTCGTAAACGGACAAATGAGATTATCTGCCTAATTCCTTGATTGATGCTAACCACCCTCCCACGTCGCAACGTATGCATAGTAAAGTCATAATTTGAGATCGTAGAATATTATTTATGCTAGAATAGATAAAGGTTTTATTCGTTAAAGTGTTCTTATAAGAGTGTCTCTTATAAGAGAATAGGGCACAGTGAGTGAACCTGTAAGTGACCATCAAAAGCTTTATCATCTCAGCCTATTGCAGTCCACTGCTGGACATAAGCTTCTCCTAACACACTCCATAACAATGAAACTCTCACCCTTGTTGACAAAACAGTTTTTTTGGGTATAACTTTAGATTGTAAACTTCAGTGGGGAGCCCATATATCGTGTCTCGCAGGTAAACTTAGCTCTGCGGCTTTTGCAGTCAGAAAAGTACGACAACTTACTGATGTGGAAACCGCGAGATTAGTTTATTTTAGTTATTTTCACAGCGTCATGTCCTATGGTATTTTGCTTTGGGGCAAGGCTGCTGATATTGAAACAATATTCATTCTTCAAAAACGAGCCATTCGCTCTATTTATAACTTAGGTTCACGAGTTTCCCTGAGAGAACGATTCAAAGAAATAGGTATTCTGACAACTGCGTCCCAATATATATTTGCAAATATTATGTTAGTCAAACAAAATATTCATCTATATACCAAGAATAGTGACATTCATTGCGTTAACACTAGAAGTAAACATAAGTTAGTAGGCACATATCATCGTTTACATAAGGTTCATAATTCTTTTGAGGGACTCGGTGTACGATTTTATAACAAAATTCCCGAAGACATTATGAATTTACCCTTACTCAAATTCAAAACCATTGTTAAAGATCATCTTATTCGTAAGGGGTATTATACAATTAATGAGTTTTTAGATGATAAAATGTCTTGGGAATAATGTTATTATTGATTTGATATATCTTGTTTGTGTAGAATGACACTTGTGACGTGGGGGCACGTTGTGAATATTTATATCAGTTTTCTCGTGCATTTCCTTTATTTTTTTTAATAACAGTTTTTTTATTTTTTATTATGTTTTTACAAAATTAAAACTATATTTTTATTCACAGACTGCCCCTAACGGCTGCTTAGCAATGTGTAAAGTGATGCAACCGCATAGCCTAATTTTTTATTTTTTTGTTTATTATTTATTTTGTAAACATTCATTTTAACTCTTTAATCTAACGGTGTGGTGCTCTGCTGCATCACTTTACACGCTACTCAAATTGTAAATTACAAAAGATTGTAACTATCCATTTTTTTTAAAAAGAGTGGCGTGAGTTTCTTGCCAGTTCTTCTCATAGCTCCACCCCGTCAGCGAACTGGTCGTAGGCAAATTTGCTGACACTACTTTTCGGATAACCTGTTACATTCTTGTGACTTTCATAAGTGTTACCTTGTAACCTAGATGAATAAACGAGATTTCATTTCATTTCATTTCATTAACACTCGGTACTCCGCCTTCCGCATACAGTCAGACCTTATTAAGGCAATCGGTCCCTCTAGCTGGAGGGCGTCCTTCTTAACGCTTGCCGAGTCACGGTCTCTACTACAGGGCAAGCTTTCTTCATCATGCAACAGTCCTTCTGCAGATATGACCAGACCCTCTGCCACTTCAGCTTGCTTATTCTGTGAACTGGTTGGTTTTTTGTCGGCAAAATCTTACTAAAACAGAGAAATACGAGTATTTTAATCCTCAAATATTTATTTTTTACGTTTGTATTTAAACAAATCACTTTTTATAGAACACACCAAAACGAATTAACTACAGCTCAAAATAAATAAAACAAAAAGAAACAATTCATCCGAAGCCAAGTTGTAGACAGTTTTATTTCAATAAAGCTTTCGGCTCTTAAATCAAATATGTGGAACTAATTAAAGTTAAGGCGCTCATTTTTCCTCCGACTCATTGTTTGTACTTATATCTATAGGTATTAAATCGCGGCGAACGCTCAGAGATAAAATTAATGTACAGCGATATAAAAACAATGAGTTTCTTAATCAGGCGGGCGTATAAAAATATTTACAGCGCTCTTCCAGCTATATTTTATATTATTTATTCAGTGTAGTGTGCGGCAAGCGTCAAAACGGGCGTGTGGTTAATATTTCACAGTGCCGACGTTAAGTCGACGGAGATTTATGGAGCGGCTATAGCCTGTGTTCTACAATTAACTAGCTTCGGAACCTGGGCCTGCCCGACCTATCGGTTCACGCTATAATTAGCCACAACCTGCATTGTATATAACATGAGTACTGTACTGCGTAACCTAATAGATTACACCCGATAATATAATATATAGATATTTTAATTATCAGTTGTTTATATTTTTATCGCACCTGATTACATAAATACCAATAAAAATTAGGTTTATATAACAATTTATCTTAAAGCTTCTGTTTAAATTTAAAGATAAAAGTTATATTTTTATTAGTAGAATAATCCCATTGTTTAGTTAACTAGTAAGCACCCACGGCATTACCCATGTTAATAAAATTATATATTTTTACCTATCTCATGAATCACTCTATCTATTGGTATTAACGCCATGAAAATCTGTTCAGTAGTTTTTGAGTTTATCGCGTACATAGACGGCGGAGGACTTTGTTTTATACTAGGTATGTAATGATTAATATTAGGATTTCGTTGATAGTTCAAGTTGTAACGTAATCAGTAGCTTAGTGTTGCTTTTTGTCCATAATTTTGTTACTTTTAGTTACACTGTCATTCAACTGGAGTACCGACCTTTAAAGACAAACAGTTTAGATTACTTAGTACAGCTACCTACGCCTTATACTTCCCTACAAGTTGACCTTCTAGAATATTCGCATAGTTTGCCAAGAATTATTAACAAGGGTATATGGTCGTAAAATTTAATTTCCTCGGCAACAATGCTTTTAAATATGGAATGGGTCTAATATCGATCGTCCACAACGTATTGTTCTTGTAAATCTAAGTTTCTGCAATAGAAATAGTATCAAAATAAATATCCTTCTTTCTTATGGTATGATACCGCTTACCTAACTTCTTGGGTGATATTCTATGGTCACGCGGTTACGTGCTTATTTTTTACTGGACCATTACCGTTGAACAATACATGAAAATAATAGCAACCCATTAGTGTCCCACCACTGGGTCCTTTATTATTTTATTTGTATATTAATATAGACACTTGTCTCCTATCCTCTATCTAGAGAGTTGAGAGGGTTCAGGCCATAATACACACACGCCGGGCAAAGCCAGTTGCTGGATCACATTAGATTTTTTTGCCCTTAGAATTCTTGTATTTTTCCTCACGATTTTTTCCGTCACCGTATAAACGGTTTCATCCAATTGACCATTTAATCATTTCATCATCCAGGAATCAATCCTTTTGATTATTATTGGTTGGATTAGCTTCAATGAGTAACTTGCTAAAATAATGCTTTGATAATATTGTATTTCTGCCAATAAGCAATGTTCTCGTAGCTCTTCGGAATAGCGTTGTTTTTCTCTTAATCCATAAATACAGCGCATCCCAATTTTTAACGGGTGACAACACTCGAGTAATGGTACTGGAATTATAAACATTTCTGGTATATGTTAGATACTTAGGCGACAATTTTAGTGCTATGAACCGTGAAACTGTCATGTATAAACCGAACACTAAGCAGTTTATTTGAAATTGTATTTTTTTTATTTGGCCTATAGCTGCCCAACCCGCACTGTGTCAGCGTGTGTGGATTATGACCTAAACCCTCTTAGCTCTCTAGATAAAGGAGAGGTGACCCGGAGTCCAGCAATGGGACATGAATGGGTTGCTGATGATAATACCTGTCCTATCGTTGTGTAAAGTTCTTTTAAACCTTTCTCAATTTTTTCTGTTTATGATGCCTTGTATTTTTAATAAAGTCTTACTGATTACAATTTTTGCTGATTAAATTGTCATCCAAAAGTTAAACGGCGCGACGTCAATTAGTATTTTAAACTCAATTTTACACTCTATATTAATGTACGTAAGGTAATATTTTCCTGTAGTATTTTTCTACTGCAATAATTGCCATTTTTATCGTGTGATATACTATATATAAAACGACCGAGAGCTGGAAACATAGTTCTCTTGTTCGGCTACAATTGAGTCGCACTGAATTTATTTTGCATACATTTTTATAGCAATACATACCACGCTTCAGGCTATGCGTTAGGCCAATCCTATAAAAGTGACGAGTGGACGAGTGATATATGAGAGAGGCTACGAAGCGACCCGTACGTACTGTTTTTACAACGCGTCTAACCAATGATGGATGACTATGACATTGACCCGAATCGATTACTCCAACCTACAAAATTTGGCTTAGTTATTTTTGCTAATCGTTTTTTCAAACGGTTCTTTTTACTTATGATAAAAGAAAGTAATTTACTTTGGGGTTCTCTATAATATGTACCTATTGTAATTTAGTTTAAGATGTTCTATAAGATTATAATTATTGTATCACTCTATTGATGGGCACGTACTCGTATTACAAGAGCTTATTGTTATCATGCTGACTAGACAGGTAGGTGCTGTGTTAATTTTCGATAAAAAAACGGAATCAGCCACATTATCGTTTTAAGCATTCATATTTGTAACTAAGGAAAAAAACCCATAATTTGTACTATCTTTTTCAAAAAAAGATTGTATAAATATGAGAGCAAAAGTGTGGGCTACATGTTTAATAACACAATAAGAAACCTACTTATATTGATTTTGTTTCCAATTAATAAAATAAGATATAAAATCAATTTTACGATAAGACACAAAGTTCCACGTGCTAATTTTTAAGAAACACAATTAGATATTTATCGTACAATTATTGTGGTACAATTGCTATAGATTCACACATCATACAATCAAATAAAAAGTCTTATCAATTCTAATGAAATCTTTATCACAATTAATTCGTAAAATGACTATCATCAGACGTCTGGCCTGTTAATTATCTACGATTTAAAAATCCGCATCATTATCCGATTTAAGAATTCAGCAGTAATAATAAAGTAGGTACCTACATTTATTAACATTCGTGGTATATCTATAGAATATATCTATAAGAAAAATTGCAAGTAAAACTTGCAATTTTTTAAACTTAAAATTTTTAATTGGACTTTGGTCTAGTTTTTGCGATAAAGGTTTAAATGAGACAATATTCATCTTTCTTACCTGTGCCCAGCAGTGGGACATTTATGGGTTGAAATAATGATGATGATTCTGGATAGTAAATTCATACACAATCATGTGTCTGTGTGTACACACACATGTTTTAACGCTCATCTTCCATAGGCAATTCAAAAACTATAATTGTTTATAATTCCACTTAGATGGATACAAATTTATTCTAGCAATATCTAACAAAACAGTACCAACGACTTCACCAAAATATATACAGTGAACTGACAATTAGAACGCCACTGAGTATTGCTGAAGATTTGCGCGATTGTTATTTAAGTTTATTGTAACCGTTGAGTTTACAGCTGGTATAAATTGCCAAGTTTATTCATCGCCTCTCCTGAAGCATGAAACAATAAACTTCGGGCCTTTTCTCTTACGTCATAAATATCGCATTACTATAAGTGAGACTAATAAAATTTAACGATATTACCGTATAATATCAGGGATTTAGCTAGAAGTGTAACGCGTTACTCGAGTTATTATGTTGACGACGTTAGTGGTAATTAAGCGTCGTGTTGTTGCCTTCAATTCTGTTTATTTTGTTTAGAAACGCGTGTATGTATTACTTTAGCTATGTACTTCTAACTATTACTTAAACTGTGGAATAATATTCAAAAGATTTATGCGTCATATAATTTACAAGTAGTTACTTAGAAAAGAGACTGTATACTTATTCTAAAACTGTAAAATATTACAGTACTACTTAACTATAAACTATTCGTACTTATTGCTCTGTTTTGGAAAGGCATTGAGTCCCTTGGACTTATCTTTTAGGACGCATTTATGTGATGAAAAGAGCTAAACATTCGAGAAAAGGTTTTTTGTTCGTTCTTAACTTTGAGCCTTCACAGTCATGATTGGTTCCGTTCTAAAGATTTAAAGGTGATTTAAAAAAAGAGAGATCTGATAAAGGGAGTTTATTAATTCTGTTTTCAAAAATTTATATAGGGTTTATATAGGGTCAGTGATCTTGGCAATTGGAGATCGGAGTTATATAGGCATGATAGCAGCTCGACTCCCTAGGATGTCCACTTTTAGACTAAGACTTCCCCAAGAGATGTTAGCTGCTGCATTTGACCGAAAATTCTCACTGTGTAATAAATTGTATATTAATGAAAAAAATGTATAGTGAAAATGATAAAATTTTAATAATTGAGTCAAAGACAAAAATACTGAGATTATTTTCTCCTTAACTTAGATCATAATTTTCGTAAATACGTTTCGTAAACGTTGCGTGCTTCCGTTCACGTTGTTGAGTGCTCAACATCCGTATAATTTCTAACAGACAGATATGACGCACTCCTACATAATACACACTTGTACGTTTTCACAGTCGGCAACAATATACAACTCAGTTTAATATAAAGCCAATGTAACCACAGTTACGACTCTGCACTGACCACGAAATTTAACAACACTTATACTTGCTACACGGTTTCGAAACTTATTACCTAAGTCACAAGTTTCTTAATACATCGTGACTGCTCTCGAAGGAAACTTCAGAACTTCATTAAGACGCTACGGTTTGCCTGCACCGGTCAAAGTTAGACTCTCAGCCATGCTCGAGCACCTCTGGATGCCGGTCTTAATGTTGCTAACTAAAGATGTACCTATCTTTGGGCACTTTCGTTATTTTATCTCCAGCTTAGTGAGTTACGACTGTCATACTTTTACGCTTCTTACTAAAGTATTGATTTACTTTGACTTCACGTAAGTACTTTGTTTTTATTAGTTTTGACGCCTACTTAGCCAGGAGTGTTAATCTATTTTAGTATTAGGAAACAACAAAGTAAAACGTAAAACAAAGAAAAGCTCTCGTTACCCTTATCTCGTTATAATGAATACCTCGAAGGATTCTTTTCGCATAGTTCTGATAAAGAGGAGCGTCGAAACTTCAAATTAAGATTCTTGGAGTTCCTCGCGCAGGGAATAAGATTAATGAAGGATGGCACCTGGGGGTCGCTCGCTCGACTAACGATAGGCACCGGGTCGGAGGGGAAATAACTGTTAAAAATAATAAGCGGAAAAATTCTCCTCACAGAACACTTGACTATATATAGAGACAATGTTGCGCTGTTGATTGGATATAAATTGAGAAAAGGTCGTCCAAAAATTGGGTGAGAATCATCTTTAGGTAATAGAGTTTGGTTTCAGAGAAAGAACTCATACATTTTTTTTTGCAGATTTTCTATTTCTTTTCGCTTTTTTACTTCCGTTTCCCTGTAATATTCGTTTAATTTTAAGTAAGTTTAAATTTATTAAAAAAGCTATTGTCCACGGCTTTGCTCCCTGTGTATCTTTGTTTGGCTACTACTCAGCTTCTATTAGTCGTAGCGTGATGTTAAATGGGCTCTTCAACACTAAAGAATGATTCATCATATCGAATAAATAGTTCCTGAGATAAGCACGTTCAAACAAACAAACTCTTCAGCTTTATAATATTGGTATATAATATATATATCTTTTTAAAATTAATAATTAGAAACTTGCAAATAGAAGTAAGAAAGAAATGGGTAGATACCCACTGAATTTAACCTCTTAAGATACATTTAATTTTACGCACTTTATGATAAATTAAGTATATTTTTATTAGCATCCAAAATTCTGTATCCCTTCTACATTTTACCCTTTAAATACCGCTTCAATTAAGTCACTATTAGCACGCGCTCTTTATCTAAATCACAGTTTAGGTCCAACACCAACGCGTATTTAGTAGTTTTCTATTCAGAGCTATTCTGACGCATTAAAAGCATGCATAATAAGACAATATGTATGTATGTGCCTCAAACAATGAGGATAATAACAACGCATAATGGCGAATGAGAAAATTGCTCGTTGACTGCCACTAGCCTGAATATCAACAATGAGACGAGACAACAATGGCCCAGGACCTATATTCTCGAGCCTAGAGTAGCGAACTTAATGAAACAAAAACCGCTTTGGAAGTTGAACAGAGGGTGTACGTAAATTAAAGGCGAACTGGCGGTATAGAGTTTGTATATTGTAGTGTGTGCTCTTTGTCAACTTGGTATTTCATTTCAATGTTGTTGATGCATGTTTAGTATATATAAATAGCAGTATATAAATGTATGTACTCGTAGCATGTCTTGTAGGTAATAGAATACGTTTTATACGTACTAGTTAAGTGACTTACCATCTCCTAATGGTGAAGGAAAACATCTTAAGGAAACCCACATTAGACCGGCGTGTGTGGATTATGGCCTAAAACACTCTCAGCTTTCTAGATAGTGGAAAGAAAGAAGAAGAAGCCCAATAGTGGGACATTAATGGATTGCTGATGATGATTAAATAATTTTACTAACACGTCAGCCTTATGACCAATATGTAGTATGTGTAAAAGATTCATGGAAACCTTTTCTCATGAGTAAGCTTTATAGAATTTTAGTGTTTTAAAGCAATGATAGATACCTAGTAAAATTTAAAGTCCACTGAAGTACAGCAGATGGATTTTTATTACTTTTTACTTGTCAATTGTGAATTTTATGGAGGCAATTATTGTTGAAACACGCCGTTAGATTTATAGTAACAATCACAATGACGTCATGATACTGTTGTCGAGATTTTTGCATAGTTATGAAAATATTGCTGATAATGGATAAAATATCATAATTATAATAGGTTATTTCATGTTTTAACGTACGTTTATAAGAAAGTATAGATATTAATTAAAAGTGATAACAGCTTGCTTGTACATGTAGGTACATGATTGTACAGCTATTTCGTCAATTTTCAGTCTGCATGTATCAAAACGGAGTTTCGTCATTGTGTGGTTGTTTTTATAATTACTTAGATGGGTTAGATGGGATACTCTAATAAACGAATAAACAACTTTATCAAACAACGCTGCTAAGACTGCCATACATTGTTTAAACGGGAAATACAATATGTGAGGGAAAGTTCTCCAACTTCAAGGAATCTTGGAAGCCGCTAAGATCCCAACATCTCATTTCGCGGGAAAAACAAGACAATGCTTTTAAGCGATTCTAATGTAGGGGGGTCCGCGGCTCATATATTTACATTTTCCGTTAAGAGTTTTACCGAAGTTTGGCGGAATTTCATAAATATGCACCCTAAGGTGAATAAGTTCTTGTATGCATTGAGATTGGTTTAGTTTTATGATAGCAGCAAATTGTGTTTCGTAATAAATAAATACGTAAGGGTGCCAATTTAAGCATACGAAACTGAACTCTAAGATTGGCTAAATTTTTTCTTGGTTTGTTCAGTTTAGCACACTGAAAGCATTTGAAGTCGCCTTGTTCAGTCTGATAATGAAGCGATAGTTGCTGATGCAATAGCTTGATTATGCAGACCCCAGATATCGAAACCAGCATGCTTCAATCTCATGAAGAAATACCTGAGATTAGAACTAAGAAGAGAAAAGGCGGTTGCAATTAATGATATAGGTATACATATTTCAATTAAGGATCAGATAATAGTAGTAATAATGATAGTAATTCTCATTTTGTTCTATGAAATATGATGTCATCTAAAAAAATGACACTTTTTCTTCTCTATTCTATGCTATTATCCGTGAAGTCATGTTCCAAACATTTGGGAACTAGCCCGATATTAATAATCATGATGTAAATGCATGCTATACTCTCATTATTATCATCATATCAGCCCAATGATGTCCACTGCTGGACATACTCATACCGTTACCTAATTTCCGCCACAGAGAGCGATATTTGCTATATTTTATTCCACGCATGACACAGAGAGAACCGGTTCTTTTTAATAAATGCATCATATCGCAATTATCGGTGGTCTCGCAAATTTTTCGCCTTATCAATTTGCATGTTTATAGACATTCTTGTAGGCCCTATGTAAATTCACACGTCGGGCCTCAAATGATTTATACATTAATGAACATCATGAATCACTATGCCTCGTGACTGCTCGTAATTGCTATGCCAATCGAATTAATTCCTTCGCATAGTATTTTATGATACAGTTTTTGTAATTGATTTCACTGAGTTATCAATAAGTTTAACTTGTGTTTATAGTGGTCATATTTTCGAGTGTTTATTGATTCAGAGCGTGTTATGTAGTGTAATACAAGGATTTATGGGACTTTTAAATAATAGGCTTTGTGTGCTGGACTGCCGGCGTAGTTCATCCGTATTTGATAAATGTTTAAGACATAAGTATATGTATCATATTTATATTTTGAATTGGTTTGTTGTGAATTTTATTGAGTGTTAAAATAAATTCAGAAGGATATTGCCTGCCGTAAAAAATATTGGTGTATTTTTTTCAAAGTGAAATGTATATGAAAATTAAATGTATGAAAAACTGTCACTGTTATCACAAAAAACACTTGACTTTGAATTTTTTGTTTTACTTAAAACTTGTAATGTATCCGTAAAAGACATTATCAAAGTATACCTGAAAAGACTTCTGTAATCTTGAAACAGTACCTTAATATCACATTACCCTTGGTTACTAACATAAAATGTGAAATAATATGAAAAAAAAGATGGCCGACATCATGTAACACCCGTAAAAGTTTTACAAGCTCCGAGATATTTTTCACTAGGTACATACGAATTATTTGTATTAAGGCGACCCGAGATATTCACTTTTATTACAACAATTTCTTATATTTATATTATACGTCAAAAAAGCAAAATCGTGTACCTTTGCTGTAATAAAAGGTAATGGTGGAAGGCGAGGCAAGGTATCGTTTTGTCGGAAGATGGCTGAATCTCGGAGGGAGTGTAATTTCGACGCGGATTATGGCTCCATCCCCGAATAAGCATTAAAAACATGATGCTGGTCATTGTCCATACTATAGGCTGCTGTTATTACATGTTTATTAACTTTATGGGTTATATTCTAGGTATATTGCGCGAGACAAAATACGCTGCAAGAAAAGAAAACAACTTTTTTTGACGGGCTGCCTATAATAGACTAAAAGATAGAAAAAGTTTTATATCGGGTTTACCTTATGAAAAATAACATACATCCAGAGTAGAGTGACATCGTATTTGATAAAATAATGATTATTAGCAAAAACCGGTTTGTATTAGTGTCAGATTAAAAAGATAAGAGATAAGGTTGGTAAGCTAGTTAAGTCGACTACTTATAATAATATCCTCAAGATAGCAATAATTATTGCTATCTTGAGGATGTTATTGCACTCGGAGTATTGTTAATAATAAACAAATTATTTTTAACTATTTGTATTAAGTAATATTGTTGCGGGTGGCCGTTGCATGCGGGCGGCACAAAATTGTTCGTTGTGGCGGAAATTAAGTGAGTCCTATGTTCAACAGTGGACGTCATTGGGCTGATATGATGATGATGATGAATATAATTGTCCGTGTAGTAACGTATTAAGAATACATAATGTCACTATCCCATCTCAACCTTATGCAGACAAGAGTGTGCTCTTTCTCTACAAATCTTGCAGTGGCAAGAAAAGGAAAATTCGAAACAAACGTTACACCAACCCGTCTGGTCAGCGTGGTACAGTAGGCTAAATTCCCCCCACATTCTGTAAAAGCAGTAAAGGTGTTTAAAGTTTACTAAAAGTGTTCTCAATGAGTGTATTAAGTTTACGGAGGGACATATTTATGGACTAAATTCTTTGGCCCTTTTGCAATCTAGAAAAAAGAACAGATGATAGGATTCTTACCAATCTATTTTAATTCTGGCATAAATATTCTTCCTCTTTTGAATGTGCCTCTTGGGTTCGATTCTTACACGAGACAAATATTTGTCTGATTCATAGATATTTGTTTATATTCTGTGTCTTCACTGCACTTGGTATTCTTTAATTGTATGTTTAATTATTGTAAAGTCCGTGACACGTCATGGCGGCTTGTTTTCTAGTGCAGACGTTGTAATTTGTTTTTGAAATGTTCTAGGGTCTTACTCTGAATTTCGATATTCGATTCAAACATTTGACAGCGACATCAAAACAGACTAATCGAATGTCGAATTTCAGAGTAAACCCCGTGAATCTATAGTGTTATAGTGTTTGTATTAAAAGTAGTCATCCAAGTATGTAGTTGTCTACTGCATCATTTGTAATACACACACTATTTGACACTGATGGCGATTTTATCATAAAATAAACAATTTGTTGATATTGATATGACGGTTAGTAACATTACTTTTTATGGTAATTACGGGATTCGCGCGATCCCTCGCTCACAATAACAATAGTAAAGTATATTAGTTTATTGATACTGTGTATGGAATTGATATAGAAACATTTTGTAACGTAATAACTATGTTAAAAACCTTTATGGAAAAAAATTGTTAACAAATTTATTATTAACAAATTCTATGACAGTTGTACCTAATACCTAACAACTGTCACATACTTTGACAGATCTTTTAAAAAGTTTTCTGATTATGTGAATACTAGCTTATACCCGTGACTTCGTCCGCGTACATTTCAATATTAACACAGAAATTTTATATTATTCAATATTACCTACATTATAAAGATATGATTCGTATATTAATATTATTCAAGTAATAAGGTTGTATGGTTGGCTAAAAGAAAATAGAGATTTCTTTTTAATCTGACATAGTTGAATTGTCATTTAGGACTGACGTCGATAAATATACATACAACATGAAAGAATGAATGTTTGTTTGGATGTTTGATAATTTTAACCAAAAAGACACGGGATGTATGTTTCACAAAGATAAGTACGATTCTAATCAATCACGTAATATTGGTTATGTTTAATCTGAAGTAATATCTGAGCTTAGAAAACATTGGCGGAAATTTCCCCTCTAAAGGTGAAAAGTTGCTGTGGTGACTGGAACAAAATAACAGATAAGCGAAGTCACGGTGACATACAGTAATATTATATATTATTATAAGATTTTTTGGATTATATACTTTTCATTTAATATCGTAATAACTTTTAAACTATTTGTCGAAATAACTTAGTGTGAAGGACAAAATTTATCTACATTAAATGACAAAAGTGATAAAGTTATTTACATTTCCAGGAATTAGTTTAATACCATGAAATTTTTCACTTTAAATGCAGTTTCCGATTTAAATGTATTTCTGGCTCACTATTCTCTCTTTATATACACTTCCACATAAAAGATACGCATATGCTGTCGCGGACCTTTTTTAGAACTATTTAAAAGTAACAATTCCTCCATACATTGTCCTCATGTAACACTAACGGTTTAGGTAGAGGAAGCAGAAATAGCAATAAGATGGCAGAATTTTCTCCGACTTACTTTGCATTTGTTCTTATGGTTTAGCCAATTTAAAGCCGTTTCCAAAGTAGCATGAATTGTGTGTGTATTTTCTAAACCGTAAACCCTCAAAATTTCAAAAAACTACAAAGATAACGCTTAATACATACTTCCAACGAAAATTATTTTGAACACTATCGGATACTGTTTTTGAGTGATTGCCGAAAAACTGCACAACATTGAGCATCCAACATGCTCTTAACCGGTTTTTAAACCAAACATATTGCATTGCATAAACATAGTCATATTTTGTGATGAAAAAAAAATCAGGGTAGACAGTTGATAGTAGCTGGATTTGTTACATACAAACCAAACAATAATGTAAAGATTTCCGTTAAAGCTTTTATAAAATATAAGAAAAAAAATAGGATTTTCCACACAGATGCAAGTTTTATTAGTAAAAAACAAAAATTTAAATTTATTTTTTTTTTGTGCAAAAAAGTTTTAGTTTAGCCTTTCAGAAATTTTGTACATTTTTTTATTTTTGAATGAAGTTTGCCTTTCCTCGTGACATAGTCGACAAGGGATCACGCAATGTTTACGCTTGCGATCCGATTTTTCCGCTTCCATAACTGAGTTACTGATACACAAACTTGTTATGCACTTTTATGCATTCCTCTAGATTTGACTATAAGGTTGAAATTTGAAAGGAACAGCACAAAATATAAGTTTGTCACGAAACGGAAAACTCTCGAACGTCCCGTGGGTCCGTCCGGCCGGCAGTGTGCAAAACACTGGATTCATATTATTTGTTAAACGTTCACTCAGAAGAACTTATACAAAATAATATTATTATATAAGTAAAAATACTTTAAAAATGTTTTAAATTACTTTTGAAGCTTTCGTGGCTCAGTGGTTGGGGACCCTGACTGCGCTGTGTGTGAATGCCCACATTATTATATTATTACATTATTATTTTCAGTGCATAACAAAACAAATTTCATTTCTTAGTTCAGTTCAGTCCTTTGTAATTTCAGTCCCACTCTCATTAATGTATGTATAGCTATACACAAGGTTGCAAATATAACGAAACATAACAATATATACACTATAATATTAGGGCATACTTCTTGAAACGCTGCTGTATAAAATCCAAAGCATAGGCTGATAGATGCCATAACAAACGAAACTACGCCTAATACCCTGTGCCCAATAGACGTTAATTTATAATTCAGCATTGTCACTGGACCACACATGAGACTGCCCATCGCACAGATGTGTGCGACGAAACCTGAAAATAAAATGTGAATTAGTTCAGCTTATATAATGAGATAGTAGAATGGATACATAAGCAAATCATGCATGAATGCGCAATTAGGGAGTACAGACCTTGTAGGTTCTTTATTAGTCCTTATAATTAAGAATAGCTCGTGTATTACGGCCGCAGTTTTTTAAGTCCGTGCATTATTTTAATACGGGTTTATAATGACATTTTTTTTTTTATACCACGACGGTGGCAAACAGACGTACGGTCCGCCTGATGGTAAGCGGTTACCGTAGCTTATGCCTATTTCTCTTCGTTATCTGTTTAAGTTAATACTTTTGAAGTGAGATGAGTATATATTTATCATCATCAGATATTAGCAGCCGTAGGAAGTCCACAGTTACTGTTAGACACAGGTGTACTTAAGAGATTTTGAATAGAACCTGTTTACGTAATACCTTTTCTTATTTGATGGATCAGAGCCTCGGAAAGAAAATTGTGCAATGGTATATGGCAATAATAGTCACCTAGTGTACTATGGGTGCTTGACATAATTCCTTCTTTTGTTATTAAGACGGCTGTTCCATATAAAGAAAAGCCAAGTCCACAAACTTGAAATAATATATGCACCCACTTTCGATGTATTAACTTGAGTGGCGAGGACCAACCATTTGCGTGGGTCTGACACAGAATACCTTGCGCACAGAAAAATTGGTACTGAAATAACAAAAGATAAGTTAGAACAGCATTTAGGCCTATAATTGAGAAGTAAGAGAGGTATGGTACAACGAGTAACCTCCAATCAAACTGAACCGCCGTCTAACCTAACATGCGAGGTCCAATGGGTCATATTTTTTGATGAGGTCGAATCTTGGGGGTCCGACGGGTACGCAGCCTAGGCTGCGTTTCAACCACAGATATGCGAGGATGCGATGTTTATTATGAACCAAAGAATCATTATCGTTGATCATTCATTTACCTGACGTCAGGTCAACCTTAGGGTGTAATGGCACGTTACAATTTAGTTTTAGGTGCATCGCTTGGCCTCAAATTGTATTTAAAAAATTGGAACAATTTGACATGATTTGAAACACCTGATGCCGCCGTAGTGAGCAATCCCTCGCGCGCAGAGAAAGCGTCCTAGATGTACGCCGCCACTGTTAGGGATGATTTATATTAGACCGCGCATAACTGTGGTGTAGATGAGTGTCGTACGTTAGTAAACGTGCCCGGATTGGACACGGATCATCACTGTGTAATGTTAAACTACTTCATACAAAATGTATTTAACGTTTCAAATCTGTGCCCCGTAAGAGCTACGCACACGGCACGCCCGATCTAATATAAATCTTTCTTTATTCTATGTTGGTGCTCTGCTAGGACTGACACTGGCTGTATCGTTAATGTAGTATCAGGTTCCTGACAGCCAACCTTTATAAGCGTAGTGTTGGTACACAGAGAGGATGTATAGAGTATGCAGGGTTTTTGCCGTCTTCAGGCGAACAAGGTTATATAACCGTCCCGTTTCCCTAAACGTGGTGGTATGCATAAACTGCATTTCCCCTCTTATTAAAAAATAAAATACTCACCCCCAGAGTACTGCACCATGCATGCACACTCATTTCACTATTCTGGGTATATATAAACGTGGCCATGACTATAGATCCGATCAACACATGTGATAGACCTATACCAAGGGCAAATAATATTGTGCGAACATATTGCCCATGGTTTTCAAGAACTACTAATTTTACAGAGGCAAACTTTAACCGTGATCGTCCTGTATCTGAATTTATTTTCATTGTAAGCACCTCTGTAATCTAACATAACGTTTCCTTTTCTATATAAATGTACACATAAGCCACGTGCAACAAAAATGTGAAATTGATAATTGTTCACATTCTTTAGCTTCTTAAAGGTAAAGATTTTTATCAGACAAATAAAAACATGGATTTTATACATAAGACAAATAAACAAACAATGCCGAAGTGCCTACATTTCGTCCACAGCACAGATAACTTTAAATTAGTCAGAGAGTCCACAGACTGCATAATTTTTAAAACGTAATGAAGCATGGATTTTTTATTGACCTTTAATGTTAAAAAAGGTTTAATAATTACTTTTGAGGGACTCGGTGTACGATTTTTTAACAAAATTCCCGAAGACATTATGAATTTACCCTTACTTAAATTCAAAACCGTTATTAAAGATCATCTTATTCGTAAGGGGTATTATACAATTAATGAGTTTTTAGATGATAAAATGTCTTGGAAATAATGTTATCTTTGATTTGATTTATCTTGTTTGTGTAGAATGACACTTGTGACGTGGGGGCACGTTGTGAATATTTATGTCAGTTTTCTCTTGCATTTCTTTTATTTTTTTTGTATCATTTTTGTTAAGTTATGTCAGTCAGTATGTCACAGACTGTCCCTAATGGCTGCATAGCAATGTGTAAAGTGATGCAACCACAGAGCCTTACTTTTTACTTTCTGTTTAATATTTAGTTTGTAAACATTCATTATAATTCGTTAATCTAACGGTGTAGTGCTCTGCTGCATCACTTTACACGCTACCCAAATTGTAAATTACAAAAGATTGTAACTATCCATTTTTTTAAAAAGAGTGGCGTGAGTTTCTTGCCAGTTCTTCTCATAGCTCCACCCCGTCAGCGAACTGGTCGTAGGCAAATTTGCTGACACTACTTTTCGGATAACCTGTTACATTCTTGTGACTTTCATAAGTGTTACCTTGTAACCTAGATGAATAAACGAGATTTCATTTCATTTCATTATGAATAGAAGTCAATGAAGTAATTACCAACTCCTTTCACTTCTATTCATAAACCTTGTATTAAAATAATTTTGAAAAACAAAATTCAATTATCATGTGAAAACATTAATGGTACCTACGTACTAATTATGGTTAAGATTATATGTATACTTTACCATATTATCATAAGTTGATAATTATCACTGACTAGCTCTTGTCCTGGGCTTCACTCCCGAGGGTCTTTGCTTTGCGATTGGTCGTAGCGTGATGGTAATAGCCTATAGCCATTTTTGATAAATAGGCTTTCCAACACAAAAATATTTTTTTTACTAGCACAGCATTTAAAAAATGTTTATAAAACATATTTAGATTTGAGGTAAAAAACATATATTTAAATTAAAGCTTATAAAAGATGTAGGTACTGTACAATACAATCGTTATTAAAATTACATATTGATTGCCCATGGTAAGATAAGCGATTTCCTTGATGGAGAGTTGTTATCGCCAACCATAAACCACTATGCATTACAGTACTAGAGATATATTATGATCAAATTCGCGATACACAGTTACTTAGTCTTTCAGCACAGTTATTCTCTTACTTCATCACTTTCAACAATACTTATAACGTCTTTCAAATAATTCTGAATACAAACAATTTAATCTTACATAATTAAAGGTCAAAATTAAAATATCACTTACATTATATCTTCCACAATATTAACTTCTGAATTTCGTAACAAACGTGATAAAAGGGGCGATGATAATCACAAAGGTCAAAATAGCAGTGAAGACAATAAGGGTGTAGGCATTACCGTCACCAACATAATTCATGAAGCCAGTTTTTTCGAAGCCGTAACAGAGAGAAATGCTTGCTGTTGCGAAGCCGACGATTCCAAAGCAGATGTGTGTCAGTTTCGATAGCTTGCCGGGAATAAACTTGCGGATTTCATATGCGTATAAAGACGTCAGACCGTTGACCAGCGAGACTGTTGTGAAGACTAAAGCCACGAGCGCTGTTAAAGAAAATGTTGCTCTTAATAATGTTGGTTATAATAGTCCAGGCGTCATTGATATACGATTTTGTCTCTGGTGTATCAATAATATTTTCGAAAATTCGAATATTAAATTTTCAACTCTTAGGTCTATGGTAAAGATCTGAGCATTGCTAGTGCACCACAAGAATGATGGTCATTATTACAATAAATTAGTCCAAGGAACTTATATATCTTATACGTACGTATATCTTTAGTTAGATAAGTTCCTTGGTCAAGAATGGTTTCATCACAGTTCGATTACTTTTCCACGATTAGTCATTCGTTCTTATATCTAGGTTATACACTGCAATAGACTTCTAAAATGTCGATACACAAAAGTCATCTAGACACGTGACAGAAAAAACCTACCTCTGTTATGTGCGTGACAGCGTGTCAAGCCAAGTTCAAGAAAAAAGAACTGACGACACGCGGTCGTGGGGTAATATTTAATAATAATAATAATATTCTACCACATTCACACAGCGCCATCTAGTCCCAAAGTAAGCAATTACAATTGCTTGTGTTATGGGTACTAAACAACTGATATAGTACATAAATACATTTTTTTTTTGTAAATACATACATATTATAGATAAATTACACCCAGACACAGAACAAACCTTTATGCTCATCACACAAACATTTGTCTTGGGTGGGAATCGAACCCACGACCTCCGGCTTAGCAGTCAGGGTCACTAACCAATAGACCAACAGGCCAGTCGATATTACACACAAACCATTTGGATCTACTTTTGATACAATAAGGTAACAAGAGTCAAATTAAAATTTTGTTTGTCACAATCATCTAAGAGATCTCTCGGTTTTTTTATTAAAATTGCATTTTTTATTCACTTTACTAAAAGAAAATTTTACTTTTAATTGGGTGGTACCCTTAGACAATCAATTATGAACCGTTTTCAAAAAAAAAATACACAGAAAATTGTGACTCACCAAATTGTCCGTGATAAGTATTAAAATTCACACTTTTATCCAAGCTCATGATAATGCTACCAGCGATAGCTAGTCCAGATCCAAGAACCTGTAAGATCCAGTGAGCTCGTTTTTTGTCCACGAGTCTGAGATGTGCTGACCAACCGTTATGTGGGGACAAGCTGAGGATAGCTTCAGCCATCAGTAGTTGATACTAGAAAAAAAAAACAATAAATATTTTAAGGTTAGGTTGATCCTACAAATGACATTATAAAACTACCATAAAACCCTGACTGCTAAGTCGGAGGTCATGACTTCGATTCCCACCCTGGGACAAATCTTTATGTGATGAACATGATTGTTTGTTCTGTGCCTGGGTGTAATTTATCTGTAATATGTATGTATTTACAAAAAAGTACCCTTATCACAAGTAAATATTATAATTGCTTAATTTGGGACTACATGCCGCTTTGTGAATGTGTGAAATATAATTGTAAAATACGGATTGTTTTAAATTAGTTAGATGGACGTTTTTGGAATACATTTTATTGGGCAAATCATATGCTAGGTGCCTATTTACATCTCAAACATGATATTTTGTGGTAGGATCTCTGTAGTCCCGAAACTTCATCTTAAACAGCGGCGTTTATGTCTTCAAGGGTCTACAGACTTCTTGTATATTAGTACATATATTACTCAGGAACATTAAAGTGAGAATGGGAGGCAGTCATCTGCTACAAACTTTGAATAAAAATGAAAATAAATAAAATTTGTTGCCCTCGCTTCAGCGCTCAAGTGGAGTTGGATAATGTTTATTATTTTATCACCATTAGTACATCATGTACCTTACATTCAATTAGAATAGCGGAAATTGCTTTAAGTAATCAAAGCTTGTCGAATTTGAACAATAAAACGAGTCATACGCATTACAGCTTATAGTTTCTAGAAATGGACCACCCAATGAATGTCGTAAAGTACATGCCTTAATTATTGCAATTATATGAACATTGACGTAGCTATGAAGTAATGTAATTATGTACGTATTCTTGTTAAAATTAATCAAGACTTTTCCTTTATCATTTGTAAATATACAGGCACTTATTTATAAATTATAAGATAATCCAGAAAAAATAAATTTCTAATCGCCTTTTTTCTTATGTCAAAATCATTTAAAAATACAGAAAAACGCTGGAGTAATGATTTTGAAAAAATCCTTTTGTGTAAGTACGGTTAAAGACATTTATTTTTCTCAAAAGATTAACAATAATCACTTACAGAGAGAAATACAATAATGAACACAAATATAGTAACCAACTTAGTGTAGTGTTAATAATGTAGGTAGTTGTGATATTAGTTAAGTTAAAAATTCTTGTGCAGTATTTGTTTACTAAGGCATATGACTTAGTGACATGTAACAATTAAATTACTAAGATGATACTAAGAAATATTTAGCAAAAATTATATAGTATATATAAAATATGATATGAATTTTCATAATCATCAGCCTGTATAAGGCCTATGTCCAGCTGAGGACTATGATCTAAATATTTTAGGGCACTGTTATTGTTTGGTACATAGTCACCTTTCTTTTGAAATAAAAGAAAAAACACTTACCCCAATAACACACAAGACAATATGTAAAGGTGTAGCTCCTAGCGGTACTCCAGATCTAAACGCATATATCAACGATCCTCCCACAACGATACCTATTAATACGTGAGTTAACAAATTCAGTGATGCCTGAAAAGTCTTCAATCTATAATCAACCTCGCTTTTTTTATTACTACCACCATTCTTGTTTCCAGTTTCTGTCGAACTCCCGTCCATATTGTATTTAATTAAATTTTAATAGTTAAATTTAATAATTAAAATAGGTATCGTTATTGTTTGAATCCCGGCTATAGAATGAATGCGTTTGTTAAAAAGAACCACAAAAAAAGCAAGTACAGCGAAGTGCATTTTCTCATATCACTTGCCTTTGATAAATAGCTTAGATAAACTAACAACTTTCGGCAATCTGTTTCATTCTTTAATTACGGTTTGAGTAATTAGGATACCTATGCTAAATATTAAATTTAATACCTAGTTATTTAAATACAGATACTAAGTGTTACTTATAATATCGGCTAGAAACAAATATAATGTGAAAACTTCAGTAGTTATTGAGGATAACGAATCATATATTATGGTTATCGTTATCGGTGGGTAAATATTAGTATTTATTTATGTCTGGACTACTGCTACGTGTCCTGAACATTACTGTTGTCTGTTAATGGGGTAAGTGTTTGTTTAAATTAATGAAATATATATTCTACAATTTTTATCAATTCAAACCAAATATTATTTACCTAATACTATTATTTAAATAAACGATATATTAGTGATAAATAAATACTCGTTTCCATTGAAACATAGTGTTGATTGTAGGGTTCCGTAACTCAAAAGGAAAAAACGGAACCCTTTAGGATCATTCCATTGTCCTTCTGTCTGTCTGTCAGTCAGTCTGTCAAGAATATTTTTCTTAAGAACGCGTAAAGGTATCAAGCTCTAATTAATATCAAATATATATAAAAAATCTAGGGTCTGCAATTCCTTGGCGCAATAAAAAACAGAGTTCTAAGGAAACGCAATCAAAAGATAGAGCCGCTTATACTCCATTATTATCGCATATCTTTATTTTGACTTTTATTCCGGACTGACGTTACATAAAGATATCTCTACCCTACCTTTACATAAATATATATTCTAACTTATAGCTTTTCTTATAGTTTTTTTATTGGGCGCGGGCGGGGACGGTACTAACAGCTCATCGATGTCAATATCCTCTCTAGCCCTTAGAGTCTCTATAGATGGACTGCTTAGAGCTTTGCTCCCATGCTGTGTATTGAAATTCAAAAATATTTATTTTCATTTTACAGTTGATTCAATAAAAAATAATAATTGAAACCTTCCGTTCCAAAAATCAATGCATGTGATGGAAGGCCCCTAATAAAAAAAATCAGTGGTTACAGGAATTAAAATACGCGCGGGCGAAGCCGCGGCCGACAGCACATCCGATATAATGTTCATTGGAAAGTTTGAAATAAAGTTAATAAAACCTAGTTAGCTAAAGAGGTAAAAAGACATATATTTAATAAAATAAAGCTTACAAAAAGATGTACTGTACAATAAAATCATTATTACAATTTATTCTTACATAATTAAAGATCAAACTTACAATATAACTAGGTAAACAATTATATTACAATACAAATAAATACAAATACTCGTATACAGTTTTCACCTTCTGAATTTCGTAACAAACGTGATAAAAGGGGCGATAATAATCACAAAGGTCAAAATAGCAGTGAAGACAATAAGGGTGTACGCATTACCGTCACCAACATAATTCATGAAGCCAGTTTTTTCGAAGCCGTAACAGAGAGAAATGCTTGCTGTTGCGAAGCCGACGATTCCAAAGCAGATGTGTGTCAGTTTCGATAGCTTGCCGGGAATAAACTTGCGGATTTCATATGCGTATAAAGATGTCAGACCGTTGACCAGCGAGACGGTTGTGAAGACTAAAGCCACGAGCGCTGTTGGGGAAAATGTTGCTCTTAATAATGTTGAAATATAAAAAAATGGTAATCGTAATATTTCAAGTAATCATAGTATCCATTGATAAACAATTTAGGCCTGGCATATTAATTATATTTTCGGACATTTAAAAATTAAATTTCCTGTCAGCCCTTTCAGAAGTAGATAATCAGGTAGACTGGTTTTGATTAAGTACTTATTTATTGTATGCTTGTATGTTGGCACATGTTAAAGAATAGAGAAAAAAATAATAAGTACAGATTTTATAATCATAGATTTTATACGAGATTTGAACAACCTATTTTATTCACTCTACTAAAAGAAAATGTTACTTCTTAATATGTAGTATGATTAGTCAAGGAGATAAGTTCCGTTAAAAAAACAAGTTGTGACTTACCAAATTGTCCGTGATAAGTATTAAAATTCACACTTTTGTCCAAGCTCTTGATAATGCTACCAGCGATAGCTAGTCCAGATCCAAGAACCTGTAAGATCCAGTGCGCTCGTTTTTTGTCCACGAGTCTGAGATGTGCTGACCAGCCATTATGTGGGGACAAGCTGAGGATGGCTTCAGCCATCAATAGTTGATACTGAAACAAAAGAAAATATCACCTTACCGAATGAAAAAAGTATACCTATAGTATAACAAATTACAAAGTTTTGCATTTTTAATAAGTTCGCTGAATATCTTGAGTATCGATTTTGGCACAAATGTATTTTATAAGGCAAATAATAAGACATGTGCCTTATTTCAGGACTATATTAATTTGAAATGAATGTTAATATGTTTTTAGATTTAAAATTAAACAAGCTAATACTTACCCCAATAACACACAAGACAATGTGTAAAGGTGTAGCTCCTAGCGGTACTCCAGATCTAAACGCATATATCAACGATCCTCCCACAACGATACCTATTAATACGTGAGTTAACAAATTCAGTGATGCCTGAAAAGTCTTCAATCTATAATCAACCTCACTTTTTTTATTACTACCACCATTCTTGATTCCAGTTTCATTTGAATTCACGTCCATATTGTATTTAATTAAATTTCAATAATTAAATTTAATAATTAATATAAATAGGTGTCGTTGTTGTTTGAATCCCGGCTAGAGAATAAATGCCTGTATTAAAGGGCCTCACAATAAAAGCAAACACAATAAAATGCATAGTCTTCGAGTGCGAAATCAAAGCATATCATTGGCCTTTGATAAATTTATCTAGAGTTAACAGCAGAAGCTTCGATAAACTAGCAACTTTCGGTAATCAGTTTCATTCTTCAACTACGATTCAAACTATTAGGATACCTATTTTAAGTAAATTTAATAAATGAAGTACATATTTATAGACTTTAATAAAAAAGTGTTAGCGTACTTGAAACAAATATGAAGACATAGTATCGATGGGTCCTTTGATAATATTGGTATTTATATAGGTATGTCTGGACTACTGTAATGTTGTCAGTTAATGGGGTAAGTGTTAGTTTAAATTAATTTGACGAAATATATGATGTTTTAACATCATATATTTATATATCTTAAATAAATTAATACAAACCAACTATTATTTTTATTATTTAAGTAAGGGGTATACTCATATTAGAAAAATAGATATGTCCTGATTAATAGGTAATTAATTGATTTTTATCCATTCAATTAAAAAAAAACATGTGTGAAAGACATTGTTGAGGGAATTTAGCCTACTATTACCACGCTGGCTAGACGGATTGGGATAGGATTTTGTTTCGAATTATGTTTATGGTTTCTCCCTTAGTCACCTTTTACAACACCCACGTTGTTGAAATGGGGTAGTGACAATCTACACAGACTTAGCACATCGTTACCTACCACAGATTTATTAAGATTACGAATAGTTTTACAAAGTTACTTTTAATACAAATGGCGTAATAAAACAAGGACTAGATTACGTAGTAAACATATATTTCGTTTAAAGCTTAGAACAAGATGTACTTGTGCAGTATATGAATTAACATAATTAACTTAAGTCTAAAACTAATAATGAATTTATTATCGATAAGTTTGCATAATTAAATAACCATATTGTGAAAACATAACTGATTAATGGAGGTAATCTTAAAATAAATGATAAAAACATAATTATATAGATAGTACATTGTATAACTATAAATCCTAGATTGAATACAGAGTACTTATTAATTTACTTCATACACATTATGTGGATACATAATAATATAGATACCTAAAAAACCTATTTCTGTTCTGTGGATACATACTTATAGTTAC
The DNA here is from genome assembly GCA_905147015.1 of Laspeyria flexula. Taxonomy (NCBI): domain Eukaryota; kingdom Metazoa; phylum Arthropoda; class Insecta; order Lepidoptera; family Erebidae; genus Laspeyria; species Laspeyria flexula. The sequence continues at coordinate 8,235,219 of LR989963.1, forward strand.
ATACTTATAAATATTTAGAAGTTTATCTGCAAACTATACAGTCCATAGAACGCATTGTCGTCTTGGGAAAAGCAGAGGACATCCAAGTAATAGACCGAATAAATAAAGTCTGCTGTGAAAAGGCGAAGTGAGATGTATCATAATAATATATGCCCCATCGTAGAAATACTACATAATGTGCTTGTAGCATTATGGCACTAAGATGTTCGTAATAATCATCAAGGTTAAGCAACTTTCGGTAAGGTCAGTTCATTGATGAGTGACCATTTATGGCATTTTATTTCTCGAATGTCTCTGTGCTTCCAAAGGCACGTAAAGTCACTCGTCTCGGTTCGTTACCACTTAAAGTGCTTTTCGTTAACTCACGTTGGAAGCCTTCTGGGCGACTGATAAATTCTAGATGATGATTCCAAGGTTTGTCTCATACGATAATAATAATAACAATTACATGACAACCAGGAGCGCTCTGACAATATCGTAACACCTCAGAAGAAGCAGTCAAAATCATTATTTGTCTCATCAACTTCTGCTTTTCGTTGCAAACGTGATTAAAGGAGCAATTATAATGGCGAAAGTAAAGATGGTGGTAAAAGTAATGAGGGTGTAAGCAATGCCTTCCCCAACGTGTGACATGAAGAAATGCTTTTCGAAGCCGTAACAGAGAGTGATGTTGGCTGCGACGAAGGCGACGGTACCGAAGCAGATATGAGTTAGCTTCGATAGCTTGCTGGGGATACAACCGCGTAGTTCATAGGCGTATAAAGATGAAAGACCGCTGACTATCGAGACGCTAGTGAAGACAAACGCAACGAGTCCTGTGGAAAAAATCTTGCTGTTAATTAAATCAAAATACCGGTTCCGCAGCAAAAGGGCGTATCTTCATAGCGCTCACGTCCTTTTGTTGAGAAAAGCAATCGGCAATAACAAAAAAACGGTAGATCCGAGCATGTTCAAAATAATTTTAGTTGAAAGTGTTTATTAAGCGTTATATTTGTTTTTCTTTTTCAGGTTTTTAGGTTTTACGGTTTAGAAAATAGAGGGGAGGGACACGTCTGCAAATTATTGGTCAAAGGGTTTTGTCAACATTATATTCCGACTAAGTCAATGTTGAGATTCATAGTAGGGCCTCAGAACTTACCAAATTGTCCGTGATAAGTATTAAAATGAACACTTTTGTCCAAGATTTTGATAATGCTACCAGCGATAGCTAGTCCAGATCCAAGAACCTGCAAGATCCAATGTGCTCGTTTTTTGTCTACGAGTCTGAGATGCGCGGACCAGCCGTTATGTGGGGACAAGCTGAGGATGGCTTCAGCCATCAACAGTTGATACTAGAACAATGCATTGAATTTTCAGGATGCAAACATAAATTATTTTAGTAAGTAGTTTATAGTTAATAAATTTAGCACAAGAAATATTAAGAAATGCTCCTATGTATCAAAATGGCCGGTTTTTAATTGTTTTTAGATCAACAAAGTTATCGATCAAAAATTCTAAGAAAAATATTAACATTTTAGTCGAGTAAAATAAGTAGAATAAATAATTAAAGAAGCGTTTCAACTTCACAAAAATGTTTGTACAGGTTCAACCCTATCAGTTACAATAAACAACGCGCAATGCATTAGAAGTATATTGCATTACTGAACATAAAGAGATTTTTATACCATTTTAAAGAAAATATTATGTCGTTTTTTTATACTGCAATGTCTTTAATTAATGATAGTTTGTAAAGTAAATATACCGAAAAAATCAGAATAATACGTACTGTCTTATATCTATACATACACGTATTTTTAAGTATATAAAACAATAACTATGTAATAACCTATACAATGATGGCTTATTGAAAATGGTTGGATGTTTTTTTACTGCGGCATTTTCCTACGCTGCATTCGGACGCAACTCGGACCTAAGATCAATTGTGATATTTTATTTTCTTATTAAACGCAGTGTTAGTTTTTAGTTATAAAAACAACTACTTAAATAGAAAAATGAAATTAGAATTTTAGAAAGCAAACACTCACCCCAATAACACACAAAACAATATGTAAACTTGTAGCTACTAGCGGTATTCCAGATCTAAACGCAAACATTAACGCTCCTCCAACAACGATACCTATAGATACGTGAGTCAACAAGTTCAATGATGACTGAAAAGTCTTTAGTCTATAATCAACTTCTCTGGCATATTGTGTGGTATTACTACTTTCTTTAATTCCATTTTCAATTGCAGCTCCTTTCATTTTACACTTATTTTAATTCTAATAATGTAAGTAAATAACCTAGTACTTTGAATCTCAATCTGAAAATGAATTGGTTAACCAGCAAACATTGTATTATCTGAAGCTATTACTGTCATACTCTTGATAAATTTATCAGATGAGAGCGATAATGATTTGACTTTGCACGTGGTGCATATGCATACAACACATTTTAATAACATATAAAAGTCGGAAAAACCATAAGTGACCGAATGGGAATGCGACCGGCATCGGCAGTACCATATGGATTCAACTTTGTACAATTTATATGTACTAGACATGTGACTTAACTGCATACATATTCTAGAAGAAATTTTAAGAGAATGTCTAACCCACATTAGGTCAGCAAGGTGCTTTTTAGTGTTGTCATATTTGTCAATTTAAATTATAAACTTTTCTAAAGTTGCCAACTTTAAAAAAATATATATTTTTGGCATTTTTTATTCACACTAACTTAATCTTAGCGATGTCAGGAGAATGTTTGATAATTTATAATAAGTGTTCGCAAAACATGTTATTCTATGTATGATACATGGACATAAATCATTTAATAATATTTTCAATATGGTAAACTTCTATTCATAGTAAGTAATAATTCATAATGACTTTTAGATCTGCACAAAGCGAAGCAGATACAATAGAAACTGCTTATTTTGCAAAAGTTTCGTTATTTTCTTTGAGTACCTTTGAATATCATTGAGTTGGAAAAAATGGACTAGACTTAATTAATATTCAGTTAGATTTGTGGCAATTTCATTTTCGAGCGTCTCCGTGCTTTGGAAGACACGTAAAGCTGTTGGTCCCGATTATCACATAATTTGGTAGTCGTTAAGTCAAATTGGAAGCCTTTTGGGTGATTTGATAAATTCCAACACTAGGGTCTACCTCATGTCTGAATAGACTTGAGGTAGACCCTAGTGTATATTTTCTTGTGTATTATTCCTACTGTAGATTCTAGAGTATATTTTCTTCTTCTTCGAATGATAAGAAGAAGAAATTATACTCTAGAGTCGTTTGGTAAATACACTTATCTTAAGCATTGTGATGGTGGATTAAAATTTAGTCTGTGTATTCAATGAAAAGTAATAATATTATCTATTTCGCCACAAGATAATTGCAAAGTAATCTATTTAGTTTTATCGATAAAATTGTATAATATATTAAACCAATGTTTAGATAATGTCGTAATGAGCTTGGATATACACCTAAAATATTTCGTTCAGATTATAGCTTATAATACATTATTACTCTAAAATAAGTATGTTATATCATGTGTCTATTTACGCGTTATCGAAATTACAAGCAATTTTACTTAGCAACTTTTCAATCATAGTCGTAAGTAACTTGAAAAAGCAGCTCGTCAATTCAGACCATGAGATGTTCGTTCCACGGCATTATTCGCAAAGGTTCATTTTGAATTCGTCATTTCATACCAATGAACAATGGAAAATGGTAAAAAAGGTCGACTTCAAAAATGATCCTTCGCCATTCATACCGTGGGACAAACACCTCATGATATCAACCGATGACAGACCCAAAAACGTAGCAATTCTAACAAATATGTATTTGAAGCAATATCTCAAATAACTATCAGTTATTTGAGATATTACTATTTTAAATATCAGTAAAATAGGTGTCTAAGTCAATAAAATAGTGCTAAATCATGTTTCTTACAATACAATATTCAACACATACATACTGTAAGAAAGCCCAACAACAACTTTTTATAATTTAAATAAATGCATGAAACTTTCTTAGAATTGTCCAAAACTTTCACGGAACTACATAAATATTTAGAATTTTATATCTGTGTTTACAGTACTTCAGTCACTTAATAAAGCAGTTAAAATATAAGGTCAAACATGTTATCAAGGTTTAAGGTATCAGTAACCCATATTTTCTTACGTAAGATTTGTCAAAGTAATATATTGCATATAGACCGTTCCTATCAGGGACTCGCTATAAATTCTCCATAGAGTGTCTCAACACTTAATCTTAGCGATGTCAGGAGAATGTTTGATAATGTAATATCGGTATACGTCATGTCCTACCGTTTGTGGATCGGTGAAACCACCGACAGAATACGAATAATGTCGCAGTAGGCCCCGGTCAGAGGTCTGCAGTTCTAAACACTCCTGTATATCCTGTCACATTTATCAAAGGATATGGTCGTACATCTCAAATATTAGCAATGGCAACAATACTCTATACCAGAATGTGCGTATCGAGGGCCATTAGTCTTCTCCGAGTTTCCTTTATAGTTTAGATGCCATAAAGATTGTCAGTAGCACCGAGAAGTTATCTATTCTGATCGGTTACCTGTCCCAGTTTAATTTAACGATATTGCCTTTTGTTTTTTTTAATCTTTCTACAATTAAATCTCGGTTTTATTTATATTAAATGAGCAAATTTCTTGATTTCACGTGATTAGTAATAGAAGATAATTATGATTAGCTATAAGGAGAAATCGATTATATGCCTAGCAATGTTATTAAGATTGTGGATAAGTATATTATGTAACTAGGATTATTAAAAAGAAAGAATAATTAAGTAATACAATATATTTAAAATAAAGCTTAAAACGATAATTATATAGTCATAGAGTAAGTTAATAAATATTATAATACGAATTAACAGTAATCTAAGTTTAAATAATGTTCATTTATTTACATTTAATTAAAACTCACTTTGAATTTTTGTACACATTATCCTTTAAAAATGGCGTAACTTTATATTTTCACATGGACTTTATGCTTAGCCAACAATATAATTTAAAATAAAATTATACTGCGTTTGTATAGCACGTAGTAACAAGTAAGCCAGTGTTGTGAGAAAAGCTTGTGTGTTAAAAATGCTAAGAAATTAATTTACTGTCATTTTAGTGAGTGAATGAAAAATATCTTGGCTTTTTTATTTTTTATTGAACTAGCAAAACTTATTGCAATCTTAAAAAAGTAGGTATTTCGAAATTTCTTAATTACAGTAGATCGTGTATCAACATTAACTTTTGAGTTTTGTTACAAAAGTAATTAAGGGACTGATGATAATAGCAAAAGTGAAAATACCAGTAAAGACCATTAAGGTATAGGCCATACCACTGCCGACATATGACATAAAGAAACCCTTTTCGATGCCATAACACAGTGAGATGCCGGAGGCTCCGAAGCCGACAATACCGAAGCAGATGTGGGTCAGTTTCGATAGCTTGCCGGGAATGAACTTTCTGACTTCGTAAGCATATAGAGATGCCAAACCATTGACCATCGAGACTACTGTGAAGACTAAGGCCACGAGTGCTGTGGAAAAAATGGTTAACATTGAAACAGATAATGAGAATTTATGGTAAGAAATGGATGAAAGTAAGATGACTTAGTTAAATCGATATCGATGTTGACAGTAATGTCGAATCAGATGAAGTCGATGTGAAGATTAAGAGCACATTTGTGGAGATCGGGTATTCTAAACATCATTGTCTTAAAAGCAATGCTATGTTGTTATAACTCAATTTGACTGATTTAAAGAAAAATAAATGATGATTTGGATTTTGGATGGAAAATTCGAAACAAACTTATATCAACCCGTCTAGCCAGCGTGGTATACTGGCTAAACTCCCTCCACATTGAGATCTATGCCCAGCTGCGGGACATTAAGGGGTTGAAATGATGATGAAAGAAAAAAATATATTCTTCAACATACTATCACATGAAAGGAATATCTTATTAAATTTAATCAGGAATGCTGCACTCACCAAATTGTCCATGATAAGTATTAAAATGCACACTTTTGTCTAGGATCTTGATAAAACTGCCTGCGATAGCTAGGCCAGATCCGACAACTTGTAAGATCCAGTGCGCTCGTTTTTTGTCCACCAGTCTAAGATGTGCTGACCAGCCGTTATGTGGGGACAAGCTGAGGATGGCTTGAGCCATCAAAAGTTGATACTAAAACAATAGAATATTATATTGAATTTTGAGAATATTATCAATGGCTTATATTTTTTTAAAGGAGAGTAATAATAATAATATATAATAAAAATAACGGTTTTTTTCGCAGGGTGTTTCTCTTTTTGCGTCAGGGATTAAAAATAACATAACGTAAATTTAAAATAAAACGATATTTCTTATTCAAATGCTTACCCCAATAACACATAGCACAATATGTAAAGGTGTAGCTCCTAGCGGTACTCCAGATCTAAATGCAAATATTAACGCTCCTCCCACAACTATACCTATTAATACGTGAGTCAACAAGTTCAATGATGACTGAAAAGTCTTCAGTCTATAATCATCTTCTTTAGCATTTTGCGTTTTATTATAACTAGGTTTAATTCCATTTTCCAATTTAGTTCCGTTCATTTTGCACTTATATTTTTTTTTTTTTAATTACTACCTTTCCTAATAGACTGGATTCTAATGGAAGAATGAATCCGTTAGCCAGCAATATAAGAATTAATTAATATGTAAGTGATTATTTTATCTACATTGGTAATTACTATATTCTACGTAGATAAATTTATCATAGTAGAAACATGTGATATGATTTAATTTTGCACGCGTTAGATTTGTACATATTGAGTATAAACTGGTGAGGATTATTTATTATCGGGCTTAAGTGATCAGCATTAATGTCCAACTGTAGAGCTCCGGGTCTCCTCTCCTCTACTTAACATTTTTGTGTACTGTAAAAAGATACGCTATTTCGAAATAATATGATTTTATTTTACATGAGATTTTCTCTTTAATTTTAAAATTAAAAATTACATCTAAATAATAATGACTTTAATATGTAATGATTTTTACTCCATGTAACTTTAATTATATTATAATTGTCGATTTCTTAGGTTTTTTAATCAATATAATTTGTATTTCGTTCCCGTCGTTGTTTATTTAGCCATTGCTCAGCTCCTATTGGCCGTAGCGTAATATTATATAGCCTATAACCTTTCTCGATAAATGGGCTATCTAACACTAAAAGAATTTTTCAAATCGGACCAGTAGTTCCTGAGATCCTAACGTTCAACCAAACAAACAAACTCCACAGCTTTATAATATATAATTAATAAAGTCTAGATAAGATTAGGTAGATGTCCGATATATTATATTATCAAATAAACATAGTCGTTAAGGAAAATCACGTCAATATCATCTTATATTAAATTACTATAAAACGGTCTACGTCACGTATTATATTATAAGGAATAGTAAATACCTTATTTATTTATCAAATTAGGCCAATTTAGGGCAAATAAATAAGGTATTTACTATTCCTTATAATATAATACGTGACGTAGACCCGTTTTATAGTAATTTAATATGTGTACAAGTCGCGAAAGTTTAAAAGTTTTTAGTATCATCTTACTTGTGTATTGTTGGAAAGTATCACCAAAGCTCCAAAACATATCGAGTGATTCCAATCTCGAGTGTCTACGTGCCTTTGCGAATGTCTCACGCATTGTCTAGATATAATATATCATCAACCGTATTACTCTTGTAATACAAGCGGTTGTTCAAGTGGCGTTTACTTGAAAATACTTATGTCCAGCAGAAAACTTTTTGTTATTCCTTTAGGAATTATAATTATCTTGAAATTAAGGCTGCAAAGCCGCCGTTTGCTTGACACTAACCCTTTTCCACTACCGTGATAATGCTTTAAGATATTTTTCAAATGCACTGGGTCTTTATTCGCAGCATCGATTCGATTGCTCGATTCGACTTCGCATATCAAAATCGATAATTTTCTAAAATTGAATCGCAGGCTGTGGCAGAAAATATGTGAGGCTATGGCCAGCAGTGGAAGTCATTGGGCTGATACGATAATAATGATGATAATAAAACATTTGACAACGATATCGAAACCGTTTAGACAGAATGTCCAATCGAGCAATCGGGATTGCAAGTATGTGCTATCTAATTCTTTAAGCTACCTCATATCTTCAATACCGGTATGACGAGATAAGCTGGTAACATGCTTTGTCTGAGTGAGACTACATAGATTATAGTGTACTATTTGCCTATTTGCCATTGGGTCTGAAAGTAAGTATTATATTAATTAGTAAATAACTTGATACAATTGTTATTGTTCTACTTTTTCGGAAAGTTTAAAAAAAAAATCGTAACAACAAAAGAGTTTATACATTTAGTGGTTTGAAGCAGTGCTTGTTATCAAAGCTAATGAGTACTTTGGAAACGTGCACCTATTTGGCAAGCTGCCCAGAAACTTAAGAGACACTAGGTGCATTTATTTAGTGTAGTTTTTTTGGGCATACTGGCGGGCTGAGCTACGATGCCACAAACACACATCCCTCTTTTTGAGTCGAAGGTTAAAAATAGATTGTAGCAGTCAATACTCATAACATAACATAACATAGCATCACGCCTTTTTCCCCGAAGGGATAGGCAGAGGTGTTTTACACCCACATTTCGCCAGCTATGTTTGGTCCCATGAAATAGGGGGCGAGCCCATTGTCATCTACCGGTAATTTGTTTACCAAACTCCGGGAAAATCTCAATACTGGAATTTCATGATAGAAAAGCCGTTTTCACCTGACCCGGGAATCGAACCCGGGACCTCTTGCACAGCAGTCGTATACACTTCCCGCTGCGCCACCGAGGCAGTTTAATACTCATCATTCGATTTATATCGAATCGATGCGTGCTGTACGCGCTTTGAGCTTGAATATCAATTAATGTGTCCAAGTCGTGACGTACGTATTACGATCGCCCACACCTATCTATCCATAGCCGTTGCATCTATCAGTAGTTTGTTTTTTTTTGTAATTGTTTTAAATCTCAGAACACGTTCTATGACCCCGGGCCTTCAAGTTATATGGCTACTTGTTTTTATAGTTCTGTGTTCATTTAAGCTACTGGATATTAAGATAAATAATAAAGTGTATTCTTAACATAAACGACATTAGTGTGGTAATACGATAAAAATACCGGGCGAAACGGCGGAAAACTAGAAATACTGTAAAGTGTTTTTGAACTCATTCCACGAAGTCACAGGCCCCTAGAGTACATACCTACACAGCTGCAGGCGCGGAAAGTGTAGGTAATTGACCTTTCAATTCACGAATCAGCTGACCTTTTTTTGCAGATTTCTCAATGCGGTAAAGAAGAAAATTAAAATTAAATACACAAATAATATTTATATCATCATTTTACTGCCGGTAAATCATCAATTATCTAATGGTCTTACATAATTATTATGTCTAACAATGAAACATTTATAACATCATGGAAAACAATGATTATAATTATGTGATAAAACACAGCCATTTTCTTGTAAGAGGTTTATCAATACGTCAATTTGTGCACGTCTATGCACTTATAACATAATTGTTCTTACTTATTAAGTACATAATACACTTAATGAAATAAGATCTGAAAGGTTTCGGGAACTTAAGCATTTATTGGCCGTTTCTTAATAAGAAAACTTGCCCATTCCACGCTTACTAAGTATCCGTGAAAGCGATGTAGTTTATTGTTTTTTAAAAAGGCTAGGCGTGCACCACACTATTTCAGAGGAATTTCCTCCCAAGAATCCTCAGTATGTGGAATGGACCCTAACAAGGTTTTCCCAAGATACTACATGTTCTGTATGGGGTTCTTCCAAAAAAGGAGTGAATAGGTTTCTTCTTTCTGTGTAGGCCTCTAGTGTTACAAGCGTCCATAGGCTGCAGTATCCGCTTACGTCTGTTTGTCACCGGCGTTGTGGTATAAATAATAATAATAGTTTAGATTGTTGATTTGGTTGTACGCGCTAATGTTAGGAGTTAGGAATAACAGGTTCAAATTGATAGAAGCATATATAACATCACGCTGCAACCAATAGGAGCTAAGTAGTTCCCAAATATCCACCACGGAAAAGGATCCACATGCAATAGCTAGTATAACTATAACAGTACAACAAACCCACAAAATGATTTGCTATGTCGCCGTCGCGTCGGTGTCGCCGTGCGTGCGTCGTCGTCTCGTCATAGGTATTCCGTACATGGCCGTTGAGAAACCATAATACATGTAAATAAAACTGATCATCAATTTATTTATTTCATATGACAATATTACACTGACGTAAATCTAATATTAAACACTACTTAAATATTATAATTTGGAATATTACATTATAATGTAGAATATATTAGTCATTAATCATTATAGATCGACTATTATGTGATTTAAATTAGAATTAATTGTAATTTATTCTATAACTGCCTATTATGATAATTTAATAATTCGGCAGGTAATATGATATACGATCTTATTCGACTAGATTCAAAAGGACTTAATTATAATATAAAAATAAGTTACACTTAATAATATTCACGCTAAGCTTACGTGTCGCTATACGGTCAGCAAATTGGCTCCTCTGTATCGGGTGTCCAAACAAATGATGTCCCATTTTGTAATGGTTACAAAAGTCAAGAAACTTTTAGTAGAACTACTAGAAATTAGCTATGACTACCTAAAGATTGAGAATTTCATCAATATTTTTCTTATTTTTAAATCGCGTGTATTAATTAAATATTTAAATGGAAATTGACACTCAAAATTTTACAGCTGAATTAAAAAATACATTAAAATAAGGATGTACTCATGTTATATTTAAATATAATAATATGTTCCATTTGTTTGGACACTCGGTATAACTACATGTTTTTTTTGTGAGCAAATAAGAAGAAATACTCAATATTGTTTACATAGGAGTACCAATCATCAATAAAATTCTGATGCAGCTATAAATCTTATAACAGAGTACTGGTCTATATCCAATAGTGGGTCTTACGGCTGATATTATTATCCAGGGCCAGAACCTGGTGTTGGATTTAGCGTATGATAGAGTGCGGTAACCAAGACCAACGGTTTTGTGCGCCCGCCGAAGCACGGAGACACTCGAGAGTGCAACTGCTACAAACCATATATGGACTGATCTTGCCAAACGTTGCATAGCCTCGATGAGCGTAATGAACATCTCAGTAACACTACGAGCGCCGGCGCCGCCACTGGCTGATATATTATGATGATGATTCTTTATAAGTCAGAAGAATTGTTGAGTCATCGCCTCAACTTCGGGCCCGCTCGGGGCCACTCGGCTCGGATCGGGAGCGCTCGCGACGAGCGACGCTTCCCCGGTCGTCGACGTCAACTTCGGGCCTGCTCGGGTCCACTTGGCTGGCATCGGGAGCGCTCGACGAGCGCCGATCCACGAGTCGTCATCGGCAGTCAGCTGTTACACCCCTGCGCTCGCGCACTTCTTTTCTTATACACATTAATGTCAACGTAAATTCACAACAATCTTATTGTAACAGTTTGGATAATCATCAATACATATAATTATTATACAGTCCGCTCGTATCCTTTATAACCATAAAGCTATCGAAGCTCCAAGAATGGTGCATGCTCATTTGACTCAGAAGAAGTATTCATATACGAGCGTATAAAGCACCAATATGAAAAGGCAGTAATTCTTCTTCTGTAAACTGTTCTACAATTTCAATAATTAGACATTATGTCATCAATCATAACCAGCACTTGTAGCGAAAAGAATTACAATTATTAACAGATTTTTTTACAGTCTGCATACGAGTATTAGCTACTAGTCTTAAATCATTTTATATCAAAGTAATGTGGTTTAATTTTCTAACTTACAACCCTTGAATATCATTGTGAAGATTCACACATTACGGGCTATACATTATCTGTGATTCGTTTATAATCTTGTTTAACAAAATTAGTTTATTACTTACATTTTTGCAAAGATTTTTCGAGAACATAAATAATAATTAATTAATTAACAGAAGTCTGCAACTTCTGCATTGATTATAAGGAAATCTTCGAGGTCATTCGTTTCAAATTACTTCTCTGATCTATTCTTAAACATTTTAACGAATTTCTTACACAGAGTAATTATAGGATTGACTAAAATGATAGAAATGAAGACAAGAGTCACGATAATCATGCCAATAGCGACGCTGTCACTTGTCCAGGTTCTAAAGATGACTTTGTCGAATGCAAAGCAGAGGCAAGCGGCAGCAGAGGTATAGGCGACGATGCCGAGAACTATGTGAATGATCTTGGTAACAGTAGGAGGAATTAATCTTCGGATATTGTGTGAGAAGAGAGATGCGACGCCAGCGAGTACGCTTATTAATGTGAAGACTAATGCCACCATTCCTGGAATAAAGAGAAAGTTATAATGTTAGTATTGAATCGGAATAATGTAGTGTGAAATACCAAGAAAAGGAATAATATTATATTGGGAATTAGATCATCTTATTATCATAATTTTATATTTTAACTAGCTTTTGCCCGCGACTGCGACCGCGACCCGCGTAGATTTCGATATTACATAGATATTTGTTTTAAGTGCAATTTATGAATTCCACAATTTTTTTTGAATTTCATTTTACGTCAATATAGATAACATTTTCGTAATCAGCGTCCCTAAAAATCTCGAAAACGACATCCATATCAATTTCTAATAATTTTCACACCTATTTCATTCCTTAGGGTAAGTTTTTCAAACACCAAAAACAACTCATCAACTCATTTCTTAACTGAAGTTCTAATTGCGTAGGTATTATCCGTTTCATCCCCAATTTCACCCTTCCAAAGCCACCCTTGTCAAAAATATTGAAGAGGGTATTTTTTATTTTGATAGTAGTACCCCAAAACAAATTTTCAAATCTATAAGTTAAAAAACAAAGAAGTTTCATACAACAGTTTTTATCCCTTTTCACCCCCTTATGGGTTGAATTTTAAAAAACTCTTTCTTAGACCTACACCTCTAGACATTAAGACAAACACAATCTCCAAATTTCAAGTCGCTACGACCAGCGGTTTAGGCTGTGCGTTGTCTGTCGGTCAGTCAATCAGGACAAAGCCTTTTATAATATGTATAGATAGATTAGAAGTCGCGTGGGGCTTCGCTCCTGATGTTCTTTGTTTGACCACTACTCAGCTTTTATTGGCCATAGCGTGATGTTGGCTTATACTGCACAATAAATGGGCTTTCCAACACTAATATAATTTTTCAAATCGGACCAGTATTTCTTGAGATTATCGCGTTCAACCATACAACAGCTTTTCTCAATTTTATAAAAGAAATGGCAAACGGATCACCGGATGGTAAACGATCTCTGCTACCCATGGAGATTTGCAACACAGATGCTTAACCGGCCTTTTCCTTCCTTGCCTTCCTCCTATCCTTTAAGTTTTCGAAATGCATAAAATTTAACTTAACTTTTGGTTAGATAAATTTTATTAAATTATTGCAAAATATTCGTGTTTTTGTAATGTAATACCTAGATAATTGTAGCTTCGTAATCATTATATAATTCTTCATTAGACAATGATTATCATTTACCGTCACTGTACGTTGAAAGGAGCAAACCTTCTCACTATATTTTGCTAAGGTTCGAAGCCCACCAACAGACAAAGAGCCTGAGTTGTTTCGAACTTATTGTTATCAATTTGGAAGTGAATCATTGAATTACGATAGCTACAAATTAGTGACAGACGTATATTTATACTAACTTACGGAAGGATGCGGAATGCGGAGGACAGAGTGCTATGGCGCGCGTTAAGAGAGGCCTACGTCCAGCAGTGGACTGCAATAGGCTGAAATGATGATGATGATGAAGTTAACTTACCGAATTGTCCATGTAACGTATCAAAATTGAAATCCTTATAAACCATAATGATAATGCTTCCAGTCACAGCTAGTCCAGAGGCTACTGTTTGAATGATCCAGTGTGTTCGTCTTTTGTTTGTTTTGCTGAGTTTCGCGGACCACGTGTTGTATGACGTCATGGCTAGAAGAGACTGCGACATCAACAGCGTATACTGGAAAATAAGGGTTTGTAATATTACTACCACTGTAAATTTTCTGCTTCCCTGATACGGCGAGTGCGCGATAGCTCCAACAGCCCTGTAAGCACTGTGGCAAACAGGTTAGACAGATATATCATCAGCATCTTTTAATTATATTAAATAATAAATAAATTTAAAACTTATGTGTATTGTATTGTGTATGTATCTACCAATGCATCAAGCGGCAAAGCATTCAGATTCCGCTCAGGATTAACCGCTGTGAAAGTTGAAATACTTCCTCAAACCTATGAGTAACAGTGAACGTATATGTCATCGATGATGATAACGAGGTTGAGTAACTATATTTATTATCAGAAATTTACTAGACATTACTAAAATTACTAAGTGATGAATCCAACAGTGACAAAGAACCTTCACGGATATTCAACTGTCAAGTTCGATTAAGAGTCATAAATGATTAATATGATATCTTGGTTAATCCTAACTATATTAGCGAATTTTCCAAAGTAAATACTTAAAATATTATGAGTAAAGATATCGTGTGAATTTTTCGTGTCACATGATAACAAACACGTGATAAAGAAGTGTTTTGTTTGTATATCTATAGTTTCTTATTTGGGCACAATTCTTCTCTCAGTGTGAGTAGATAAGTTTCTGTTATTGCTTGTCGGTATTTGCCTAGATAAGGCAGGTCTTCTAGTTTGCTTATTTAGGTTAAGGTATCATTTTATGGCGCGTGTTAGGAGAGGCCTATGTTCAGCAGTGGAATGCAATAGGCTGAGATAATGATATGTGCCATATTAGTAAGACCTATGTCCAGGACTGGATGTCATGGGGCCGATATGATTGTAAGCGAAGCGAGCCCTGTATATAACCTCATTTATGTTTATATTTATGGTTAAGTTAATTTGTTTACGAATGTCAGGTAGGCTCGCGAGCTGCGCGCGCTTGCAACGAACGTTAGTCGGCTCAGTTCGGCACTATTCGGCAGTACGTACCTAAGTAAAATAGCGAGCACACGTACTCCGCACGCCTCCTACAAAAATTCTTGTGAAAAATGTTTTCCAATCGATTTCCACTAAAATATACACCTCTGCTTTCTCATCAATTGGCTTTTCATTTCTTCAACCAAGCGAACGCTTACAGTGATGATGATGAATGTACCATAAACAACCATGGAACGAATTCCGGTACAAATACATTTTACCTGTACGAGTTTTATGAAATTTCATTCAAAACTCGGCATTTTGATTTTGTTTATTGTTCAATATTTCATATTAGATATGCAAGTTATTATTAACATAACGTTAGTCTAAAATATATCTGGACTTACCCCGGGGACACATAACAGAATGTGTAGTAGTATAATTTCCTCTGGAACCGAAGTTTCATTAAAATCCATCTTCAGAGCAAATATTAATGCTACTCCCACAATCGTTCCCATTACTATATGCACCACAACATTGTATGTAGACAACACTGTTGACACAAACACGTTCTCTTCCAAAGAATACATTGTCAAGCCCATCACGAAACTTTACACGAAGCACCAAGTGTTGAACAAATACAATCTACTGATTTATTGTCGCCCTAGTGACAGTCTACCGAAATATTACTAAATAAAATGGCGTATTTATTAAAGTATTCAATCGCTTATTCCGAAGTGGCAATATAACTGTATACGAATGAAATGTGTAACTCAATGAATTCGAAAACAGTAACGAAAGGTTATCTCTGTTTTATCAGTGGCCATTGATTACATGATACCGTAACATTCATAGCTGATAGACTAATCCCAATCATAACACGGACAGATAGAGGTACAAATAGAAAAAATCTTGTAAACATGCATACTTTTGAAATGTATCTATCGTGGATGTAGTACCTATCTATTATTGAAAATTATTAAAAAATTATCCGAATAGTGACAGATTAAGAATACATAATGTCATTACCCCATCTCAGTGCAGACAAGAGCACAATCGTTCCTAAAAGAGCACTGCGAGAAAAGGAAAATTCGAAACAAATCCTATACCAACACGTCTGGCCAGCGTGGTTTACATAGTAGGCTAAATTCTTTCCACATTCTTTATAGGAAACTGTTGCCCAGGCGTGGAATGTTTATGGATTGAAACGATTACAAAATAGTTTATCGCAACTTTTGTATTACTCGTTAGATTTCTCCACAATTTGTGCTTTAGCACTAAATTGTCCAGTTATTTTTAATACATAATTCAGGTGCTTGTAATCCAAATTATATCGAGTTAATATTAACAAATAGATTGCCTGGAAAGGTTGCCTGGAAGAGATCGCTCTTAGCGATAAGGCCGCCCATTGTATTTACATTTACATAATTTTGTGATTTCTGCTTTTTATATCTAAGTGGTGTATGTACAATAAAGAATAAATAAATAATGCAAAGGACCAAAAAAGTTGTTAGCATAACACTTCACTAGCGAGATTGAGACCTTTTTCATCATATTTTAAATTACAGTTTTATATATGGTGTATTTTTACATTAGCTACTTTTTGATTTGTTGTCCAATCTATACGAGAAACTTCTCTGTGCCCTACTTCTCTTTACGTTATCAGATTAGATATGATAGAGACATCCAGTTTGTTTTGATCAATATTAAATGACATCTCTTTATCAGAAACTAAAAATACACTAGAAACGTTAATATTGTTTAAAATATTTAACATTTTGTCCATACTATTTTATTATAATCTTACTGCAGCACTCAGAGACGTCAATTAGCATCTCTGAGTACGGCAGTGAATCTCTAACTGCCGTAGTCTCTCTGACTATTTTATTTATTACTTAACTTTAAAGTTTATTTAGTATAAACTATTTTTAACAAAAAAATATTAAAACGACTTCAAATCAGTACTAAAAAGCGAAAAATAAACTGAATTAGATATTTAATTCCAAGCTAAAAAATACCTACCTACCTGTTTAAAGTATAATACCCTATTACTAATCTGTTCTAAGTCGGTGCCAGCCTAAAGAGTTTGTTAAGCTACGTACTACTTAGTACGTACATCTGTTACCGCTCGCTACTCCACACCACCTCGCACTTGCGTGTGATCGTACCTAGTGGACGGCTCAAACTGAGTGATACAACCTCATTAGGCTGGCACCGACTTCAAACAGATTAGTAATAGGGTATTATACTTTAAACAGGTAGGTAGGTATTTTTTAGCTTGGAATTAAATATCTAATTCAGTTTATTTTTCGCTTTTTAGTACTGATTTGAAGTCGTTTTAATATTTTTTTGTTAAAAATAGTTTATTTTTCCATTTTTAGTGTACTTTTTATCTAGCAGATTTAATAATACTGGCTGGCAAACTAAGACGGAAACCGAAATAAAGAATCTTCGATAGTAGGGAACGTCTATTTAAATATTCTAACAACACAACCTGATTGTAGAATAGAGGAATCTCAAAACTCTCAGCTTTTTATGTCTTTCTTTTTTCCTATAAAATGTAACAGGTAACAAGTATAGGTATACAATGCAGGTTAGATACTATATCGAAAACTTAAAATATCATCTAAGAATTCCTTTGAATTATACAACTTTATCTTCCATCAAGAGCCTCAGACACTTGAAATAACACAACTTAAGGTTTATACATGGATGTGATATTTAAAGAAATCATCTTCTTACTCCTAAACATTAAGAAGTTTCCCTTCCAGTGACAGCTCACTTAAATAACCTACAAGAATACAACTATAGGTTTATAAGTACCTATAATGTTGAAAGAATTATCCTCCAACTCCTAAAAGTTAAGGGGTTATACCTTCCAGTGACAGCTCACCTGAATAACCTACAAGAATACAACTATAGGTTTATAAGTACCTATAATGTTGAAAGAATTATCCTCCAACTCCTAAGAGTTAAGGAGTTATACCTTCCAGTGACAGCTCACCTGAATAACCTACAAGAATACAACTATAGGTTTATAAGTACCTATAATATTGAAATAATTATCCTCCAACTCCTAATAGTTAAGGAGTTATACCTTCCAGTATCAGCTCACCTAAATAACCTACAAGAATACAACTATTGTTTTATAAGAACCTATAATGTCGAAAGAATTATCCTCCAACTCCTAACAGTTAAAGAGTTATACCTTCCATCACCAGCTCATCAACATGAGATGTTGACTATCAGACGTAAATACTTGAATAACTTTAAAAAATATATGAAAAACGTAACATGTGCCTATAAAATTTGAGGGTTGCCTTCGATTTCCCTGAGATTCCATCATCAGAACTTGACGTGATGAATAGGGGACCAATTCGGAAGCCCTTTCAAACAAAAAAAGAATTTTTGAAATCGGTTCAGGCATCTCCGAGTAATCGTTGAACATACATAAAAAAAAAAAAAAATACATACAGTCGAACATATAACCTCCTCCTTTTTTGAAGTCGTTTAAAAAACGTGTAATACTTAAGTCTGTACCCCTAAAGACGATTATTCAATGAAAAAATTGTGTTAATGACAGATTACTGCTAATTGACGGCTCCGAGTGCGGCAGTTAGGTCCGAAAATGCTGCAATTTTTCCTGGGTTTACTATTGACGAACGTCGCGGCGTCGTAGATGTTTCTATACAGGAACTCACACTATGGTATATAATAATAGGGGTTAAGTATTTGAAAGAAGAGTCTTCAGACATGAATGATACTGAAATGATAAATAATTTTTCATATATTTATTTGTCTTTCAATGTCAGATCGTGTTATAAAATCCTTTCTATATCAACTTTATAAGATCTATATCTAAGTTTTAGGTTATAGTTATCGCCTACATCGGGCAAACTATTCAAATTTATACTACTGTATGTTGGTCAATTAGCAAGCTAGTGTCTAACTTATGTAATATCATCGCTTTCAAGTGTGACAGGGGTATTAGTCCAGGCACTCCTAACCTGAGAATTAATTACGAATATATCCGGGCTTAGTGTAAGTGCGTAACTTTACTTACCTAGTGAGGTTCTCTGAGTATTTTGGTTGATTAATATATGGTTCTGGGATAATCAGGTTGACTAAGACTATAAATTAAATATCAAAATATTTATGACTAATTTTAGGTATTAGATACGGTATGATGATATCTAATGATTTGATTGATACTTTAGGTATGCGAGCAAGTGGTGAATCATAATCTCTGTAAGTCATAAAATCTATAAGTATGTATCTAACTATCTACTATCGTATATATATATATATGTTTAACCCCTAATTGTCTAATATTATAAATGCGATAGGTAGGGTTTGTTTATTTCTTTCTTTTTACACTGCGGATCAGTGCTTTTTTTTTCAATGTAATTGTTGGAGGCTATTATTATCTTTTTCTGAATTTCCTGTTAAATTCCTGTTAAATATATCTCTTTTCCTTTCAATGTCAAACTTTATTTGAATTGTAAAGGTCTCTTATAACTGATTAGGATACAATAAACGTAAAAAGCCTAATAATAATTGATAAAAAAAATTAATTATTTGAAATTCCTGTCAATGACGGTCCGAATATTATTAAATGTAATATAGGTCAATATTCGTCCATGTTTGTAAATGTTTTCCATAATGAAATGACGCACGTTCGGACAACGGCAAGCCGAGGTCCAGGCTACATAATAAACCGGCATCGGTCAGCACAATTAAGGGGTCCCATTTGGACCTTTGCTAATGGAATTAAATCCAATTAGATTTTAGGGTTACGAGGTGAAGTTTGCCGACGGTAAACAAATGACTTTCTATTACGGGATACACCTGCTGTTCAGACTATTTGTCCAGAGATAAATGTGTTGCCACTCGTTAAAACGGTTTGACGTTTTTGCCATTAATTAGTTTTATCTTAATTGCTTGCCTTCTGCTTGCTTGGAGAGGTGAGCTTTTTATATTAGGTTGTTAAAATATTATATTATTATTAATCAAATTTCTTAAAGTTATTCTTTCAAGCTGCACGATTTCTATTATGTTTATGCAATTGATATAAATGTTGAGTAAGTTACACCATTTGTAGCTCATGAACGACTAAACCGATTTTATGATCTTTGATTTTTTGATTTGCCTTTTTGTTGTTATTTTGAGAAGGGATAATTGATTTTGATGAACTTTTTATTCGTCTCTTCCATCAATAAGATAGAACAAAAATTATTGATTCTTAGGCGGTACGAAGTTTGCTGGGTCAGCTTTATAGATGTGCATGAACTGTCAATAATATTAATAAATATTTCAAATTATACTCAATCATTGCTTCAGTACGATGAGAATTCATCCAGATATCCGCAAAGTATTTTCAGAAGATAATCAACCGAATAATTAAACATAACATGTTGAAACAGTTAGGGTCTTGCCTCTTTAGGGCAAGTCACTAACGTATGTCTTGTTTAATGATTGATTTATAGTTTATTAGATTACCCAAAAAATTTCAACTCACTATTTTATTTTATGACTCACAAGCATTGCTTACTGCAGTTCTTTTAACAAAGGACGCAATGTTAGTAGAAACATTGGAAATGGTTTTGTATGAAATCTTCATTAAGATTTCAGACACAGAAGATTTTGTACAAGAAATTTCTCTAAATAAAATCAATGTTTATGTAATGAATTATTTCCAATGACGTATGTAGACATATCGTTATGTGGTTCTGGTACGAACATATCGCTATGACGCTTCCAACTTTTTCTCAACACAAACATGACTGGATAAAATCAATCAGAATCCATCTCACGAATATCTCAGATCAAACACGCCAAGTGTTCCGAACTTGTTTGGCTTAGAGCGTGCTGGTTGCAGCATATTCGATAAAATCCCTGAAAGTTCTCCTTGCGAGAAGATTTTCTCATGCTACAGCGTTTCTTGCTACGTGCGGTTTTCGATCAAAGTTTTCCGTTTCATCGTCTGCAGACAAGTGAGAGTTACGACGGTAGGCATCTCTCCGCAAAATGCCATGTCTGGTAATATGTCGGACAGTTTCAGATAAATCACACCTTACTTTAAAATTTGTTGCTAAAGGTAGTAAGTAGATTACACCTGTTAAATTTGGAACTTTATAATCAATACTCTCGGGAGTGCAAGTTTTAATGTAGTTCAAAGTACAACTGTTTCATATTAAATTGAAGATGGAAAATTTGGATAAAATTAATGACTGCCCACTAAAATAAATTTCCTATTTCATCCTGTTAAATATTCCCATATCCCACATCGCCAATTACTAAATTTAGGTACTGAAATATTCATAGAAAAACACAGTTTATTTTGTGATTGATCATGGCAAAAAATTGTATTTTGCCGTTTTGGTGACTTCAAAATAATAGATTTGTGAAAGCTTGGCGTTTGAAGTGTTAAACGAAGATGACTGCATGTGATCCTATTATGTTCTTCTTCGAAAGTCCCTTAAAAATTATTACTATAATTATACTCCATTTGCAACTTTGTAATTTGAATTAATTACGTGAATTTATGTTTATTTATTGGCTTACGTAGCGTCATATTATAAAAAAATATTTGTTAAATTAAGGACCCTTGCGTCATTGAGTAGAGGCGTTTCCTACACCCGGAACAAAGCACATACGTAAACAGTGTAAATGTAGCAAGTAATTTACTATAAAATACCCCCGATCCAAGGCGAAAAATTCAATAACATAGAGACATTTGTTAACGCAACAGGACCGGCTTTCATTTGCCGGTATCTCCCCTAGGCACTTAAGTTTACATTAAACTTGTCCAAGCGCGAAATTGATCTTTTAGTGAGGGGATCCCTCAACGAAAATATAAATTGCCAAGCGATGCTATTGATATTACGTCCCGATGTCGAAATTTGGATCGAAATTATTCGCTTTTTGCGCTTAAAGATTATTGTAAGTATGAGGACAATCGTATCGTAAGAAAACAGAGCGTTAAGCTCAGAAAAGGGTATAAGTCTAAGAAGAAAAGGTGACAATGTGTATCAAGGGAATATTACTGTAATCATCAACGACACACACACGTTACACACATATTTTGGTAGGAATTCACGTCGATCTTTATCAAAAAGGCCAGTGTTACATTTTTTATCAAAATACTTGAACTACATTATTTCATTGAAGGCAATTCATGAAATTTTCGGTTTCTAAATACCTATGAAAATAATTTTTATTACTTATATAAATATTTTCGCTGTCCATGATTATAATTTTGCTAAAGAACATTTGTTTAGAGAACTTTACTTGCATTGTTTATTTAGCCGTTTAGTTCTAGGCCAGTACGTACTTTTATCTCACGTCATGAGATATATCACGTAAGAGAAGCCAGAACAATGCCTACTTAATTAACACCAAACGTAAACTTACTCGAGGATGAGCCGTGCTATAATGAGCTTTTTAATTAAAAACCTCGATTTTATATAAAACGAATAGGTATGTAAAATATCAGTAGGATTACATTTGGAAATTTTCAAGCAGAACTTAGGTAGATAAAGGAGGGTATAATATGTAAGGTGAAATATTTCGATTTCCTTTAAATATATGCAGGTACCGGATTTAGGCTTGCCGTGGATCTAGAATAAAAGGAAGTGCCCCAAACAAGGGCTAAAAGACAAAGGTGGTTTTTTCAGTTCCTATAAAAAAATAGGACTAAACTCGATCAGGAATAGATGTTTGTGAGAAAATGACTGAAATAAAGTGAAAAAAAAAAACTTTTGATTACAACAAATCTTTGAAATACACGTTTGGTGTAACAAATCTACACTCATACAATAAAGAGGAAAGATTTGTATTTTTGTATGTAACAAATTGTATGTAAAAAAAAATTAAAAACTACTGGACCGATTTCAAAAATTCTTTTGCCGTTACAAAGCCACTGAGTAACATAGGCTATATAATACCACGTTATGGCCAATGAGCTGAGCAGTGGCCAAATAAAGAACGACGGGAGCGAAGCCATGCGTGACTTTTAGTATTATATAAAATTAGCTTCTGCCCAGGAGGTTTATCAGTGGCCAAATGGCCTATGCGCTCTTCCAAACTTAAATCTATCTGTGCCAAATGTCATCGAGTTCCTTTAACGTTCTGGGGTGATTGAGTAATAAAAATGCGAAAACTTTTTCGCCTTTATGTAAAGAAAATTATTTTAATCATCATCATCATCATCACCAAGCCATTATTGTCCCACTGCTGTGCTCGGGTCTCCTCTCCTCTATCTAGAGAGCTGAGAGGATTTAGACCATAATCCACACACGCTGGCCTAATGCGGGTTGGTGGATTAGACATGCACTTAGAATTTCTTCGAGGGTATGTGGGTTTCCTCACGATGTTTATCTTCACCGTTAGCAGATGGTCAGTCACTTGACTAGTACATATAAATTCCACAAAGTGGAATCCACATTAGAACTGCCGGTCGGGATCGAACTCGGACCGCGTGATTTGCACGGCGCGGCGGTCCCTTATCCATTTAGCCACCATCGCTTATAATCAAATGTATATAAAACATTATTGTATTTATCTATATTCGATTCTCAACATTATATAAATAAAGATGAACTTTGTATTCCATTTTGGTTTAACATCTTTGACTTTCCCTCAGAACTGAGCAGGAACGTAATCAAGGATTAATTTTCTACTTGGATTATTTTCAATCCACCTTCGTATGTGGGCTTTAGATGTGTCTTCAATTTAAGGGCTGCGCGCTTAATAATTTTGAGATGTGATTTATCTAGGTCGCGAACTTCGCAAGCGACAGGGGAATCAAAACAAATTCACATACATAATTATTATTTACTTTTTATAAAAACTGCCGTTACATGGCTATTAACTTTACGTCAATTTAATTTTTTCAATGTTATATTGGTGGAGTCATTTCATTTCATTTCCCATCTATGTATGTAGAATATTTATTTTTACCCGACTGTCAGGAGGGGTATTGTTTTTCGCGCGTATCTTGTATGTTTGAAATTTCTTTATTCCCACGAATCTGCCAAACGGCTGATGTATTTTGACAATTAGGGTATCGTTAGATTCGTCTAGAAAACCCAAGTGCCCTTCGATAGGTTTTAAGAATAAAAATACTTAAACGGCGGGCTTTTGACGCCAAATTGTAAGAAGTTCAATTTTTTTTTAACCAAACCTATCGATTTCTGTATCAAAATAAAGAGAATCAAAAGGATATTACATATATTCTAAAAGAGATTATACATAATTGAATGGTTCCAAATTGTAAGTAGTTCTATTATTTTTTTAAATCAAACCTATCGAGTAGAGTATCAAAATAAAGGGATTCACATGGAGATTACAAATATATACATATGTTATGTATTTAAATTTAATCAGGTATAATAATATTAAAATAATTTTACGGTCTTTGTAGTGCGTTGCTCCCTGTTGATTTTTTGCAGTCGGGTTATTAAATTTTCTTAATTATATTTACTTGTTATGAATACTTTGACGCCTAGCCCACATTACCATTTGTATTGTTATTTATTTATAGTATTGTAAATAGAAGTTGTAGATATATAAGTAGCTTGTTAATGATATTATTTCAACTACTAACACATATGACGTATGTCAAATTTCAGTTGTGTACAAGTAAACATAATTTTATGTTTGAAAATTATGGGGAAAGGCAGGCTTATCTAGTTGAATTTAAAATTACGGTCAAATAAAACAGTTCAATCCACGTTATACGAGTATCAACCTTTCAATGTCCCACTGCTGGGTAATGGTCTACTTGCCTCTATCGCGAAAGAGGAACCTGTTTCATTTTCTTTTGTGAAGTGAAAATTTTATAAATTGGGAAATAGGTATATTGCTTTTATTCAAACTCGCAAACCAACAATTGAATAAAGGGCGTAGGTATTAGCGTAACTGAAAGTCTAGGGTCCTAAAACTTTTTACATTAAACATAGCTCTATACCTATAGAATCCACAAGCATCATTTAGCTGAACGCGTGTACAGTTTTGTTGGAAATGTTAAATTCATATTCACTCTCAACACACCCTTCAATGAAGGCTCTTATTTAAGCGTGTGCGAGAAGATTTATGTTAGCGTTAAATAAAATACAATTTCATCTTATTTGGCCTCGGCAAGGAAGAGAATTAGAAAAATCTACATATAATACCAGTTCTCATATTCAATGGGCATACATTACCTTCTTGATGACACGTATTACGTTTCTAAAGAGATCTAAATCGCGCCTAGACGTTTGTTATGAATATTTTTTGATAAAAAGCCCAACGTCACAGACATACCTTTTGTACTGAAGTAAGAATCCTGTTATTTATGGGCTTCTTATTAAATTTTAATAAGATACGTCATGGTCGGAAAATTGTTAAAATTTGCATAATTATGTATTTTTACAATTGTTTTCTAAATTGCATCCAAGTTTTGAATAGACTTTCATGAGAGATATCTTGTATAATTTATGTTTAATACTCGTAGTTAGGTATAATTAACAGTATTATCAAGTTGTCTGAATACACCACCACAAAATGTTATTTAAATATTTATGAAATTACATCCAGAGCACGAATTATTTCTAGTAAATATTTGAATCATCGAGGTGCCCCAAGGAGTCAATCGGAAAGGACTCTTTTTGAATTCGTCATTTCATACCAGAATAATGAAAAAAGGATCGAAACGAGGACTTCAAAAAGGATTCTTCCCGCTTAATACCGTAGGGTGAACAGCTCGTGGTATGAATTGTCGAAAGACCCGTAGTACTGTATCGAGTTTAAGTTCTTGTTTTAACAGCTTTTAATTCATAAACTAAAAGTTGTAACTTCGATGAGTTAAAAATATTCTGGATAGCGACTCCTTAACCAGATGCATATTATAAAATTGATTGGCTCGCAAAATAAACGGGTTTATCGTGTTCCAACAATTTCCTATCATCAATTTAATTTGGTAAGGAATTTACCATAAATTCTTTACACTGTAATTGGTTCATTGTTTAAGATGGCCAGTTATTACGTTCGTTAACGTTTAAAGTAACGATTCACGTTATTAAATTAAAGTAATTTAAAGTATTTTTTGTTCTGTCTGCAAATTAGTTCGGCGTTCCAATAAAATTTTGTTATTCGATTATTTATTGGAAATATTTTACTGACTTAATTTGGCTTCAACCGCGAGAAGTCTTCGAAACTCCTATCTCCGACTATGTTACAAAAAAGATTAAATCGAAATATCAATTTGTTTTCAAAGAAAATAAAGAGCGATCAAACAAAATTTAATAATCACGTGGTGTAGGGCCTAAATTTCAAATTAAATAAATTTGGAATTTAGACCATTACAAAATAAAATTCAGTGATTCGTATCATCTCCTTTTCCTGCAATATGATTTTAAACTTAGAATCAATGTTATCCCACTCGAATAGAATACGAATTTTATTAGTTTCTAAAAAGCAAATATTATGTACCTACTTTATGCAAAACCATAACCCGCGAAGATAATCCAGCAAAGTTAAAAAAACAAACAACATTATCATATCGATAACAAAGATCTTCATATCCCGTTCAATGCCGCGCTATTATTGAACGGAGCTTATCAAAACAGCCATGTATAACGTCCCTATCAGTAAAACTCGATCTATCACTAGAAAAGCGAGATGCACATTGCCGGCGGACATCCGAAAAGTATTTCCGGACCGTCTGTTGCAGGAACACTGTACGTGAAGCCATGAATGTTAATGAACGGAATAGGGCACATTCAAATTATTACAAAAACGAACCCGGAATTCTAAGCTTTTGGGCACCATTGTGTTCAACAATAACACGAGACATCAGTATCAAATAAATGCACAGCCACTTCATAATGTAGGTCTCACTGATCGTAGATAAATATTTAATGAATCGAATTATAATAACCATTCATCTTCACTAGACATTTAGAAAAGCAGAGAAAGTAAAATGACTTCAAAAATATTTAGTAAAGTAACTGTACTATAATAAATACAAATTATGTCGTCAAGAATATACTTTAATTAAATAGAGCTTGTTCCTATGTGAAATAAACGAAGTGTACGCGTTATTTTTTGACTAGAAAAAATGATTGCAGATGCTTCTACTGACTAGAATGTATTACTGTAATTAGAATTTAATATCAATATTAACTACATAATTATACGTTTCTACTTTAGAATGAACTAGTGTGCACTTAGTTCTAAACGGAAATCGTTTAATATTAGCTTATCAGTGTTTATTATTATCAAGTGTATATTTAATAGGCTATGCTGGATTATTATCTGCGATGATTAATGTGACTGAGCTAGTGAATAATTGCTTTGCTGTGAAGAGTTTTATTTAGGGTTCCATCGACCGACCTGCTTCCTATAAAGTCTGGCATTCAAATTATTCTGTCGAGCTTAAATTTAAGTGACTTGACAGAGTTTGGTAATGTTTATTTATATATTTACAGAGTAGGTATATACAGTAGGTATATATATAAATTTAGTTTACAATAATGTTCTTATAATATGTAGACCTTTGCATGCCTAGTACACCAAAAATAATAATATTATGAACTAAATAGAACAGCAGTAAAATATAATTATTCATTTTTGTACAAATGATTTCAATTCATGTTGTACATTATTATGTGATTTGGTTGCTAAAATTTATTATATACATACTAAAGTTCTATTTGAGTATAAAGAAAACCTCATTCCATTTAGTATTTCAATTAAAATACATAGAGGTTCAACAGGTTCCCAAATTTATCCAGATAATTTAGTGTGTGGTATGTAACAGGACTATATCTTACATCATCTATGACAGAGATCGTACACTTTATCGAGTAAAAAAAAGAAAAAAAAAAGAAGAAGAAAGTTGTGTCACACAACTTTCAATAACTATAATATATGTATATTAACTATTATCTCTCACTTGTTTCTAGTTAGCTTTTAATAGGAAAGATAAACGTACACAAGAAAAAAAAATTAAGGTCTTAACATAAGCCCTTTTGAATTCGACAATTATATTTTAAGACAAGGGCTCTGCTCAATAGGAATATATCAAGAATAGAACTAATATTATCAGACTATTTTATTACTTTTTTTTTGCTTAGGTACGTAAAAAGTACGTAGTATTTATAGCTCCGAGTCCCCACGTTCTATTCGCTGAGTCAATATTGGAGACACGCGTCTCCCAAGAGTGGCGTATTTAAATTGTAAATGGAACCGTTGAGACATTGAATTCAGAATATTAGGAATAATATATTATGTATTTGTTTAACGACTGTATATTACACGTTTAAGTATATGCTTTAAGTAAATTGATTAATTATATCTAACAGTTTACAGTATATTTGACTCTTTTTTGTAGATATTATTATTTTAAAATTAAAAGAATAGGTATTCATTAAAAGTAACACGATTTTGGAATTTTATATTACATAATATGTTGTAGTGTATACTCATTTTATACTTAAATACATACTTCAATCTATGGATGTATTTAACATAATATCAGATATAAGTATTATAACAAATACTATTTGAGCAGTTTTATACATCCATTATAAACTTGAGGACATTTCAATTCCACGTATTTTATATTATATAACACAATATATTTTCCTTTATAAAGCTCAGAACTAATTTCTCCGGTCTTAACCCTGTACTATAAAAGTTTAAAGTTTAGTCGCACTAAAAGTTAGTCTTTGTATTTTCGTAACATTCAACTTGGCTATAAAATTATAACTTGGAGACGGGTCGACAGTTGGGACCGGCTCTTGGATCTAGCCGAACGTTGGTCAGACGGAAACTTCAAAATTAATTTCGAAGTTTGATCGAAAAATGTTTTGCTCTGTCGTCAAAGCGAAGCTGCGAACCTATGCTCTGGCAATCGGGGACTGAATAAGCTGATATTTAAAAGTTAGCCTGATGAAGTTTAGTCTTGCTTTATAAATGGCTGGACTTATTTTAGTATTCACTCGGTGTATTTGGTACTAAAAGAGAATGATAATTGTAAAAAGTGTAGTACCTAAAGATATTTTTAAAATATAGCTCCAATTAAATAATAAAAATTTAAAACCACGAAATATAACACTAAATTGCGACGTTGCCACTACGTTTGGAAATACGCTCTTAAGGACTTATATTTCATACATAATTATATATTTTTTTAAGTTTAAAGTTTAGTCGCACTAAAAGTTAGTCTTTGTATTTTCGTAACATTCAACTTGGCTATAAAATTATAACTTGGACACGGGCCGACAGTTGGGACCGGCTCTTGGATCTAGCCGAACGATTTTTTATTCTATAATAACAAATTACATCTATTGCTGTTATAGCTAAATGGCATGAGACTAATTATTACAACTATAAGCAATAAGTTGCCACACAATATTCAGCATTATAAAATGTATATTTGTGTGTATAATGTGTATGTGTGTAATGTTATAATATGTAGTATTCAATATTTGATACTATGTATTTGAATTTCGTGTCTGTTTAAATTATCTAAGTACCTAATAATGTGCATGATTTAATATTAAATTTGTAAATTATAATAAATTATCTAACCAAAGTGAATAGATGAGAGCTTTGCGGATGCCTCGTCCATTTGTTATTATGCGTCTATGTTGACACAGTGACAAAGAAATATTATAACTTTCCGTTTTCAACGTCTTTGTGTCTTATCCTTTAAAAGATCTAACAACAGTTAAAAAATGACTCATTTGCCAAAGTTCACACACAATTCAACTTCTAGTGAAAAAATATCTACACACGTCAGAAAAATAAATTCAAACAATACCTACTTACGAGTCGTGCCGTGTCATTGATGGACGGTGTAGATTTAATAGATGATTTTTCTAACATTTCAAACAATGACGCCTCTATCATTAATCTCTGGACTACCGGTAACGGGCCGTACCGCGGACAATGATAGCTAACTACGTACCGATGCTATCGGATTAGATGGAACTAATCGATTTACTGGTCCCCGGCTGGCTTTCATTAAAACTATTGGGTCACGATGTGATGATGATGATAAGTGTTTTGCGCCACTTAACCCATTACTGGTGTCGCTTGTGTTGGGAAGCCAAAACAAATAGTAACTAATACTCTATCAATTAACCCTACGAGATACGAATCTCCGATCATTCTAACATGCAGGTCAATTACGGATTGTAACTTAACTTGTTGGTGTTGAATTGGTTTTCACACGATGTAAAAGGAAGAAGGCGTTTAATTTCAATTAGAATGCAAAGTTTTTATATAGATAGCTTACACACAGTAAGTTAAGAGTTTTTGTATTTGACTGTGTAAACATTTTCACACTTAGGTTCGGGATATGAATCGGATGATCACACAAATATATTTTAATTATGTCATGTGTCTCAATCGAAACTAAAATACTCAACAAAGTTTGGGTGAATTTAGTATCCGTTAATTGTATGTAAGTATAAAAGTAATGTTTCCCCAGCGACACAGGCCTTGTGCTCGTACGGGCGTTGTCTTTTTAACATAAAAAACCGGTCAAAAATGTTTTGTTAAAGGTGGCTTTATAATTAAATAACACATATAGCTTCCACTCGCAGCTTCGCCCATGTCGTAGTAGTTAAAAAGCCTATATTTTCCTAGATGTCTTAGACGAAATCGTTTGAGTGGTTAAGGCGTTAGAAATAAACAGAGCTATTTTTGTTTTATATAATATTACTGACAGTATAACTAATAAAATGAGTGATATTATCATACGATTCGCACCAACCGTGTCTAATTGTGTCTTCTACTAACGAATGCAAATTACCGATCGAGTACTAACTTCCGTACTAGACGGGAGCTATAATAAACCTAGATTATTATCCCCTGTCTAAATAGAATAAACCAGTGCCAACAAGTTATCGCGTTCGAAAAGCGTATAAAAGCAAACATAGCTACTTAACACGGCGCACATAAATAAAACTAAGATATTTAATTGGTAGTAGCGTCCGCTCTAAGCTCTGTATTGTTGCTATCAAACTGTAAATACTAACATTTGGTAAATTGTCACAAAGCCAACGTTTGTGAAGGCACGTGTGTGATGGAAATCTCGTGTCAACATTGTATTATGGTTTGCCTTTATTGTGGTACGATTTACATAGTAGGAAGTCAAATCTAAAATTATAGAGCACTCTGTTTGTTTAAAGTCAACAGAATATGAATCAACTGATATGACTGTGGTTATATGAATGTTTATAAGGGGAAGGCATCACACGGTATTTGCATTCAAAAGTTAACCTATTATGAAAATATTATTGAACCCAAATGGGCTGTTTTGTAAATCTATGTTGTGCGTTTAATTTGGTGCCTATTTAAACTGAATCATACAACATTATGATTAGTTAAGTTAGAAAATATCGTGAGTTTAATTTGTGTCTATTAAAATATTTATTTTCAGCTCTGGGCCTACTCTGAATCTGGACAGTTAACTTCTTCTTATCGTATGGGCTTGAGGACCCTGGTGTTGGAATTTATCATGTCGCCCAGAAGGCTTCCAACTTGACTTAACGACTATCACATCGGTGATAACCGGGACCAACGGCTTTACGTGCCTTCCGAACGGAGACGCTCGAGAATGAAATTGCCAAAAATGGTCACCCATCATGGACTGACCTTGCTGAACGTTGCTTAACCTTGTTGATCGAAAAGAACATCTCAGTACCACAATGCTATGAGCGCCTCACACAATTACCTTAATCGATTTAGATATTTGCTGTCAAATGTTTGAAAATATAAACATGGTCTTCAAGGCTCTGCTTTCTATTTCACGTGGCGCCATAACCTACAAGAATATTCTAGAACAAATCGTAGTAAGTCAAATTGTGTAGTAATACTGTGACATATAGATACGATTTACAACCGGTTTACTTGTGGCCCTAGAGATGCGCACACTATGATATCTGCGCAAGAGTCGGAATGGCTACAAGGAATTCTTTCCGATATTTAGAGGTACCAACGCAGATAGTGACACGCAAGCCTATGTAGTCATCGATCTATACCGGATTGAATTTTAAACCTGAGTAACTTCTTGCGTTTAGCGAGTTTTTTATTATGGAGAAATAGAATTTATACTGTAAGAATTTCGTTTAATTGTAAGAATTGTTGGTTTATTTACTAGATTGATAATAATATATTATTATTTATTGCAATAATAAATGAATTAACTACTCACTTGTCTTTATTCTTTGTCCTTTATTACTAAATCCAGGTGGCCATGGTGCCGTGGTGGTGGTGGTAAATTTTTTTATTAAAAAATGTACGTTGCAGATCCGTATTATAAATTCAAATTTCCAGTCAATTCAGGATTCAGATTTTTGTTCAGTGTGATCACTTGATTGGCTTGAGTTCATAATACGATCCGTGCTTACTCTAAATCCATATACATATATATATAAATGTCAATTGAGCTTTAAATTTTGACATTGAACTTAGTCAGTTTTGATGTCGCTGACAAATGTAAGGAAATTTAGATAATATAGTCGCTGTCACTTGCAAACATTTGACAGCGACATCTATTCTATTTTTCTTTATGGCAAGCGTGCCGATGTCGACAATTCTGCCAATGTCAGATGACAGCGACATCAAAACCGACTAAATCGAATGTCAAAATTCTGAGTAAACCCTCTACTTGGAATCTTGATAACCTAAATATGGTTGCTGTCATTTTCAAAAACGACTAAGTCGAATATCGAAATTCAGAGTAGTCATTCTGTTGGTTTCAAAATCAATAATGTTATCACACGTGGATAACAATCCTTAACTGATACAAATCATCATTTATTTGCAATATAAGTAAATACAAAAATGTTTTGAAATGTTGATATGTTCAGCTACTTTTATTGCTGACCGTATATAGGCACGTGTATTATAAGCATATACTTACACATGCATAAATAATTGTTATAGTTCACATCCGAGCGGTTAGCCCGCTAATCGTAGGTAGGATCAGCGCCCGTCATGTGGAAGCACATCTTTGATCTCAACCTCTAATCAATTGGTATCGATACATCGATGCTCGACAATCGACTCAAATCGAAAACGATTCTACCCACGCGATGCCTGTCTTATTCTATTAACGAAGGATTGTGATTAAAGTTCTTTATGAAGCGCCCACGCATCATCGTTTTTATTGTTTGTTTACGATTTATGTAGATGCTGTTTTAAGAATGGATTGAGTTTAACGGTTATGTCGATAAATTATTATTTACACAGTAATAATTTGATGTTTGGCATTCATGTCTCACATAAAAAAACTATAATTAAAATGAACTGTAAAATAATCGTTACATTTTTTAATGAATGACCATACATGTTTGTTAATAAAAAAATAAATCGAATTTAATTATTAATTACAAGAAAATATATTGGTCATAAAATTCAGGTAATTAAAGCAAACAACCAACTTATTGAATATCGCATCACAATTTCTCATAAATAAATTTCGTACAGCAAATATCGGCGAGTCAATTCGTGACCATTAATGTGAATTTGAAAGTCGAACATAACTCGAACGGTTAACCGGGGACCATTAAACACTGATATAATATTGTCGAAATTATAAAATATTGCTTTCAGTGAGCCTTGGGACTATCGGAGCATCGAGCTTACAAATTAACAATAAATATTCATGCGGGTAACGATTACACATACTCAATCGATGTATCGATACAGATACTGGATACGATCTCGATTTTTATTATTACAAGCTTTATATTAACTTGCATGGAAATTTTGAGCCATTGTCCGGGGACCAATTGACCTGAAATTTGGTATACCTACGTAACTTCGATGACAATACAATATGAAACCATAGCTGGTCTGATAATGCAGTTACGAGCAGAGCAAATCGAAAGATTACTGCTATTTAACGACAGGGCGACGGTACCACATAGAATTTGGACTCATTTAATTTGAACATAAAGAACAGAACAGAAGAAGATATTTAATAACCAAAGGGGGGTGGGGGGTGCGTCACCTAACACAGGGATTGCTTTGTTTAAGGTTCCAGTTACTAACTCATAATGTATTTTATAATTGGAATGAAATAAAATAAATAATTCTATTGTCAAAAGAAAAATTATCATTGTATAAGATAAATACCTATATGTAAATATTGCTTTTAAATGTATGTAGTCTAAACCTAGAATGCTTCCTATTGTATTCTAGTTTTATAGTTCATAACATTCAAGTTTTATGTTTATCCTTGAGTATTATACGTCTGTATGCTCTATAAACTTTATGGTCTGGGATTATTCTGTACTAATCTAGAGATGAAAGGCGGGAATATCAATTCAATGTGATGAAAGCGACGAAGGTTTATTTGAGGTTTGGTTGTAAATGAATCATTGTGCATTGTAGCGTTCAGACTGGCCAGCAGGATGTTGCATGTTTGTTGGCGATATTATTTTGCAGAATGTACCAGCGACGTACGAAACATGCGGTCTGAGTTCGATTCTGATCTGCTAGCGGCAAATGAAAACATCATGAGGATACCGATGATTTCGAAACCTAAGTTCAAAAATATCAACTGATAAGAAGCTTATGTTCTTCTTTCGTAATTACATGCAGTTTTGATGAGTAGTTTCGATATCAAACTCACAAACATTACCTCTTTATAACATTAGTATCGAAATATCGATTTCCATAAGGTTGCGGGTGGCCGTTGGATGCGGACTGCACAAAATCCCTCGCTGTGGTGGAAATAGATTGACTGTTAGAGAATGCTTGTTAGCGTTAAGGTGGACTTAACGCTAACATTTTATTTGTGCAAAAGTTTAAATAAATAAAAAAATAAATTAGGTGAGGCGTATGTTTAGCAGTGGACGTCATTGGGCTGATATGATGATGATAGATGTCCATTAATAGTTTGGAACTTAGATTTTACATTTCATAGTAGTTTAAAAAACAATAAACTGTGCAATTCTGACAATATTATACATACAGATCGAATTGATAACCTTTTTTTGAAGTCGATTTAAAAGTGCTAATCGATTCCCCTCATGCATGTTGCTAAGTGAAAGTATCTCACAGGGTTAGTAAAGTTTAAGTCTACTAATGATAAATGATGTGAAACTTCCCGTTGGTATAACTGTGTGTTAATGATGAACCATTGTATTATCAGTTACTTAGATGTGTCGGCGAATATGTTTGCTTTTAGATGAGCTTGGTCGTTGTTGTGGAGTTTTAGTATGTTTTATAAGAATAAAACATACGTAAGTCCATGTAGTATCAGATTAAGAATAGGTACATAATGTCACTACCACATTTTAATCCGTGGGTGTCGTAAAAGGCGACTAAGGGAGTAACCTTAAGCACACAAGAGCATTGCAAGAAAAGAAAAATTCGAAACAAAACCCGTCTGGCCAGCGTGGTATATAGTAGGCCAAATTCCTTCCACAATCTTTAAAGGAGACCCGTGCCTTGTAGTGGGACATTATGGGTTGAAATGATGAAAGTAAAACTTAAATCTCAATCATTATAACTGTGAGGCATGTCTACTCACTTTTTGATCCATGATAATAAAAAAAATATCTATGTATAGTCTCATGGTCTCAGTTGACGAATTGTTGGTGGTGACACACCTGTCTACCCCTTTAGAGAAAAACCGTGAAATTAAGATTATGTTAAAAATTAAAATTACTTCCAGACTCTAACATATTACGTATATGACAACAGGTAGGTTGGTAGATACTTAATCCTAGAAGGATAGTCAGCAACATACCTATAGGCGCGTCTATGAGTCTGATACACTTTTACCTACCTCTGTAGCTGGTTCTATAGTGCCAAAGGTAAATCACCACATGATAGGTAATATGCCGAATTCACCCATTTATTTATTATAAAAAATAATAATTTTTGGATTAGATGCCTTGAGAGGCTTCTTTGTTACGAGTACATCGACCGGTAGCGCCCACACATATACTTAGAATTACTTCTAGGGTATGTAGGTTTCCTCAAGATGTTTTCCTTCACTGTCAGCAGATGGTAAGTCACTTTTGTCCAGTGCCTTACCATATATACCGTAATAAATTCCACAAACTGAAATCCACATTGGTACCGGTCGGAACGAATGACTCTCATGCCAGTCACTTATCCATTCAGCTACCATAGCTTAAATTTACCCAAAGACCTACTCCAAAATATTTCACGCTATTCAAGTGAAAGGTAACCGAACTTCCCGTAGAGGTCTTTAGATAGATGTTGTGTATTCGGTGACTGATTCGGTGTCGTCGGTTCTTAGTTAGAGGATCATTGTGTTCCAAAGATTGATGGTGGTCTAATAGCCAGCGACAAACACGCGGTGCCCTCACTGCCGTCACTTTAATGAATGAATTCAACTTTGTTACGAGCTTTTTTATGGGTACAGGTGAGGTGTTGATTCACAGGCGGTTGGGAAAAATTGTACGTTCAAATTTGAGGTGATTAATTTGTTTGTATGTTGTTGTATTGTGGTTGCTAATTTGAACGATATTGAATTAATGTAATATCACATATTTATTAAAATAAATATACATTGAATCATTTTAAGATACTCACGCTAAAAGTTGTATTTATGATGATGATATATGATGATGCTGATGAATGGCACCCAGTAAAACTAAATATATAAAAAAATATCATTTATGACACAAGTAAAATATATTTATATAATTAATACTTTATTAATCATAGCACTTTGATTATTTATTTCTAAAATTATTTTGGTTGCGGTATGTAGGAGGTAAGTTTTATGTCGTTTATGTAAAAAATAAATCTTTTTGATGGGGATTTTTCGGTCTTCTGTATCTTGCAAGGGTAACCTGTCTAACCTGAGAATTAAAAATAAATTTATTTGGAATTTTATGGACCATTTACATCTTTTGTTTCAAGGTATATAGCAAGAAAGTACTTAATAATTTAAATTGTAAACCACAGAGTTACGTTCACGGCTATTTCGGTAAGGGCTTAGCAAACATTTAAATTGGACATAAGCAAACAATAAACAAATGATAACAAGCTCTCTGAGGGACAAACGAACTTTATAAAGGCCTTTATGATTTATTTACTTTTACATTTCTGCCCCTTGTGTCACTTTGATTGTTGAGACTATCATTGTGAATTATGAAGTGGATAATTTGTGTATTTACTTATTAGTTGCCAGCAGGTGTTACGCTTTCATGCCTATTTGAAAATTCATAAATATCTGGTGATTGTATATCACACAACGTTTATAAAATTTCACATTTCACATAGTCTAGGACTTGGAAAAAGATATAAAATTCGATTTTTACGGAAGAGGTGGGCAGAAGCTAATGTGTAATATGGGCGAGAAAAGTGTATCGTGTGTTTACTGGTACAGTGAACAACATGCAACCGTTTTTAAAGTGTTTTTAGACAAATAGTGTAGCTGTGTAGCTGGTCCCACAGTCGGGTGGGCTGTAATCACACTCATTACACCGGACCTGAGGGCACTCGTGTGTATTTTAGGGTTCACACGTAACCAAAAATTCAAAATTTTTAATTTTAGAAAAATAAAATACCAAGTGCGAGTTGTACTCACGTATAGAGTTCTCAACGATAAATAGTGTGAATAGGTGTATTTGCTCAAAACAAACTTAAAGTTGCATCTCTAATACGTGAACGCATACATTCTAGCAGCAAAAGTATGTTTGTAACCGATTTTTTTATCTAATATTTAACCTATTGTTATATTCGATGAAAAATTGGTTACAAATTTACAACTTTTAACTTTGCTTGTAAAATTTTAAAATTTCATCCGGTGCGTAGACGCACTTCCGCCTTTTATACCAATAAAAAAAAAAAAATAGCAAATCTTTCTGTGATGATTTCTAAAACTGCGAGTTTATTTATTTATTTAATTTAATTTATTTTCAAAAACGATGATAATGTACG
Organism: Laspeyria flexula; assembly: GCA_905147015.1. Lineage (NCBI taxonomy): Eukaryota > Metazoa > Arthropoda > Insecta > Lepidoptera > Erebidae > Laspeyria > Laspeyria flexula. The sequence continues at coordinate 8,273,166 of LR989963.1, forward strand.
TAAAAGCTGTGATAATTATTAGCCTATATTGAATTAATTATATCCCTTGAAACTTTGTTTGGCAGCCCTAATAACTCATGATTGTTCACCCCTGCGAGCGAACTCGGCAATGTCATAATTCGTGTATTGCATATCTTAGTGATTTACGTTTTTACAACTTTTTAATTGTTTCTAACTCGAAACGATCGCAGTAAGCAAGCGGCAGTTACGCACAATTTTGGGCTATTTTGTATTAATGTTTGGTTAAATGTTTTTGTATTTTGAGCGTTTTATATGTTTATATGGCGTTTTATATGGCTGAATTGGGTTTTTTTTTGTTAAAACACGGACAGTAGCGGACATTTCACGTACTCCATATGTAAATTTACGAGGAGGCGGGCGGCGACGCGATTAAGCCAAATCGGTTGGGTGATTCACTCTGAGAATTGGACAAGGTCCTGAAATTTTCAATAATATAAGCCCGAAGTTAGGAAATATATATATTTTTATTAAAGAGGTGGCAAACGAGCTAGCGTTTCACCTGATGTTAAGTGACTGACCTAAAATGTGGTTGTGATGCACTTCTGTCTTCTGCCTATCCCTTATGGCAAAGGTTTACTGTTATAATCTCAACCTATAAACATTTTGTCACACTGCTGGACACGGGTCTCCTCCAAAGAATGTGGACGGAATTTAGCCTACGCTGGCCAGACGGGTTGGATAGGTTTTGTTTCGAATTTTCCTTTTCTTGCAGTGCTCTTGTCTGCATATGTCAAAAAAATCATAATTATCTTTTCATACAAAAGCTGATAAACAAAGGAATAACACTTCTATTCTCAACACCTATAATTTGAATCCGTACAAATTACAGTGATACTCCTTGGTACGTCAATATCGTAGCTCTTTACTGAACAGTGGGCTCTATTTACACAGAAAGCATTGTACCGTGTAATTTGAGTATCTAGTATTCGCAACGATCGTTCAGTTACCTACCTATAAATTAGATTGAAGAAATGAAAGGCTGTTTGCATAAGAATGAAGAGATATTGGTATTTTGGAATTGGTATTTTATTATTGCTTTGTAACTATTATAAGGTTTCTTAGTATAATAATAATAATAATAATAATATTCTACCACAATTACACAGCGCCATCTAGTCCCAAATTAAGCAATTATATTTGCTTGTGTTATGGGTACTAAACAACTGATATACTACTTATATACATTTTTTTTTTGTAATTACATACATATTATAGATAAATTACACCCAGACACAGAACAAACCTTTATGCTCATCACACAAAGATTTGTCCTGGGTGGGGATCGAACCCACGACCTCCGTCTTAGCAGTCAGGGTCACTAACCACTAGACCAACAGGCCAGTCATCAGTTTCCTTTACTTTTTTTTTATTTGACAGACAATTCCTTGCTTTACTTAATTATTCTAGAAACACTAGAAGTAATCACCAACTATTCAAGAAGTTACACACGACGGATTCAAGTATGCCCTATAAACAGTTTTAATGCCAATCTACGTCATTTTATCTCACACCCGACACTTAACGTGATGCATAAAACCTAAATGACTACAAGAAATCTCAGTTCAATGACGCACTTAATTTTACACGTCAAGTATATCAAGATACGATTTTATAAAGTCGTAAATTGTGTGACAACAGCACATGAAAACGTATCTATAGATATTAATGAACATGTGTGAACGGCCCTCTTAATATTTTTACTCGAAATATTCTGCTCCGATGTCGCAGCGAATGTATGCAAGAAACCATGGGTTTCATTCTCGGGTCGAGAAAAATTGGTAATGGGGATAATATGTCTAGAAAACAGCCCGGTCGATGACAACACTTAAAGAAAACGAAGCCAAGCACACTGACAAAAAACCGAAACAAGTGAAAAGCGAGAAAGTAGGTGATCACGACCCACAACAACGAAGAATACGATTCCAGAAGAAGGAAATTCTACTTTCTATATAGAACGATAACATGCAGAATTGACTACTCTGTCTGACATGACAGCAGTTGTATATAATTCCAGTTACACCACCGAGGCCATTTCATCAATATCATCAATAAAGTTTAATACTATCAGCTTTTGACTGGCCTGTTGGTCTAGTGGTTAGTGACCCTGACTGCTAAGCCGTGGGTTCGATCCCCAACCAGGACAAATCTTTGTGTGATGAGCATGAAGGTTTGTTCTGTGTATGGCTATAATTTATCTATAAAAAAAAAAAAATTGCTTAATTTGGGACTAGATGGCGCTGTGTGAATGTGGTAGAACATTATTATATTATTATTATTACTTGTAGCATGATTTCCCTGAGAAGAAGTAACGTCCACCAGATCTTCTCGGTGTACGAAACAAAACGAGAGAACATAGTTATGTTTCATTTTAATATGACATTTTACGCCACTATCGACATTCATAGGTCACAAATTAAATTAACCGCAAACAAAATATTTTGTTCAAACTTCTGCCCGCGGCCCATGTGAATCTATAAAATGAACTCTATTATCTTTTCTGGGTGTGAAAAGGTTTAAGATTTTGTGTGATAGACCCAATTATTTGTTCTGTTTCTGGGTCTGTAATACCTATATATATCTATAATAATAATATTATAAATGCGAAAGTTTGTAAGAATGTTTGGATGTTTAGATGTTTGGATGTTTGGATGTTTGTTACCAGTAAACGAAAAAACCACTGAATGGATTTCAATGAAACTTTGCAATAATTTACATTATACATCAGAATAACATATAGGCTATATTTTATCTAGATATCGCGTAAATTGGCTAAACCATGAGAACAAATGTAAAGTAAGTCGGAGAAAAATCTGCCATCTTATAGCTATTTCTGATTTCTCTACGTAAACCGTTAGTTTTACATAAGGACAATGTATGGAGGAATTGTTACTCTTAAATAGTTATAAAAAAAAGTCCGCGACAGCATATGCCTATCTTTTATGTGGAAGTCGATATAGAGAGAATAGTGAGAAAAAAATACATTTAAATCGGATACTGCATTTAAAGTGAAAAATTTCATGGTATTAAACTAATTTCTAGGAATGTAAATACCTTTATCACTTTTGTCATTTAATGTAGATAATTTTTGTCGTTTACACTAAGTTATTTCGACAAATAGTTTAAAAGTTATTACGATATTAAATGAAATGTATATAATCCCAAAAATCTTATAATAATACTGTATGTCACCCGTGACTTCGCTTACCTGTTATTTTGTTCCTGTGACCACAGCAACTTTTCACTTTTAGAGGGGAAATTTCGGCCAATATTTTCTAAGCACAGATAATTACTTCAGATTAAACATAACCAATATTACGTGATTGATTAGAATATTACTTATCTTTGTAAACATCCATCCCGTGTCTTTTTGGTTAAAATTATCAAATATACAAACAAACATTCGTCCTTTCAACTTTGTGTATGTATATTACTATATTTATCAACGTCAGCCCTAATGACAATTCAGTATGACAGATTAAAAAGAAATCAAAGATCTCTTTTTTCTTTTTGCTTACTATACAACCTCATTACTTGAATATATTACTAATTATTCACCAGTAAATTCAAAGAATATATTATGACAATTGTGTAGTAAAATTATCAAATAAAGTAAAATATGAAATAAAATATTTTTTGTAGAAAAGTAAATACATATATTGCAGTATCAAGGTAGTATAGTAGCAGAATACAAATACCATAGACCTAGGATCCGCGCGCCATTTTTATGTATTCGCGCCATTTATTTTCGGTCTAAAATTTGACATTTGACAGTGAATTATCATTGTATGTATTTATGGTCGCTAAAGTCATAAACTAATAAAAATAAATGGATATTGTAAAATATTAAATAAAATATTTTTCGTAGAAAAGTAAATACATTGCAGTATCAAGGTAGTATAGTAGCAGAATACAAAAATACCATAGACCTAGGATCCGCGCGCTTTTTTTTTATAACGATTTTTTTTAGTGGGTATGGCGGTACGAAGTACGCCGGGTCAGCTAGTCTATAATAATAATATGTACTTATTTACAAAACTAAAGTTATTTAAGTATTATATTGGTTGTCTAGTGTCCATATATTATAAGCATTATCTTAGTTTGGGACAATATGGCGCTATGTATAAATGTCCAAACATTATTATTATTAAACATTATTATTTAAGTAAATGACGATAGTACACATGGATTCACACTCTCCGAAAAGATTCCGATCATATTCCTAAGCAGGCGTTGGATTGGAATCCTCAAGGAAAGCGCAATCGTGGCCGTCCCAAACAGACCTGGCGACGCACAGTGGCAGACGAGGCGAAGAATATCAGGAAGACCTGGAGTGAGATAAAACGTGAAGCCCAAGAACGAAGGCGATGGAGGATCACTGTGGACACTTTTTGCCCCAACCAGGCTACAAGTATGACGAATTTCATTAAGGTCCATACTAATTTAGCTGGAAGTTACATTTGCAGCTGTATGGCATATAATATTTGTTACGACTATACTATCTGTGGTAAGATCTTGCCAATCTGTTTGTATAAAATCAAAATGTGTGTATTTAGGACGATTGATTGTTAGATTTAATTTGTGACGAACTCGGTTAGTCCTTAAACACATTGGTCGAATTATGTGTGGAGTAAGTTCTACAAGTGTAAGTGAACCTAAATAAACTGGACTTAAATCTATACGAGGTTTATTCAATTTGTTTAGGTAACGAATTGGATATTCCTATAATTAAAATTTATGTTGTACCTAAATGGTGATCGTTGAAATAAGTTATTGTTCAATGAATTAGCGTGTTTATTATTTTAAAGGCTATATTTTGCTAAGCTAACATGATTTTGATTTTTTTAGATATTTATAATATAAATACTTTTTTAGATATTTAAATATATTAATATATTTAAATATCTAAAAAAGTATATATTATATATCTATAAGCTATAGTCTATAAGTATTATGGTTTTTTGATTAATTTTGGAATAGAATAATCGAGATAATATTTTTTATTTTGGTACTGATATCCTGAGAAATTTCTTAACTTTGCAGAGCAAAAGGGTGGAATTTTGTAACGCTACGTGAAGGAAAAATACTCTAAATCAGAGAGATAGATACCTAATTATAGTTTTACCCAAAGGAAATATTCCTTTATTTGCCACAAGGCAATCGAACAAGATAATTCCAAAAAAAACACCATTGAGTAAAATTGCTTTATGCTATCCCATTGAATTTATAAGTAAATATTTTACGGTTTTGTTTTTATTTAATTAATAAACGTATTATTAAACATATGTATGGTGGTACGTACCTTCGTGACATAAAAAATTACTAAATACCATATCAACACATAAGTAAAAGTTTTAAAACTAGAAGCTTGAGATATTTTCAGACGTTCGTCGAGAAAAAATTCCCAACAGACAAAGCCGCAGTCAAAAGTTGATATGAACATAAAATGAAACTTTTCACGAGTGTTCATATTTAATGAAACGTTGAAAGTTGCGAAGCACTTTTAAAAATTCATAAAAATGTTTGTTCTGGTTTCGTGTTTCGCAAATCACATTTTGTGCTACCGTGCGTTATCAAGCCACAAGAGGTTTTAATCATCCAAAATTTTATAAAATGACATGAATTTTGTTACATGAAAACTGTGCAAGTTAATGTTATCCAGTTGTGGCGCTTACTGAGACAAAATTATAATAACATTCGGAAGTGCTTCGCTGGCTGAAATTTTTAATGAGTTACGGCTCCATATTCCAAATTCGAGACTTAAAATGAATAGAATCTCGGCGAATTATAACCAAGAAATTAATTAGAGGACAACCGTCAATTGAAAAGTTTGGGATTGTCGCCACCTGGCATTCGTGGCGCAAAACAAAGCAAGGACAAATGCAAAGAAAATGTCTTTCGTCAGATATATTTTATGTTTTATTTATATCTTCAAATATTTATTTACTCGTATTTTGTAGAGAAACCAATGTGGAGTTTTTCGTCCTTATATTTACTCAAAAAGTTCGTAAAGTCTATCAGATGGTTGCGTTTAGAAATGATTTGATGCAGTTTACATAAGTTTTATTTTTATTTCTGTTAACAGATATTGTAATTTCAACTAAAGTTTAGACAACCTGTTACAAATAAATGGCCAGTCTATGTGCAACTTATTGGACGTGCAGTAAACCACAATCGATCGGCAACTTGTCGGCTGTGCTACCTTTACAATAAAATTCTTTTTACAACAATTAATTAAGTATAAATAATGTGAGTTCTGCAAGTACTCTGGTCGAGACAAGCTTCATTATGAGATGAGTCAAGCTAAAAGTCTATACTTGTATAGTGAATCTTTTAGTCTGACATACTACATAGCGACCCCTTGTGGGTTGTTACCTAGGGTACCATGTAGATTATAATTATGATATAATGATCTTTATGCCTTTGGATAAAGTCGATATTAAGTAGCTTTTTGATTGAAACAATAGCTTCCTTTAACTTTTACTTTAGATTAAATAAAATATTTGAAAATTACAGCAGCTATGTTTAAATTTTCAAATATTTCACAGTAATATCGAAATCAAGTACTCAAGGTTTCGAGGCACTCCTATGTTTTTATACGAACGTTGTGCCGATGTGAACCTACTGCATTTTGCAGCATTTTTACTTTTTAATAAGTCAAATTAAATTTGAACTCGCATCAACACCCATTGATATAATATAATTATAACTTACTGTAAATTTTGTGTAATTCCAGATTAACCTACTCCCAAACGATATTAACTCCATGACATACTTTCAAGGTTTCTGTACGTAATTAATTTGTGTAGGTATCTAATTTAATTTACTCATTACATTTTGCTTTTAGTGCCAATAAATTGCCTTGTTATAGTTTCAATAGAATTATAGGTTAGCTCAAAATAGGATTTATCTCAACCTGGCAGATTTAAGACGTAATTGCTGGTCACTACACTATATAATTTTATCTGAACATTAATTTTACAGTGTAAACCATTTGATATTGGAACATAATTCTGTGACAGCGTCCAAATTGCGTGATCGGCAGATATCGGCTCGGCGACGCCTACTAACTAATAGCATTGCTAAACATATATGAATATTCATGCAGGAATTTAGTGAAATTCACTGTTAGCTTAAAAGGATATCAGAAGATTTAATTACTAAGAAGAGGTGGATATTACCTACATTGGAATGACTATTTGCAAGATGTTAAATTAATACATAAGATATTATAATTAGTTTAGAAATCGGAATAGCAAATACTCAATTTATCTTGAAATGCGCTCCTGTGGATCACACGGACGAAGCCAGGAGCCGAAAATACTGATTTAAATTGTAACAAAATTTTAAATTCAGAATTCATTTATTTTCTTATAAATTTTATAGTGTGCGTTCCCATTGAGGGACCATACCCTATTTTTGAACTTTTAAATGTATCAACCTTTAGTAAAAGTTCTCAAACAATTGTAAATTCAGCCAAAAATTTGTAAAAGCTGGCACTCAAAAGTTACAGTCAGTTAAAGGTGGTCCCTCAGTCGTGCATGGCAGGCATCCATATCTCAGAATCTAGATAAAATTTAAAGCTGCTGTAAATGAAGACTGTTAGTAAAAGATTTGTTGAACTAATTTACAAAATATTAACTCTTCTTGTTCACTCAGTAAAAGAAATAGCATGCAGAAGGTGGTCCCTCAATTGAACACCACTAGTTCACCGTTGGTGGAGACCAAAGTAAAATTCAGATATTTTGAATATGTCTAGCGTTAGTAAAAGTTCTAGAACAATTGTAAATTCAATGTCGAGTTTCTAAAAGAAGCCATTAAAAAGTTACAATCAGTTAAAGATGGTCCCTCAATTGAAACGCTTCTCAAAAGAAAAAGTCAATTTACGTAGCATTCGCTAGTTATTTTGATGAAAAGTAAAGCTTAACCTTTAGTAAAATTTTTTACTAAAGACTACTTCAGAAAAAACTAAAAAAAAATGTTGGGTTTTGTAGTTATTAGTAATCTAATTACTGCGAAAAAAACTAAGAGCGAGGTGACCACACGTCTACAAGTTAAATGGATTAATCCTGTAACCTGTAAATCGGCGCTTATATTCGGGTGAAAATAAACATTATTAACTATGATTATAGTGTAGTGACGGATTAAGAATACATAATGTCACTACCCCATCTCAACCCGTGGGTGTAAGGGTGTAAACCTTAAGCAGACAAGAGCACTGCACTATGAGAAAAGGGAGGAGGAGACCCGTGCCCAGCAGTAGGATATTTATGGGTTGTAATGATGATGATGACCATGATTATAAATAAAAATTGGTAAGTTTGATTGTTGACATTAATTAAAAAAATAAAAATAATAATTTTACTAATGCCACATAAGTGACTTAACATAAAATAGAAATTATAATAATTCTTATGATACAATAACATTTTCCACTTTTAAGCAGCGCTAAAGAGCGTATGTTTATAGCGCTTACGTCCTTTTGTTGAGAAGCGCAGTTTTTTGGATACAATTTAATGGGCCTCTTGGGCTTTTATTATTATATTTTTCTTATAATTAGCGCTGCTTAAAAGTGGAAAATGTTATTGTATCATAAGAATTATTATAATTTCTATTTTATGTTAAGTTACTTATGTGGCATTAATAATAATTTTTTTTTTTTAATTAATGTCAACAATCAAACTTACCAATTTTTATTTATAATCATGGTCATCATCATCATTACAACCCATAAATATCCTACTGCTGGGCACGGGTCTCCTCCTCCCTTTTCTCATAGTGCAGTGCTCTTGTCTGCTTAAGGTTTACACCCTTACACCCACGGGTTGAGATGGGGTAGTGACATTATGTATTCTTAATCCGTCACTACACTATAATCATAGTTAATAATGTTTATTTTCACCCGAATATAAGCGCCGATTTACAGGTTACAGGATTAATCCATTTAACTTGTAGACGTGTGGTCACCTCGCTCTTAGTTTTTTTCGCAGTAATTAGATTACTAATAACTACAAAACCCAACATTTTTTTTTAGTTTTTTCTGAAGTAGTCTTTAGTAAAAAATTTTACTAAAGGTTAAGCTTTACTTTTCATCAAAATAACTAGCGAATGCTACGTAAATTGACTTTTTCTTTTGAGAAGCGTTTCAATTGAGGGACCATCTTTAACTGATTGTAACTTTTTAATGGCTTCTTTTAGAAACTCGACATTGAATTTACAATTGTTCTAGAACTTTTACTAACGCTAGACATATTCAAAATATCTGAATTTTACTTTGGTCTCCACCAACGGTGAACTAGTGGTGTTCAATTGAGGGACCACCTTCTGCATGCTATTTCTTTTTACTGAGTGAACAAGAAGAGTTAATATTTTGTAAATTAGTTCAACAAATCTTTTACTAACAGTCTTCATTTACAGCAGCTTTAAATTTTATCTAGATTCTGAGATATGGATGCCTGCCATGCACGACTGAGGGACCACCTTTAACTGACTGTAACTTTTGAGTGCCAGCTTTTACAAATTTTTGGCTGAATTTACAATTGTTTGAGAACTTTTACTAAAGGTTGATACATTTAAAAGTTCAAAAATAGGGTATGGTCCCTCAATGGGAACGCACATAATTTTATAAGTATCTAAATAAGTAAACGCCTAACCGTAATCGTAAAATTTTTGTAGTTTATTACCAAATATTAATATTTTTAAATGTTAACATTAGTTACGGTTTTATATTAACCTATTTTATAAACATTGACTTCGGACAATAGACGATGGTAAATAGAGCGAACCCTGAAATAGTTTTATCGTAGCCGAAACTGAATAATCTTATTTAGCCGAAACTTATAATTTTCATTTGAAATAATATTATTTGTACATAATAAGGTGAGTAAATTAAATGAAATATTAAATATTATTTAGCATACGTCGAGAATATGCAAGTTGCACGTTGAAAACGTTTATAAGCACTTATTATATTTATACACTACTTATTATATTTTCACTTATTATATTTATATACGTGCCATAAAACACACCGTCATATGCATATTATGTTAGATAAGTGCTATAAAACTAAATTTTTTGCTGCATCCTTATCATCATCATAATCAGCGTACAACAGTATAATGTTAGTCATAAGCATTAAAATTTTCTTGAAATTGGTTTTTGGTTTTGGTACCGAAAAAATATTTTAGGTTTCGGCCAAATAACGTTTTAGTCGAACCCTCCTGTAGGGCATTATCTAAGCCGAATTTTCGTCTGTTTATCTCGAGCTAAGTATTTGAGTGAATTGTTAGGGACGGCGGCGCCTCAAGCGGCCTCATAATAATGGAGTAGGTACGTCGAGTGCTGATCATCAAAGGGAGTTAACAATGAATGTTTTTGACGGTCATTGCTCAATGCTCTTTGATCTAAACGTTCGTGGAGAAATGTGCCAAATATTTAAGGTGAAATCACGAATCCCTTAGGTCAAGATTTAAGCGGCCAAAGGATTTTGTTCACTGACTTGACGCTATCTTATCTTTGAGACCTTTTAGATCTGTGTTATGAATTTAATTTCTCTGTTATGAAACTTAATACCTGTTACATAGTAACGTATATGTTGGTGTTGCAGTTATACATCGGTAAAGGTAAATAAAATTTGACTTTATTTTAATATTTATAAGCATTCGTTTTTGTCATAGTCGCAAATTTTATGGTTTTCCGTAGTCTATAAAATATTTAGGATAGTATTGATATGGTGGCGTTTCGTAATCTGCAATATTTTGATGTCCGAACTGATCCGAATGAAAGACAAAATTGTGGCTATTTTTCACACATTCATTTGTATTCATAAATATGAATAATAAGATAATAATATATCTTAGACAAAGAATAAGTAGGTATTTAAGTACCTCCTTCACTCAACGTCGTTTCTTCAGTCATCTTCAATCATTTCATTAGCTACTTTAAGACGAAACGAAAAAACAATAACACGGGTCTAAATAAAATACTCTTCTATACTTTACAGTATTTAATGGGTTAACATGAAAATACTCTGCATAAACGTGTTGCTACGCAAATAATTGTCTATATTAATTTTAATCACATTAATCATACGACTATTGACTCATACAACGCGAACATAAAGCACAAAACGCATTGCGTGCGTTAATGACCTCTAAACGGGTTAAATTCAGTTTCATGCTCGGTTTGTTTCATTCACGATATTTTGATAATGGCGTAAATTTATGCAGCCGTACTTCGAAATCCGAGACTGCATAATGACTTGGTGTCGGGCTTGTTTTATGCTAAGTACGAGGATGAAAGAGCCTGCAAATGTATGCAGATCGCTTGCGTGGGAAGTGGCAACAAGTGGCCGAGACGTAGATTCCGAAACAAAAAAATAGGCTTTTGGGTCTTTTTGGCAGTCGAGATTAAGCAGGGTTAATTAAAACATTAAGACGGTACGCGGTACAAGAATTCGTGGAATCAGAACAGCATCCGCCGATGCCAAACATCTGCAAGATACTTAAATATACTTGCGTAGTATCCAAATGTTTATAAACTCTTTATTTACGGAGTCAGTGAAAACACACTAGTTAAATGATTTAATTATAAAATACCACACTTCGATACTTTATTTAGCTAATACACAAGAAAATGTAGGTAATCCTTTTCTATTGTGCAAAAGATGTAATAGTAGCAATCATTTTACCTCAAACTTATTGAAATACATAATATATATTTCAATAAAAAAAGCACACAGAAATAATTTAAAACTATCATCAATAATAATACGACAATAAAGTGTCGCTCATAGGCTAGATTTCCATCTTAGTATTCGAAGGGTCAAGAGAGTACGTAAAGCAAGGCACAAGATTGGCGCGCTGTGGGGCGTGTCGACGAGATCGTATCACTCACCCCGTAATTACCCACCGTCCACTAAATTTTCACAAACCCACCTTATCTGATCTTCGACGGCAGTATGTTAATAGCACATATCTTGAATGCCGGCAGCTCGTACCCTTTTTTCCGCAACGTTTATGTGCTTTGAGGTGATGTGGCTAGTTGTCGGCGTAACCGTGATGGATTTTTAATTGGAGGCTTTGACAGAACAAAGAATTAGTGCAGGAAAATATGCCAGTTTTGTTTTATGTTTTTCTTTACTAGGTTTGTTTTGTTTGTTTATACACAGGAAAAATTAAATAATTTTATACACAGGAAACGACGTCATCATGACATCGATTATCACGATTTTTTCGGATGACACAAAACATCGCTCTATTTATAACTTAGGTTCACGAGTTTCCCTGAGAGAACGATTCAAAGAAATAGGTATTCTGACAACTGCGTCCCAATATATATTTGCAAATATTATGCTTGTCAAACAAAATATTCATCTATATACCAAGAATAGTGATATTCATGGTGTTAACACTAGAAGTAAACATAAGTTAGTAGGCACATATCATCGTTTACATAAAGTTCATAATACTTTTGAGGGACTCGGTGTACGATTTTTTAACAAAATTCCCGAAGACATTATGAATTTACCCTTACTTAATTTCAAAACCGTTATTAAAGATCATCTTATTCGTAAGGGTTATTATACAATTAATGAGTTTTTAGATGATAAAATGTCTTGGGAATAATGTTATCTTTGATTTGATTTATCTTGTTTGTGTAGAATTACACTTGTGACATGGGGGCACGTTGTGCATATTTATGTCAGTTTTCTCTTGGATTTCCTTTATTTATTTTTTTTGTATCATTTTTTTTTTTAAGTTATGTTTTTACAAAATTAAAACCATATTTATTCACAGACTGTCCCTAATGGCTGCATAGCAATGTGTAAAGTGATGCAACCACGGAGCCTTACCTTTTACTTTCTGTTTAATATTTAGTTTGTAAACATTCATTATAATTCGTTAATCTAACGGTGTAGTGCTCTGCTGCATCACTTTACACGCTACCCAAATTGTAAATTACAAAAGATTGTAACTATCCATTTTTTTAAAAAGAGTGGCGTGAGTTTCTTGCCAGTTCTTCTCATAGCTCCACCCCGTCAGCGAACTGGTCGTAGGCAAATTTGCTGACACAACATTTCGGATAACCTGTTACATTCTTGTGACTTTCATAAGTGTTACCTTGTAACCTAGATGAATAAACGAGATTTCATTTCATTTCATTTCATTTCATTTCATCACGCAATGGATCGAAAACAGTTGCATTCTATAGAAATAAACACTAATTTTGGGTAGGAAAAATCTTCTCTTTACATTCTGTAAAGAGAAGATTTTTATCTTTTTTATCTTATAAGATTATGTCATCAATATGATGTACCAATTTTACTTCAATTAACTTTAAGAGTGAAACGGTAAGATCTTGTTTAAACAAAACCGAGAGCTAGTCGAAACTTTAAGTACGCAAAGCCTTCGGTTGTTGGTCAAGTAAACATTGTAATTGAATTGGCTTCAACCTAGACCTATAATAACTTAGGCTTTAGAAACTTCTGCTAGAACTATTAGAAATTATCATATTGTTATCTTATAAGTTTTTGACGTTGCTTCCCCACTGGCAAATAAGCGTTAATCTACGACCTAAGTGACTAAGGTCGATTTTATATAAAAAATATGTCAACTGAGTTTTGGATAGGTTATCGGACGCATAAATGCCACTGGTGAAACAGGGCCTTAACTTCGTAGCATTGTACTTTCTAAAGTTGATTTAGTTAAAAATAAAATATAGTGACATTAACAAACACAGACTTCTGAATGTAAATTAAAATTATATATTTTCACACATAAAGAACAAAGAATTGCCACGTAAATTTGGTTTAAAATTGCCATTTCATAGAAACGGTATTAGCTTTTTTACCCTACCATTTGCTTGTTTTAATTGCATTGCGTGAATTCGTATTGTATGCTTGCTGCATTAAATTAGGAATATTATAGTTTTATGTCAGCTGTAAAACAGCTTGACGTATTCGTTATTTCGCTTCCATACTTTCACATAAAATGCGATTATAGTAGCGGATTTTTATTTTCTACTTCCATTTTACGTTAATCCTCGTTTTATGTTTTAGATGGAGAACCCTATTTAAATACGGACTTGAGTTTTGATTTATATTGTTTGAGGTACTATACAAGGCAACAGGGGATATCCCTCTCGGAAATAAAACTATGGGTTTGGGGTAGTGCTCGTAATTCCCAATAAAGTGTACAAATAAAAATTTCATCAAATAAACCAGTGTTTGGGGTGTTTAAAGGTATTGTATAATAGACACATACTAATACATTGTATTAAACTATTATCTATATAGGACTGGCTGATACCCAGATAGACCCTGTGAGGTCTTCGTGGTACAGTCTTTGCACACTATATTAATTGTAAATTGGAAGATAAACAAAAAAAAAAATTTTGAGAATATAAAAAAAATGCGTAACTAAATATGTTTGTATACACAATTTCAAATAAAATGTCATTCATGTAAGTTAAAGCTATAATAAAAAGAAACTTACAACATCAACCCTGCATTGTAAAAAATGTATTCATAAGTACATATTAGAACCCACCTAATGTATTTTTATTTCAAGACAGGACACTCGCATCGCACTTGCATTCAAAAGATACACACCCGTTGGCTCCGCATTTAGTTTTAAACACGAAAAATGTCAACTCTTCTTCCAAATGGAAGTAGTAGAAAAGTTGGCGTTTCGTCGGGTGATTCATGAAGGGAACCGTCGCCGAGGTAGATTTATGGTGCAGTTACCTGACGTGTGACGTTTATTGCACAGAGTAGCCTCTCGATCCTCACACCAACAATTTTGCTTCGGTTATGTAGTGAACGTGTTATTTGTCACGACGTGCACTTTAGGGTTAAAATTTTGCATCGCAGTAGAGTTCAAGTGAATTTGCACGGAATTTGTTATTAATGTATATTCCTTTTAGCTATTCACCTGCTAACAAATTACGGTTAGAAACTTTGAAAATGAAAATTATATTCTCACATATCTTTAGATATCAGAATCATTTTGTACAATAAGTTGATTCGGCAAAAACTACGTTATCATTATTCATTTTAACCCATAAATGTCCCACTGCTGGGCACGGGTCTCCTCCAAATATTGTGAAGGGAATATTTAGCTCATTATAACACACACGCTGCACAGAATAGTATTGAATGTTAAAACCTGGCCAAAAATCATTTTTTTTATATTTGATTGAAACATATATGATCGACTTATTAAGAAATGAGGGTAGTTATTGCATCTAACGACGAAACCCGTACGGCGATAACATCATCTAGCTCCCTACAGTGTCGCTCGGAAGTTACCGTTCGTCAACAGTGTTGTGTGAAATATCGATGTGCTTAATTTTTCGCGTTTTCAAAACGTTTGTATTTTTGTGTTTAAGCGGTTTATTTGACATTTTTGTGATGGATTATTCTGCTCCAGGTGTGTACTTTGTGTAGTACTATGTATTTTAATGAAATTTAAGTCAGTTTTATTCAAAACTATTTACAACTGACATGTACTGAATCTATCGATAAATCTAAAGTTTGAAACATTTACGAAGGGTTTTGTTATACTTCTAAGTATATCTAAGTTGTCAAATTTTTGTATTACATTAAGTATCAAGTAGACAAGACGAAACAATAACAATTAGCCGCACGAAGCCGCACATTTTTTTTATAATATATTTTTTTGAATGTTACCTACCTTGTACCAAAAAATAGTGAATTTAAATTTTGTTATTTATTTTATTATAGGGCCTTCCAGATTGAAGTCAGTGACCCGAAATGAGTTGTATGTCATCATGCAACGTTCAAATGCAGCAAACTTTGATGAAAAACTACAATTTATGGAACAAGAAATTTTAAGTAAATATAACGAAAGATATCCAACAATTCTTACTAAAGCAAAGCAAAAGCTCTCTGTTATTAAACATTAATTTAAGCAAAGCTGGTTAGCTGCCCAAAAAATACAAGGATCAACAAAAAACCAATATGGCGGACATAAACTGTCAAAAAAGACGTTTTTTTAGTGTTATCGCAATATGGGTATCACATGAAAGCTATAATTAATAGCCTATTTCAATTATATATGCACTAACAGTTGCCCGCGGCTCCACTTGTCTCTTGTAATTTGTAAAACTTGACCGATTTTGAAGTGCAAGGTTTTGTTATATACGTATTCAACCCTGAATCTCAAGGGTAATATTTTTTGCGTGTATGTTTGTATGTTCGTTCCATTATGACCTCCTGTAGCCTAAACAGCTATAACTAAAAAGCCATTATCACCTGATGTTGTTAATATCTTATTGCAAAGTGACATAAAATATAATAAATAATATAATATATAATATAACAAATATTAGTAATATAGATGTGAGTAGCAAAGAGGAATAAATTATTTTATTTGGTACTATGTCATTGTTTTAATTAATTTATCACCTGAAATAATACTAAATAAGCATTAGTAGCTATTAGACGCATAAAATATTTTTGGCCAGGTTTTAAGCCCAAATACCACACTGTGCGCTGGCCAGACGGGTTGGTATAGGATTTGTTTCGAATTCTCCTTTTCTTGCACTGCTTGACTGCATAAGGTCTCCCTGAGTCGCCTTTTACGTCACCCACGGGTTGAGATGGAGTAGACATCATGTATTCTTAATCCGTCACTACACGGATAATTATGTGATAAAGCAATAATTAAAAAAAAACATTTTAGTAAAAGCAACAAAGATTGTAAAATATTTTCTAAAAACTAAATACAATTCTTTTCTAATTCCCAAGTCAGCAACAAAAAGTCTATTAGTAAAAATACACAGTAAAAGGAAAGGTCAGGCGCCTTGGGGGAGACAACAGATGACCCAAAGAAATCTACGAAACACAAACATTTACAAAACGTGGCCAAGATACTTCACTATATAAATACAGTGAAATCTTGAGATTCTTAGAAGTCAGCATCTTGTTCTGATTTATAGAAAAATAGTTCGGGATGTTTTTATATCATCAGCCTTGTAAGGAAATCGCAATACTAGCGTTTCGTTATGTAATTTACAAGTATAGGTATGTAAAAAATTTTAAAATGAAATTTTAAAACGAACTTGGTTAAATTTCCTATGCGATAATAATCAATTCAAAAAAAAATTTAAAAAACATGATATGAATAAATTAGTAATAATAATAATAATAATAAACCTGATATAGTGGTGATAGATCGATTAGAGCGCCTTGCAGTGATCATCGATGTCACCGTTCCTCATGACGAGAATCTCGTGAAAGCAGAAAAAGATAAACAAGTAAAATATTTGGACCTTGCTCACGAGATTGTCGACATGTGGGATGTGGATTCGGCGATCATTGTTCCGATAGTGGTCTCAGTCAATGGACTGATTGCCAAGAGCCTCCATCGACACCTGAAGAGGCTCGCGTTAGGTGGATGGGTCGTGGGCCAGATGCAGAAGGCAGTACTTCTGGACACGGCACGCATTGTGAGGAGGTTCCTCTCTCTGGAGCCCTAACCACCGGTAGCTTGGTCCCTGTACCCGATACCGGTGGGTCTCCAAATTTTTATATTTTTAAATGTATTTTTTATATATATATATTTAAAAATGTAATTTTTTGTGAACCAATTTTAATAAAGAGGAATAATAATAATAATAATATTCTACCACATTCACACAGCGCCATCTAGTCCCAAAGTAAGCAATTATATTTGCTTGTGTTATGGGTACTGAACAACTGATATACTACTTAAATACATTTTTTTTTTTGTAAATACATACATATTATAAATAAATTACACCCAGACACAGAACAAACCCTTATGCTCATCACACAAAGATTTTTCCTGGGTGGGGATCGAACCCACGACCTCCGGTTTAGCAGTCAGGGTCACTAACCACTAGACCAACAGGCCAGTCATTGTAATGTACTTATGTATTATTAATAATAAAAACTTTTTCTTAAAAATATTTTTCATATGTTGCCGCTTGTAATTATTAAGAAAAACCAAACCAAATTGAACTTAATATTTTCGGTTTTTAACGACAAATGCAGATTGACAAATATAAAGTCATTACTGCAGATCAGAAATAGTGACGATAATATATAAGTGTCCATAATACTATGACAGTAATTCATCAACAACCCACGGCAACTTGATGGTGGTCTATTACTAACAACCCACACCCCATAAACAATCCTACTTAACAAGGACCAAAAGCATAAACAGATATTCTTTATTGTAATATTCATATAGTGTTCCCTTTTTGGAAGAACATTCATTACACCGTACTAAATACGCATAATGAACAGAATACTATTTTAGTAGTTTTACAAGTAGATAGGATCACGCGATTTATGAATCCATTGTTTTGTATAAACTATTCTCATTAACGTCTACGAGTTGGCCAATGCACCTGAATATACGAATGATTTTTGTTTCGTTTCATCCTTTTGCAGTACTAATGTAAACTGTTTTATTTCATCCACTTTATTTGCGAACTTATTCTTGGATACAATTTAGATTCTTATCGTTTAAACTGGAAATAGTTAGTGTTTTTATTTTAGTTTAAAGGAAAAATTCGCCCCAAATTACGTGAGCTCGCAATATTTCATAACAGCTCTTAAGTAAATGACGGCGAACTGGCTGCCAAAACTATGGAATAAAATAATATCGCGCATTTGGACCACGTGTAGCTCCATCCATCGCGGTAATTGCTGACAGGCGGAAGATAGCTGGAGAGTTATGACGTCACATAACGTGCTAATGACGTCATAACTGCATTGCCCCGGGCGCGCGCTAACTTACGCCTCTCACAAGGTGCAATGGATGCTATGCAATTTAGTAAGCAAATCCTGTACGAGACATTTTAACTGGTTTTACACCGTGCCATTAAAGGCACGTAATGACATTATGTGATAAAGTGCTTCCGATACCTTCGACTGTTTTTATTGAACTTCGATGTAGTCATAGGATTGCTGAAAGTTATAACGTTTTATTGAACGATTCAATAAAGATTAAAATAAATTTTAAATTCACATGTGAATAATACCGTTAAAGTCGTTTAAGATTTTAATCAGTTTTCTTACAATTTATATACCTATAACTCATTTATTTACAACTAGCTGACCCGGCGTACTTCGTACAGCAATAAGTAAAAAAAATCGTTATTAAAAAAAAAGCGCGCGGATCCTAGGTCTATGGTATTTGTATTCTGCTACTATACTACCTTGATACTGCAATGTATTTACTTTTCTACGAAAAATAATTTATTTCATATTTTACTTTATTTCATATTTTACAATATCCACAATTGTTTTATTTTTATTAGTTTATGACTTTAGCGACCATAAATACATACAATGATAATTCACTGTCAATGTCAAATTTTAGGCCGAAAATAATGGCGCGAATACATAAAAATGGCGCGCGGATCCTAGGTCTATGGTATTTGTATTCTGCTACTATACTACCTTGATACTGCAATATATGTATTTACTTTTCTACAAAAAATAGTTTATTTCATATTTTACTTTATTTGATAATTTTACTACACAATTGTCATAATATATTCTTTGAATTTACTGGTGAATATATTCAAGTAATGAGGTTGTATAGTAAGCAAAAAGAAAAAAGAGATCTTTGATTTCTTTTTAATCTGTCATACTGAATTGTCATTAGGGCTGACGTTGATAAATATAGTAATATACATACACAAACTTGAAAGGATGAATGTTTGTTTGTATATTTGATAATTTTAACCAAAAAAACACGGGATGGATGTTTACAAAGATAAGTACTATTCTAATCAATCACGTAATATTGGTTATGTTTAATCTGAAGTAATTATCTGTGCTTAGAAAATATTGGCCGAAATTTCCCCTCTAAAAGTGAAAAGTTGCTGTGGTCACAGGAACAAAATAACAGGTAAGCGAAGTCTCGGGTGACATACAGTATTATTATAAGATTTTTGGGATTATATACATTTCATTTAATATCGTAATAACTTTTAAACTATTTGTCGAAATAACTTAGTGTAAACGACAAAAATTATCTACATTAAATGACAAAAGTGATAAAGGTATTTACATTCCTAGGAATTAGTTTAATACCATGAAATTTTTCACTTTAAATGCAGTATCCGATTTAAATGTATTTCTTGCTCACTATTCTCTCTATATCGACTTCCACATAAAAGATAGGCATATGCTGTCGCGGACTTTTTTTTATAACTATTTAAGAGTAACAATTCCTCCATACATTGTCCTCATGTAAAACTAACGGTTTAGGTAGAGGAAGCTGAAATAGCTATAAGATGGCAGATTTTTCTCCGACTTACTTTACATTTGTTCTCATGGTTTAGCCAATTTACGCGATATCTAGATAAAATATAGCCTATATGTTATTCTGATGTATAAGGTAAATTACTGCAAACTTTCATTGAAATCTATTCAGTGGTTTTTTCGTTTACTGGTAACAAACATCCAAACATCCAAACATTCTTACAAACTTTCGCATTTATAATATTAGTAGGATATTCTGATATGAAATTTATTTCCTAGTAGGTATATGAAAATATTATATAAGTTTTATGATACTTTCTACCGATACCTTCGTCGATACCTTTGAGGTATAATGTGAAAATGCTGTTATTGATTTTTTTTTTCCATAAAATTTTCCGTAGAGACTAATATCTTAGCAATCCATGGATTAACCATGCGGATGCCGGGTCCATCGTGTAGTAGAACGAGGAAAACGGGCAGTGCCTGGGACTTGCGATGCCAGGAGTAGGTTTAAGGGATCCTTTTCCGTGTACACTACGCTCAACTTTCAGTATCCGTGTTCCTCTTCCTACCGAGCCAAATTTGATAAGAACCTACGATCGCGGCTTTAGACACTATTTTTGGTAACGAACTTATTGAAGTTTTTGGTTTGCCTAGGTCTTTTAGTAGGTTGTAAAGACATTTCGCTGGCATATGTCTCGCTCCCACCTCAACTGCATATAATTTAATCACATAGCCATTTTTGGTTAATTAATTTATTAGATCGCAATATTATTTTGTTAAATTTTAGTGCGTGGTCTGTTGGATTATTTGTTTCCCACGATACAGTAAGCTTCACAAGTATTACTATATTAAAAAAATCCTATTTCCCTCGGTCACGACATCACGCGTGAACGGCTGCCGGCTGGTCCGATTGGAAATATTCTTTTAGTGTTGGATAGCCCGTTAATTGTGAAAGGCTTTATACTATATAACATCACTACCGCGCAAATAGTAGGTGAGCAGTGGCCAAATAAAGAACGACCGGAGCGAAACCCCGAGCACCAGCTAGTATTATATAAATTAATGAAGTATCTGTTTACAAAAATACGCTTTAGGTACTCATTACTCATGTCAGCGCAAATAAGTATGTAAAGATGAATAGGAATATGTAATCATTCCATTAAAAGGCACGTTCCTAAGGATTTGTTGGTACCCGTTATCCTACGGGATTCCAAAGAGAAAAAAGGTCGAGTAATTTGTCTTTACTTGGACGATTTATGTTGGGATCACAAGTATAGAGCATTCGCCTGAGACAGTGTTCCCGAATGAATTGTTGATTATAATCGTCTTAGATACTTCGTGTTACTGATAGGCTTATGTACCTATGTAGGAATTAGGAATAACGGATGTTAAGTTGGATTACTGTGTTGTCTTTCTATCGTAAATTCTCTTTCGTAAATGAAACGTAGCTACTTCACAATTTTGATTATTCTTTAAATGAATTCGGTGGTGTTTGTACACACACATATTATTACATAGCGAATATGCTAGGCTAAACAATTACCTTCTTACTATGAGCATAATTTCTTTTTACCAATAATTGGATTCAGTTCTTAATGGCGATGTAGTTTTTAGTGTGATTTAAAAATAAAATGTATAAATATTGAAATAGCATTCAATATAACTAAAATACACCTCACGAGATTTCCTTGAGCTTATATTTCACAAGTAATTATCGGAACGCTTAGCGCTTAATTGTGAAGAAACTTCACCGATCATTGCAATTCTACGATCCGATGTACACTTTGAGAACTCATGGGTACAAGGCACGGACTCATTAAGTACCATGGCTCCATGCATGCAACGCCGCCGGCAAACAAATCAAATGAATTTCAATAAAGTATTCTTAATTATTTCGCCGACGGCAACATTATGATTAATTTTAGAAGGAACTGTCATCTCATTATGATTCCTTTATAGCTGTGGGTGTGAATATCTTTCATTATATTGAACAGTAAATTTTATGCTTCTTGTAAATGAAGTATTCGCATTAGAAACAGTGTTTTGGCTATGGCTTCAATTGGCTATTTTATATTATTATTAATTTTATAGATAATTTTAATATCTTGTGATAAAGATATGCGCTGGAGAAATTGGACGGTGTGGGGTTTGTAAACACTGAAATTATGACCATAGGCCTACTAATACATAAATTCTGAAAATTCATACGAAATTACAGACTGTTATTTAAATACTGCATGACAGACATGGCAGTGTGTACATAAATGATTTTAAAATATGAAAAATATAAAATGTGTAAAAAAACTTACTTTTATATTAGTTAAGTCCTAAATATCCTTTGAAACATCTGTATTCTATATGGTCACCAAATGAGCATCGGAACAAATATATTAATCTCATATAGGGACCAAACCTTACTTGGTAGGTATTTATTTCTGCGAACATTTTGTATTAAGTCATCATAAATTATACTCTTAACTATTAAATCCAAATTGCTTTTATCGGAATATATCATGACGTCGTTAATCTGTAATAATGTATGATAATATCACATACGTTTTCACAGACACGTGTTGGACATACCAATCAAACGCCAACATTATGGCCTTATACATTATAAATTAACTTGACATTGAAAAAGGGTTGTTCCATTTTTCGGGTGGGCGATTTTGTAGATAGTATTGAACTATCTTTTACAAAGTCTTTTTCATTCACAAAGGCTTTATTTAGAATACAACTGTATATGAACGAAATACCGTAAGTTTGAAATAACCTTAGCAATTTGTTACATTATCAATACAATTTAAATTATCTTTCGCCAGCGGGTTTTCCCCTATGGTTTTCGGGAAAAACGTAATTTCTTTCTTCAGCTAACTTTAGGTAAAATTTCATGAAGATCGGTTTAGTGAATGTAGTGTAACATTGTAACAAACAAACAGAGCTTCTTTAGCATTTATAATATTAGAAAGGATGTGGAATTTTGAAAATTTATAAAGATTTTTGAATTATTAGTATTACCTAATAGGTAATCTTTAAAACTGATTAACGACTGATTTCAGTGGCATACGTAATCCAATAAGACTTTTTTACCAGTGATATATCTATTCATATGGTAGTTTATGCATACAATCCCGCAGTTTGAAAGAAGAATTTGATAACTAAAAATCAACCGATTCTAGATAGAAAGAAATAAAGAAAGGTTAATTTTTTTCTAGTAGCCCTAGACCTGAAACATGTGGACGAAAACACATTAATTGGTCTTAGTCACTTAAGTGGTCTAATTCTCAGTAATAGTGTAATTTATTTCTGGACCAAAGTCACTTACGATAAAGAGTATTTAGGTGTTCAGCGAGACAATGACACATAGAGGTCGCCACTTACATTGTTTGCAAGAAAAATATGGTTCAAATTAATTTAGTTGCCTTGTTGGCCGCAGTAGGTTCGAGACGACGTAACTGCTAAATATGAGGTTGTGACAACTTCACAGTCACGTCTCATCCTCGTCGTGTCCATGCTTGAGATCACAGATATATATGGACCTTGAGATCCTACTCTGAATTTTGACATCGACTTAGTTGGAGTCGATATCGTTGTCAGATGTAAAAATTTCAATATGAACGCTGTCATTTTTAAACATTTGTTGCGTTGCTGTCAAGTCATGTGTGAACTTTAGTTTTAGAATTCATTGCGTAGAATGGGTGCAAAAAAATCCAATTTCGAAAACATATTACGTAAGTACTGTTTTAGGGGTTATGAAAAGAATAACGTATGAACGTTATTTATAAACACTGCTCTCGAATGGGTGAGAGGCCGGTATATTATCGGCATATTTAATCTTAATTTTTGAACCCTAACATAACTTTTCTAGAAACGCGTCTTATGCCCTGCAAATATTTGAATACATGAATATTTTAAGACGAATTTATGTAGAATGGCTGTTAATGAAACAGGCCTTAAGTGCGTGTTTATTTAAAATGAACGGCTTCAATTAACACAAAAAATAAAATGTTTGAACCTGTTTACAAACGACATCGAATAAAAATGAGTAAGGGCGTGAACACACTACGGGACCCTTTGCAATGCGTCTTTGCGTCACCTCATTACATTACACTATGCGATTTACAATGTCGTTGCACGCACACCGCGTGTCGAACTGTCTGAGTTAATTCTTTATATCTGACCACGGACTTATAATGTATCGCTTTTATACGAATAGCTTTACGGATTATTTGATATTGAGATACTTATTATAATATTTAATAGTGCTCTTAAACTGTTCATAAAAGATTTTAAAGTTATGAAACTGTGATTTATTTTATTCAAATTTATTGGTAGAGAGATTTAATAGGTTACAGTGAGATCTCTCCAATTGACTAGTATGATTGGGAAGTGGCTCTACTTTATATAGGATATTGTATCTTAGTTTTCCAGTGTAGCTATTCCCAATTTCGTTTGAGTTGGCAACGCGTCTGTTACTTTTTATTGAGGACAGTTTTCACAGGTTCTAAATTGCCTCTGCGATTACTGTGTTTGTTATCGATAGCTAATTTCGCACACCCAGATCAACAAAGACGTAAGTACAAATACGTCAATTTTTTTTTTTTGCATTTTTGAATAGTATGAGTAAAGATACATACGGTCAATTTTTTCCAAAAAATTTTGACGTAAAATGAAGGTTTTATACCAAAAAAATAATTTATCACGTTATATAAATTTTATATTTTTCCAATTAAAGAAGTCGATAAACCAACATAAGCACGTAAAATTGTATAAAAAGACACCTAATTGTGCTTAAGCTTTTGTTTTATTAAGTAAAGTAAACATTTATATAAATGTATTTCCTAATATGCTTTTTAATGTTTAATAATAAAATAAGTTTCCAAAAATAATACTGATTACATCCCATCACACTTAAAAATAATCAAACAAAAACAGCCGTATTAATTGTTTACGTCTACACCTGCATCATAGTTTTAGAATAATCATGCTTACGCCTTTTTCCCATTCAAAGTTTTATTTAGTCTGCGGCAGTAATCACGAACTCGTCACACAAACAAGTCAAAACGTGTGCATATGCATCCTTACAGCGCATGCGCGGGTGCGGGTTGTTTATTTAATTAACTTTTCATAGCATAATTTTGAATGTAAGTACCTACCTATAATTTATTTATTGCAATTTGTCTGTTAGGTATTCAATTTTAAACTAACTTAATTATTTACCTACCTATTTTATAAATCTAGTACTTACTTATACTTAATAACACAAGCCAGACTTTTCGTAAATTGGTCGTCCTGTCCAGTTAGGGACTTTACACTTGTGACAAGATGTTACAAATGCCATCAATATGGTCATGCGGCCAAATCGTGCAGAGAAACAGTCCCTATGTATTGTGTGTACACTGTGGTAAACTAGGGCACTCCATATCAGAATGCACAAAGAAGAAATGACCCACCGAAATTTGCAACTTGCTTACGTTTCAAAAAGCCAAGCAATCACAAAACGGGAGCCATTGAGTGCCCTGCTAAAAAAGCCACCGAAATTGGATAAATCAACTCTGTACATTACGAGTAGGTCTAGTGCTGCTGCTAATGTTGTAGGTTGTATGGGCTGATTTGTACATAGTGACATTGCGTGTAACGTGGGCAATGTGTAATGAGGGTGTTATTAATGTTTTCGAGAGCTGATCTGGAGTTCGACATAATGATGGCCGCAGTGATTTGCTGCTTCTGCTGCCACTGTGTGTACAATGAAGGCAGCTCCCACGTGTTTGCTGTCATCAGTGTATTTGTGGTGTGCGTCTAAATGACGTGGGAATGTGCCATCAAGTTAGTCTTGTGAGTTGATGATATTGAAAGGATGTGGGATACGGGGGGTCGGGTGAAGTAGTTGTGATGGATGAGTGGGTGTATCAAGTGTGATGTCGTCAGGGAGGTAATCGGTGACCCCGGTGATTCTCGTCTGTTCGACTTTGGCATATTCGAGCACCTTTATGTCAAGTGGTGTGAGGGTGGAGAGGGAAAAGGCATCTGTGGTGTTAATGATGCGGAAACCTTTGATAATCTTAAGGGCGAAGCCTCGTTGGAGTGAGAAAAGTTTTTTCCTGTTCGTGCTGATTTTCAGGGCCTGTTACCAGACGCTGGAGGCGTAGCAGACTATTGGTTCAATTACCCCTCTGTACAATGTGTTAATGTTTTTAGAGTGTACACCCCAGGTGGGGCGTACAAACTGGGTGAGTCTATTGTGGAGTTTTCGTGCTTTGGCTGTGATGTAATCGACATGTTGAGTGAAGTATAAGTTGTCGTCGAAGACCACCCCCAGCACCCTGGCAGTACGGCTGAATGGGATATATGTGTGTGGTTGAGTGTGATGTAGAGTAGCTTTGTTTTTCGTGTAAAAGCGAGTGCAATGGTTTTTTTATCCGGTGCGAAAGTGAGTTTATTCGTGATGCCCCAATTGTGTATAGTGTGAAGACATTGGTTGATATTTTGTTGGAGTGTGGTGAGTTTTTTATGTACTGCGATGAGGGTGATCAGCAAAGGCCTGCAGCCCGCAACCCTCAGGAAGTGACCCGCGTGCTGGAGAGTCACCGGACATGTCCAGAAAACTCATCTAGGATTAGGTTCCAGAAGGTCGGCCCGCATACAGAGATTGGATGCATCCCCTAGTGAGGTGTTTAGTGGCTATGGTGTCGGCGTAATGAATTGTGGCTGTGCAATCGGAAAGCTAATTTTGTATGATTGTGTATATGTTTCTGGGGCATATTGTGTGGTGTAGACGTGTGAGCATTGCCGGCCACCAGGCATGGTCGAAAGCAGCTTTGATATCTAGGGAGATCATCGCGACGTGTAGTTCCCGTTTTTTGTTTGTTGTGATGGTGTTGACAATGTTAGTGAAGGCGTGTGTACTGGATATTAGTTGTTTAACCCCGTATTGTTTAGTGTTGTATGTGTGTGTGGTGTGTAGGTGATGTGTGAGCCTCTGAGTGATGAGTTTTTCGAGGGTCTTACCTAGAATAGGTAAGACTCCTATGGGGCGATATGATGATGAGGTCTATCCTGTCTTATTAGGTTTGGGGATAATTTTGATGATGGCATGTTTCCAGGACTTGGGGAAGATGGACAGGGAGAGGCAGTGGTTAAGCAGATTGGTTATGATGTCGGGGAAGCAGAGTGTGAAATGGTGGCAGATATCGGAAGTCAGGTAGTCAGCGCCGGGTGATTTAACCGGGTTCATATATTTTAGGATATTTGTGATTTTGTTTATAGTGAACGGTGGCTCCTCATTAGTGTTTGGTGGGTGTAGAGTGTTGTTGCGTGTGGTTTGTTGGGTCGGGGTATTGGGTGTGTCATCGGGATAAAATTTGTCAAGAAATGCGGTGGCAGTGTGGTGTGTGGATGTGGTGTATATGCCATTTATTTATTATATTAATTTAACTATTTTTACGATTTAAACAGTGGCCAGAGTTTCTTGCAAGCTCTTCTTAAGATTCATCCTTGTCAGTGAACTGGCTTTAGGTAAATTTGCTGGCACCTTTTGGACTTTGTATGACTTTTTGTGATCTATATGTATAAGTATTTGAATTTAAAATTCATTACACAGAAATAGTCATTTTAATAACTTTAGTTCGTATAATAAGTAGATACTTACGTATAATTATGATAAATATAAGTAAATGAAAATTCCTGTTTTTGTTTCAATACAATTTACTCTTTTGTTTGTTTACTGAGTGATATAATAGTAAATATTTTTTCGATTTTTGTTACTGCCAGATTTTTGAGTTTTATGAAGTTACTTTTTTAAGGTACACCTCTTAGAAAGATTATTAATTCATTATTATTCGTTTTATATCATAACAGGATCTTTTATGTATAAATTATTGCAATTTTCTAAAATCCTATTTTATTACACCACTCAAATGTATATTACTGAGAGGCTTAACATTCCTTACAGTAATGGATTAATTGAAAATACTATTTAAAAAGTCTGCATTAAGACTTAATATTACATTTTATTTTTATTTTTTAACAAACAAAGCTGTAAATACGTTGTACACTTTGAAATGTAAAATATAATTAAGCGAAAAAGGCGGTAAGCAGTACTTAGCCTCTGTATTTTATCATATTATAGAAGTTCATAAAAGACGTAATCATGAACAGTTATATTATAATAAGTATTTAGAAAACTGTCATTGGAGTAAAAATCTTTACATTTAAGGATTAGTCATAAACAAATAAGAAAAACGTCTGTAAAACTTTAAACATTAATTATTAATTATCGAGGTAATGTGAGGTATTTTGAATATACATAAAAAAAATGCTTGATTTTTTTACTATTTTTTGGTATATAACATAAGATCATAGGATCAAAAACATAAAAGGTACATCTGGTTAAACAGTTTTTTTAATCTCCTGTAAAGTTAGTGAATTTCGCTTACGCCTTTGTTTCCCTGGGTGTGCGATTTGTTCTGAAGATACTTATTATTTTTCGGTAGGTATTAATAAAATGGTCTTTTGTTTATTTGAGTTTCTCTGTCTTAAAATTCTTAGTATCAACCCGGAACCTAGATAACTATGTTCACTGTTAAAGGCATTGGGCTAACATGGGACATACCTGGTGAAATCTGGGTGTTATCCATCTCTGCCTAACTCTTCCGAGAAAAAGACCTGATGCTGTTTTTTTATGATTGCATACACTGGATAGCGGTAGTGTATACGGTTGCAGTCCCTGAGGTATCGGGTTCGATTACCGGGTCGGAGCAAATATTTGTTTGATCAGCAAATGTTAGATTCGGATTTTTTTTTCTATTGATAATATGTATGTATTTTGAAATATTATTTATGAATGTTTATCAATGGTTTAGATCCCATATAAAGCTTATTTTGATGGCGCTGTGTAAAAAAAATATAAGGGATCCGTTTTTGCTATTTTGGCTACGGAACCCTAAAAATGTCTGTACTTATAAAGTTTTTTAATAATCTGTTGAATGTGTTTATGTATAAATAATGATTTCTATAAAAAGCTCAATATTATTTAGGAAACGATCCAAATAAACCAACAAATGCAATGTGCTACTTACATTTTATGATATAATCATTTACTGTAGTACCAACACAATAATCAAGGGACCCCTACAAATAATAGTCAGACAGAAATACGAACAAAAGAATATTAATTCCAGTCAAGTGACTTTCCCTCAACAAATATTATGATTGGCCTCAAACAACACTCACATGTATAAGTTGTTCAGTGTAACGAAAATGATGCTATATCCCAACGGATATCGTATTTAGGCAGTTTCTTTATCGAACTTTTTGCTACCCTAATTTGGATCTTAAGAATGTGGATATTAGTACGAATTTGAATTTATAACATTGAAATTTAAAATTTTATTTACTTTCTCGGTGGTACAGCAAGTGTGTAAAATTGCTGCGGTCTGGGTTTCATTCCAGGGTCGCGTAAAAATTACGTTACGTACGTAGTTATTGGATTTTTGAGTCATTAAATGTATCAGCCTAGAATCTGGTAAAATGTCCGGTTAAAGGAAAAAGCCTTGTCTCCGTTACATGAGACTTAACAAAACTGTCGCAATGTCATGTATCTCTGCCTACAGGAGAAAGGCGTGATGTTATGTTTGTATAGAAAGTCACTTTTTAATGGGTAGTTTATCGTCTGGGATAAAAATATTCGTCCTTAATGGGAATCGAATGCATAACGTTCACTATACTAGTATCGTATTTAATTCTCTAGAAAATCCTTATTTACTGAAAGCCGTCAAAAGTTGAATTTGAATTTTTATGTAACGAATATTTTTACCCTCCCAGGTAACTAAATTAGTGTAGGCTGTAGATACTTAAGTCGTAAAGTTTCTCTAAGCGAGGCTGAGAAGTTATCGTAAGGATTACTATGTAAATGGTTAGGTACTGCGTATAACTTGAGACTAACTTGTGCTTACTGTAATGTATATAGGTACCGGGTATCTCTATGTATTTACTTTCTTTAAAGAGATTAGTTTTTTTATTTAAACAACATAAATAGCGAAGATATCTTTCAAGTAAGTATACCACAATTCTCCCAATCGTTTAAATCTAAATGGATGCTGCCTCTTGTGACAGTTACCTCCGTATTAACTTGTATACCATGGTTCTGTACCATTCTGCGCTATTTCAAACTGTAACCAATTGAAATTGTATCTATTATGGAGATTAAAAGAGTGGCCTTAGTTTCTTGCCAAGTTCTTCTCAGAGCCCAACCATGACAGTTAACTGCTAAACAAATTTGCTGACACCTTTTTTTTGGCTTTGTATGACGTTTATAAGATAAATATAAAATCGGTCCAGCCTTTTAAGCGTGAAGGAATAACAAACATTCACACTTACGAACTTTCCTTTATTATTAGGGTATTTTTATTCGATTTCGATACAAAACTATTTTTAGAAGTCCTCAATCTCGTTCTCAATAACACAAAAAATTGTAACATATTTTATTTTTTTCTGATATATTATGGTGATCAGTAGATCACACGGTGTCATTCGGTAAGTGACGTGGCGTACTTATTATAAGGGTAAATTGGATTTCTGATATCCGAACGTCTTAGATTAGAGATGATCGGATTTCTATCAACAACGTTATTATGGATGTTTGTACTTCATTACTTTGACTTCGTTACTGTGCGGTAATGTACTTAAATTTAGGAAATACGTATTTGAAGTAGTAATGTGATATTGGAGTCAATTTGATTTGACTTTGATGTAATCTTATTTTCAAAATCACTTTATAACAATATTGTTGGTATAATTTGAAATTGAGTTTATTCGTGTTGTCAAGGAACAACTTGATTTTTTTAACTGTATTCATTAGTTGGTTAGTTGATTAAAAAGAAAAAATAAAAATAAATAAAATAAGTTTTATTTCGGACTTCAAACATCCATATTTTGTTAGTAACAATGCACTTATAAACTATGTTAGTAGGTACACATAAATAAGAAACAAAAAAAATACACAAACATTTACTTACACAAAGGCTGTGTCGAATTAAACTAAAATGATACAATATTTTGTTTTAATTTATTGACATGCAAATTATATTGCAGAACATAGAACAGTTATGTACTTTTGCTACAAATATTATTATTTCTATAAATAAATGATTCACTAATTGCACTGTTGACAAGAAAATATTAAATATCCAATGTAATTATAATATAGCTTTCCAAGACACTAATTAATATCTTTCATGCGGCGATCCCAAGTCTAGCCTCTCTTAGCTCAGCGACAAATTAACATCAGAAAAGATTAAAATTAATGCAGATGCACTTAAGCTAATTAAATCAAAGTCAAATAAAGCTCAAGCACTTAGTCACAATTGTTAGATTACTTAAGCATTTGATTGTGAATGTAAAACTGACTAATGGTGTCTACACCCTTCAAGTTTGAGAGGGTGAACAGTGAAACAATTTAAACTTTCATTTTTAATAATAAAGTAGTCTTAGCGACATTTATTTTTATACTTTTAGAGTAGATTTCTTTAGTATTTTCATAGAAGTGATTCATGAATAAGTTATAGTTTAAAGAACTACTACTTTACCATTGTTTTTAAAGTATAACTACCTCACGAAGAAGAACACTATGGTTCACACTTAAAAAAAATGTAATAGATAAATGCGATTTTTTTTTCGACAAGTAAATATTGTTAAATTGTATTTATAGATTTCGGTATGGGTAAATTCCCAATAATTTTATAATTACAGATCCAAAAAAAAGCGAACTTGATGGCGGCTCGCGGTGCGGCGTTGGTTGGTTCGTTGACGTATCTGCGAGTATCGGTGACTTAATCGCTCTTCGGCAAAAAAGAGTCATAACATGTAATAATTTGTTTTGTTATTTTGTCTCTTTTTTTCCCAGCAAAAAAGAGTCATAATGTCAAATCAAATTATTACATGTTATGACTCTTTTTTTGCAGGAGGGCGTTATGGTGATGTAGCTATTACCTTAGTCACCAGTGTCCCTATTACCCGCATTCTAAAAATGACGCTACCAATATAAGGCCCAATATTTTGTATAATTTACTTATTTAATTTAAAATATAATCTATTCTTTATTTAATTCCACTTAGTTTTAAATAGTAAATTCTCAAGCCATTTTTACGTTTTGTTTTAATACGTGCTCTGAATATTCTATATAGTGATGGTAAAATATTCTGATACGAATATTCCTATTACATAACAACAACGTTCGGTAATCTCTTTGTATGAGAAGATTGATGTATATCGTCGAGCCCGAAGTTAAT
The DNA here is from genome assembly GCA_905147015.1 of Laspeyria flexula. Classification (NCBI taxonomy): domain Eukaryota; kingdom Metazoa; phylum Arthropoda; class Insecta; order Lepidoptera; family Erebidae; genus Laspeyria; species Laspeyria flexula. Next base: position 8,305,746 of record LR989963.1, read on the forward strand.
TGCAATCAACCGGGCAACGTAATACGACATAAATATTTAACAATCGCAACGCTCCTGTGATCCAACATGTCGGTCCAGACAAAGTTTTTCGCAAATAATTTAAATATTAAATTACTTTATTTTACCATTTTATTGATGAAAACTGAAACGGAATAACCTTTGTATTAAATATTATGATGTATATTTTATTAAAGTTGTCTTTAATGAATTACTATCGTAAAAACATTTGTGTAAAATTGTACAAATACAATTTGATTTGCATTAAAGTGTTATCTATAACGCTAACTAATAATAATAATAATAATAATATTCTACCACATTTACACAGCGCCATCTAGTCCCAAAGTAAGCAATTAGATTTACTACTACTAGAACTACGAGTACATATAAGATTTCTGAGGTGTAGTATTTACTTACGTATATATTATGTATTTATTGAGCGTTAAAATAAGCTGGCGGAAAAGACAAGTAATGTATATTTTCCTTTAGCCTGTTTGTGACTTTTACACTAAACATTAAATAACGAGATATTAACTACGAATGATAGAGAAACGACCACATTATTAAGAAATTATTACTGTCCCAAACTTTAATTAATACTAGATCCCAAACTAGTTCAGAGGCCTGTATTTTGGTAGACAGTGTCCCGTCATGTCACAGCATAGAACCTATATCTATCCTATATATATCCTAACCTATATCTATATCGCCACTGTTGGCACACTGGATAGGTCTACACGCGAGACCTGATTAATTTGTAAATAATTATTGTACCATTACTAACACTAGGCTAAGAACATTGTTACTAACAAATATATGGGATTCCTGAAATAAAAATTATTATTATTATTATATATTGTAACTACTATTAACGTTTATGACTGTTTAAAACTATATTAATGGAGAAAGCGGGCCTTTAATTAGCTTGACAACTGCATGTTAAACTGTGAGATTGATTGAGACTTCAGACAAAGGCCAAGTAAAAAGCTTACATTGATTTATTACCCCATGAAGAAAAGGAACATAAAATTAATAGAAGATTAAAATTGAGATTTCAAAGTAAAGTGCTTTAACTAAATCAGCTTATGCAGGATTTGCGAAGAAAAAAAAAACAAACAATTGATTTGCTGATGCATACAATTCTACAGATGTAGGTCAGCGAATGAGAAAAGCGGTCAGGCAATCTAAACAAATAAGACTTTAAGCCCGTTCAGCAAACTCACGATCAGCAAATCGTAGAAAGGAATAAAATGAGACAACTCTGAATGTTACTTAACATAATGAACACGTAAAACCAAGTATAAGTTTTCTATGCATCCGAAATGTGTTTGCACGTAGACTAACATGGTTCTAGACAAGTTAAAAGGAATTTCTGCAAGGAACACGCAAGTATGCTGATGTTAATGAAATTATTTCTGGGAAAGTAAGATCTGAGACGGGAGCAATGCCCTGAGTGCTGCTGGCAATTTGCATTTTGAATACTAATGACGAAGAGAACTCACCACGGCGACAACCTTAAAACACTATAGAATAATAATTAATTTCATTAAATGTAATTATTGATTACACGTTATATTTGTAACAACTCAACTCCACGTCAAGACTAGATTTAATTGAACTTTGCTTTGGTCTAATTGTAGAACTTCAAGCCCCAGTTCCAGTAGTAGATCAGAGGGCGTGCAGGGTTTACGATAGAGGTTCATAATAAACTGCTTTCTCTAATTTAGTCAATTAAAAATATTAGTAATTACTTAATTTATAGTAGTTAGCCGTGGTTAATAAGGATAAACTTTATTCAGGACGTTTTATCGTAAGTATATCGAACAAGCAAAAAGTAGAACACATTTTAAGTTTAATCTCATTCTCCATCCATTTCAAAAAGTGAAACTGTCAAATCTCCGTTTTCATAATATAAAAAGTACATCAGTGCCATTAGTTGTTCCACGAATTGTCCATTTTGAAATTTTGAAGCGAGTTTCACGGCTGCAAAAACAGTTCTCAACGTTGGACAAGGCGATAAGGAGTGCTTTTATTAAATTTTCTCGCATCGCCTGACTAATGTTGTCCAGCTGACGCGTATCCGACACACTTACTTTCTCTTTTTCACTCGCTTGCGAAATTTATACGGATTGCTAAACACTGGCGTCATATTTTCCACAACTTTATTGAGTAAAATCTGTAAGCTTTTGTTATTTTGTTAATAATACAATATAAACAAGCTCCAAAAATATTACTTTACGATAAAATATAAAGTAATTAAATATTTATTACATCGATTAATATAATTATAACTGTTAAATTGTCAGTATCTTCTCTAATTTATATTAAAATAACACTATTGCTGTCAACAATAACAAATCTTACGGTGTGTATTTAATAAAGACATTTCCAATTTAATCAATCTAAATGAACAAAGGATTAAATACAACGATTTAAAATTGGCTAACATTATTAAACATCTACAATAGCGAAACGTTTGTTCTTGTTCACATTAATTAAGAATGTTCGTTTTGTGAACACTACAGTCGATAGGGAGCGAGCGCTCGTCGATTCCACGAAATTCATTAATTAATTTAAACATTCATGCTTAATTATCGAACTCTTCAATTAAAAATCCCATTTTATTTGTTGATTTATTTATCTACGAAATGAGTGAAATACGCAATCTTGTAAATACAGTAGTTGTTAACGATGCGAAGGCCTCCTTGTTTGAGCCTTTTTTACCCGACTGCCAAAAATTATATATGTATGTATGTATATATGTGGGCATTTCTGAAGCCTAAACGGCTTGGCTGATTTTAAAGTGGGAGTTGCCATTAGATTTGTATTCTTCCCCCGAGTGTCATAGGCTACCTACGTGACGTCAACAAAAAACCAATATGGCGGCCGTAAACTGTCAAAACAGTCGTTTTTTTTAGTGCTATCGCAATATGGGTATCAGATTAAACCTAATTAATAGCCTAATTCAATTATATATGCACTAACTATTGCCCGCGACTCCATTTGTCTCTTGTAACCTAAATAGCTTGACCAATTCTGAACTATCAAAATTCACAAAGTTATAATATACATAATAATTAATAATATTGACTGAAGAAGGCTACTTTTTGGCAAAGCAAGGCAGTCGAATTTTTTGTTTTTTTTTTTAAATAAACACTTGTTAGTTTTGTGTTACTGGCTGCAAACTTATTTTATATATAGGTAGTGTATGTTTCAATATTTTTACAAATACTTGTCAAATACGTTTCAAAGAATATTATGTGTTGAGTTCACCACTACCTACAGCGTAAACAGTAGTTTTGTACTCTTTTGCTTGTTTAATAAATAGTTTATTATAATAAGTACACTATTTAGCAGCTGCTACGTAATGCTATTAATAAATAGCTCGTTTTATGCTTATTACAAGGTGATGTTAAAACACGTGAAGATTTTTACACTCATTAACTTGAATTCAGATAACTGACTTTTTGCATAGTAATACGTTTATCGTTGGACCATCGGTGGTTGTAATGAACGAGTAATTAATGATGTAATTATGTTTAACGGCGTTAATTAGTTATGGGGTGATTTAATGACGATCAAACCCGTTCCTGATGTTTAATTCAATTCGACCTTGGAGTGAATCATTGAGTGAGTAATTAAGTGTTTCGAGCGGCTTTTATGTGGGGTAATATTGTGAAAATGGTTTTCCTTTTTAGATTATTCCGTAGTTAAAAGATAATAACCCATAATGACGTGAAATAAGAACTATAATACTTTAACAGAATATTTGAGGACAGAATAAGTTACGTTATTAACATTTAGCGATTTTCTTTCGTTTCCTTATGATTAGATTATATTAATTTTATCTTAGTGGCTTCGCTACCGTCGTTCTTTATTTGGCCACTCAGCTTCTATTGGGCGTAGCGTGATGTATATAGGATATATATTTCCTAGATAATGGGTTATCTAACACAAAAAAAGTTTTGAAAATTGGTTCAGTAGATCCCGAATTACCCCCTTCAACTCACAAATTCACAAACTTCACCTCTTTATGATATTAGTATACTAGTTTGATTAGGAGAAAAAACTCATACACAAACACGCCGATATTATTTCCATAAAATAAGATTCACGTAGCGTTTATACGACTCAACTAACACTATTTCATAGCACCAAACGAAACTCCAAGTTTATACGTTAACACCTAAATTAGGGCTGGAAAAAAGAAAATGGCATTCCTTATCCCTACATAGACAGATACGTATCAGTGAATCAGAAACTTTTAATGGTGCGACTCGTCAGCGATCTATCCGTCTGCGGAACTCCAAAGATGGTGCCCATTCACACCATAGTGTAAAAAACCGATAAAATATGAATATATAATAATATATTATATACAGGTACATTTGGTTTAAAGGTTAACATAGGTTTATGGTTTCAACAGTTTATCCATGTCAGATATGCAAAATTCATTTATGTACTGTTATGATCTATGAAATTTAATTATTACAATTTAACTAGTACATATAGGTCTGTGAATATTGAATTGATATTTCTTATTTCTAGTTTGCCAAAACGAAAAAAGTAACCATTTCTTTATAAAGAGTTAGACATATGTATATAAATTATGATTAATAATATATGAAAAGTTATATCAATAATTATGAGAGCACTATATGAAATGATATTGTTCTTATTTAAACAAAATCTGATTATTACATGCATTGCCGATAGGCTCCAGGGTGTTGGTAACTACATTTCATCAAGTTACCGCATTAAAAAGATTTTATGTCTATCTATGTACAAACACTCATAACTGAGAAGTGATAATAATAATATATATACATATATAGTGTTACGAATAACTATTTTTTCGAGTTAGTTACGCTACGGTGTGATAGGCGGACGGCTCACGTGCACGTCTTCTAGAGCTTGTTATTGAACAAAGTTTCCACGTGACCACTTCCAATACTGCTTACTTGAACAAATATCTGTCTGCATTATTCTGTTTTTTGTATTGTTCAAACGGGATACTAATTATTGTATTAATTCGATTACTATTGAAAGTAAGTAGTCCAAGTAGGTGTACATACAAGCTTTATAAATATAATTAGAAAATTGCTGTACTGTCTTATCATTACCTAACAAATGTCTATTACTTATATCAAAAAAACAAAATTAAAAATTTTGAAAAAACCCACGACGATAACATCTATACAAAATAAGAAACGTAACATATAAAAAGGTTTAAATAACTTTATTTTAAATCCCCGACGAAAAGAAAATAAGTAGCGTAAAAACAATCCCAAGAAAATTCGTCGGGGATTTAAAATAAAGTTATTTAAACCTTTTTATATGTTACGTTTCTTATTTTGTATAGATGTTATCGTCGTGGGTTTTTTCAAAATTTTTAATTTTGTTTTTTATTTTAAATATTTTCAAAGAGCGCGCCCTATCTTAGTAACTCGTATACAATTTTAAGAACCTTGACAGATAAATAAAAGTTTTATACTGAGTTATAGAACAAACACATTTTTTTTTTTAATTTACTGTTGCAGTAAGTCTTATAACTTGAAATTATCATTTTAATTTTCTTATTTTAAATTTTTTAAGTAGCGCCTTATCTTACCATGTAAGCTCTAGAATGAATGGAATTTGCGTGGAGCTTCGACTATATTATATATGTTATTATGTATTTTATTTTTTGTTGACTTGTGTGCTCATCCGTCGCACAAAGGTCGCCGGAGCCCCGCTTCGCGGGGCTCCTACTTCTGAGTGGTTTGAAAAAAAAAATAACCCTAACCTAACCAGTCCGATTCGGATTGCTCTGAATCGGGGGGTGTTAAGTTTAGCTATCGCACATTGATTGCCGTAGCCGGACTGCCTTCGGCGTTAGCGCAGATTTCCACCTATAATAGCTTGTATCTCGAAAACGGTGCGTGCTATCGCAAAAATGATGAAAATTTGGTTACACCCCGAGCACGGGATACCTATAAGTTAGAATAAATAAGGTAGGTAGGTGTTTATATAACGTCAGTCCGGAATAAACTCTCACTCTTACTAAATTTTTTTAGGCTTATCATTCTATACCTCAGTACAAATATTCAGTGATATAACAACACGAGATCGGTTTTCGGATTTTTTCCTTTACTTGTGCAACTTGTTATTGCTTCTGGCCAAATTTCATGATTCTAGGTCAACGGTAAGTTCCCTATTAGATTATGATCGTCAAGATAAATCATCAAAAATGGAGCATAAACAGCTGTATCTTTTGATTGCGTTAACTTAGAATTTTTATTTTTATTTTACGCCGAGGGTTTGCAGACCCAAGTATATGATATTAATTTCAGCTTTATACCTATGCGTTCTTGAGAAAAATATTCTAGACAGACGGACAGACAGACAGACAGAGAGACATACAACGGAGTGATCCTATAAGGGTTCCGTTTTTTTCTTTTGAGGTACAGAACCCTAAAATTGCATAAACGGTCACCCATCTATGAACTGACCTTATCCGAAGTTGCTTAACCTCATGAGTGTAATCAATATCTCAGTACTACAATGCTACGTGTCCCTATACAGTAACAGGTCTAATTATTTTCAAGATTACTGTAAACATAAGTTTGCTTAGTCTATTGCAGCGCCCCCTGGCGAAAAAATACAATATCGTGTATCCAAAAGTCATCCTCGATAAATAAAAAATACATTACAGAAAACCGTATCGAAATCGCTTTAATCGTTTTAAAGATAGGAGGGCACAAAGGTTTCAACGAAATCAACATAGGTTTGCCTTGTCTATTGCAGCGCCCCCTGGCGAAAAAATACAAAATCTTGAATCCAAAAACAATCCTCGATAAATCACAAATACATTACAGAAAACCGTATCGAAATCAGTCTAATCGTTTTAAAGATAGGAGGGCACAAAGGATTCAACGAAATCAGTGTATTGTAGCGCCCCCTGGCGAGCTATTAACATAACACCTATCTAATAACCTGTCCCCAAGAGCCGCACACACTTTACAGAAAACCGCATCTAAATTGGTCAAACCGTTTCCGTGATATAAGGCATTATGTTGGAACACACAAACACACAAACACACAGCCTCTCACCCCAAACGCATATACCGTCTCCGTTCCGTCGTGGGTAAAAATGTAAGATAGTTATTATTATTATTACATACAATATAGGTACCTATAAATTCATCTCACCATCATTTATCATATATAAGTATATTCATGACACTAAGTATGTTCCGTTTCAAAAATAACATAACATATAGCATCACGCGTTTTCACCGAAGGGGTAAGCTGAAGTATTTCACACCCACATTTCACCAGCTATGTTTGGTCCCATGAAATAGGGGGCGAGACTATTGTCATGAACCGAGAACATTTGTTTACCAAACTCCGGGAAAATCTCAGTACTGGAATTTCATGATAGAAAAGCCTAATACTATTTTCACCCGACCCGGGAATTGAACCCGGGACCTCTTGCACACCAGTCATATACATTTCCCGCTGCACCACCGAGACAGTAACTTACACACACACACAGCCACCAAAAATAACACGAGGATAATACTTGCAGTTTTATACTCAGCATTGAATATCGGTACCATATATTTTGTTCAGAAGGGTCATCGTAATGGCATATTATTCACTTACTCCAAGGGATCCCTTTTATTTTCAGGGAACCCTTTCAGGTAGTGTATTGTTTGAAAATATGGGCTCCCACTAAACTGCACCATATGTGGACGTTAGATTGATCTAGTTTTCATTCAAACACATTTTTATGCCAAGGACGGTGGCGATATTGTTTACAAAGCATAAAGAAGAGAAATGAAGAGTAGTGGAGCCCAAGCGTACGTTGGCTTGCTTGTGGTTGACGTGTGGTCCAAGTTACAAGGTTTTATCTTGATATAATTTGACAATAACTGAAGGCCTACTCAGAATCTCGATCCAGAATCCAACCTATTCGAATTTGTTTTTGAACTGTCACATATTCGAAAATTGCGTCAAATGTTTGAAATTTTGATTTGACATCGTTATCAGAATTGACTCTTTGATTCTGGTTTGTCTCTTGCCTTTTTGTTTTTTATCGAACATCTAAGAGATATCCATTTTAAACTATTGATCTGCTATTGAATCATATTTATAATTATTGTTTAAGTTACTGGAAATGTGTTTTATTCAAGAATTGTATAGGTACGATTCCTAGGAAATTACATTTTTTTGAAATATGTAAAATAACTTTTGACAAATAATTTGATACATTTCCTAACATGCTCTGTCATTTTATGCATATCCTAGGAATTGTATACAATTCCTGTATATAACATATTTCCGGTAGCATGACTATAGAAAGTACAAAAATGATTCTTATGGACCTCGTAATTAAAACACGTATGGTGAACTATCCAATTTTACCAAAAATACATTCGATTGTACCGTAAATTGTGACAACTAGCTGCGTGCTAGTAGACTTATTATAAAATACAATATAATAGCAACCCATTAGTCTCTCACTGCTCCTCTCCTAGGGGAGAGAGGCCTTGCAATAACTCTGTCATTTTTCTAGATAGATCCAGAGAAATTACAGAAATTTTCTTAGAGTCTGCTTACTTGTGACTTAATCCAAACGTCTAAATTTGCATTCTGGGCGGGTGCTTGGTGGGACTATCCCGGGAAACTCTCCCGCCGGGACACTATCTGAATAGGTATGTATTTCTAAGTGGCCTAACTCTGCCACCTAAAGATATATGTATGCGTAATTGTTTCCACTTTGCACAACTTGTTACTATTTTTAGAACTGCGATCGTCTGGAAGTAGTTTGTTATTGTAGAACTTTTATTAGAATATTTTAAGTTTGTTTTGATACTACCCACGGTTTTCTACTAACGGTAGTTTGTGTCATTTTTCAACTCACCAAGTTGTAATGTATGTGTAATAGAAGGTAACTAAGATAACTACATAAATACTTTATTACTTAATGTGGGTATCTGAATAGTGAGTGTACCTTTTTACAATATGATTCTCAGTCGGAATAAATACGTCACCCAGACAACAGCTGTTTTATTACCGGCTACACGAAGACACATATCCTGCTTCCCGGCTATCCCTATACTTCACAAGTATGACAATGCAAAGTCACATGGATCCATTGAGCCTTTATTATTTATAAGGAAACAAATTAAGTGTCGCATTATATTACTAGGAGAAGGATTTATATTTTTATGTTATGAAATGAATATCTTTTGATTACAACGTCTGAGTGTAACTGCCTTGACAAAAATGCCGAAAACACGAGATTTTCGCTCGGAACTATTGCCATATACCTAAATCTAAAACATACTAGGACATTTATTCCTAACAACTCATGTTTCGTTTAAAATTGGCATTTCTATTGTTTAATTATTTCAATCGAAATAATTAATATATTTCTATTGGTAATGCAACGTGTATCTTAAAGTTTACTTCGAAATACGAGTACATCTGTTATTTTGATACGACGCATGCTCTAGTTACAATATGGTGAAAAATCGTCTGTTTACCGTGTCGCTAGCCAAGAAACTAACAAAAGCTACTGTTCTGTATCTACAAAAATTTACTTAATAGTATTTGGCACAGGAACACTTCCAAGTGGATGGAGCTGGATTATAAAAATTGCTGAAATAACATGAAGCGGTTTTGAACAAAGAATTTGTTTTTGCTGTTTAGTTAAATTTATTATAGCTTGTTTTTTGATAAGAAGGAAATAATATATAGGAAAATTAAGATCACTATCATCAATAATTCATAACGTCACCTGACGGTGTATGGGTTCTTAAGATACCATAGGGTAATCCTATAAATATGATATACTTAGTGTGTTGAAGAGTGACACAAACTAGGTCTTCCCCTATGGGTATGAGTAAATAATATAAAATGCTAGATAGCGCCTAGTTATAATGCCTTAAGGACGATGGTGGCACCTTATACAAGATTTTTTCTAGAACGTCTGATTAAAGTGGTAAGACTAGAAGAGGCTAGACCTAGAAGAACGTACCATGACCAAATAGGTGACGTTCTAAAGAAGGAACAGCTCAGGAGTACCTCAAAACCGGCGAATGCATGAAAAGACTGATGAATGTTCAAGAAGACAAAGATGTATTTCAGAATCGTAGCAAGTGGAAGGATATAGTCTATGCCTACTCCTCTGTTAGGAAAGAGGCCTGATCTATATGTATGTATGTACAGTTGTATACACACCCACTTAGTATGTATTTCTTTTTATAACCATTTGTTCTACTTTATTTGAGTGGTAAGTGGTAAACATGTTTACTACTTGGCTTTATACATGTACAAGAACCACAAGACAAATTAGCTAGCCTATTGTGTCTGAGGAAAAAAATCTTGGGAAAAAATAAGTATTATGAGAATTTATGTAATATGTTCTATATTTTCTCTTCTAAGAAAAAATGGTAGAAGCTAAATTGTTTGCCTACATAGATAGAATTTCCACATTTGACTTAGTCGATTCCCGGTCCATAGTATGTACTGTCTCGGTGGTGCAGCGGGAAGTGTATACGACTGCTGTGCAAGAGGTCCCGGATTCGATTCCCGGGTCGGGTGAATGGTATTGGGCTTTTCTATCATGAAATTCCAGTTTGGTAAACAAATGTTCCCGGTTGATGACAATATGTTCGCCCCCTATTTCATGGGACCAAACATAGCTGGCGCAATGTGGGCGTGAAACAACACTGCCTACCATTTCAGGGAAAAAGGCTTGATGCCATGTTATGTTTTATGATTATTCAATATTGGCGCTGATATATTATTATCTAAAATTTCACAACGATATATCATAATCGAAAAGAAATCCATACCACAGCATACATCGTTGATTATTACGACCATTAGATTCACAAGACTTTTAAATCAAATTACATGGCTGGTAGCTTAAGAAACAAAATCATCACAAAGCCAGCTAAACTGTCAATGGTTTAGTTTTCCCTAAAAAGCTATCAAAATATTGGCAGCACGTTAGTGGCATATTTAATCTATAATATTATATTATGTATTTACAAAATAAACTGTATTTAACTAGTATATCAGTTGTTTAGTATCCATAACACAAGCAAATATAATTGCTTAATTTGGGACTAGATGGCGCTGTGTGAATGTGTTAAAAATATTATTATATTATTATTTTAACTCAGCGCTGATATAAAGAATTTCATGGCAGAAAAATTTAATACCGCTTTAGCCCAACTCGGGATTTGAATTCAGAACTCTTTGCGCAGTAGTCGTACAAACTTGTTGCGTCACCGAGCCAGGCACTGCCACAACAGAGGAAATATGTCAAACCAATAGACGTAATTTAGTAACGAATAAGCCTTATAGTATAAAAGCTCTACTATAGATTTAAAATCAAATGCACTGAACCGTTCACTTTGCTACAATACAAAGGCATTGCATCTGATTTGTCGTCGATTCATCTAGGGGGCTATACTCCCTCACGACCATACCGCATCGTACCGAATTTGGTTGTGGACAGATTTGCATTTAAAGCGGGTCTTACTATCGTGACGTTATCGCTAGTAGGGCCCTGCTCAACGTCGCGCTCCAACAAAAAGGTCCCATACAAAAACTGGGCGAAAACATTTTTCGGAAAGCTTAGAAGCTTCCCTTTTAATAGCAGCTCTATTAAAAGAAAGATGTATCTCTAGCCTTTGTGAGTCTTCCAACGTGAAAATAAGTGTTCTTGCAACCAAGATGTAGGTCATACTAGATTTATTATAACGTCTTGAAGTTTATTGAATAGACGTCCACGTTTACGTATGTTGTATATTTTATGGATAATAAAACGATCGCTTTGAAAATAAATTGAAAATTATTTTCTAAAGAAAAGTTCGCTTTTAAGGTATTGTATGAAAAAATATTTATTTGTTGATGTTTTATTATTAATTATGCTTACGACAGTTTTAATGGTTTTTGTCAACCGATTGCGATAAAGCGATGGTGGCTGAATTGATAAGGGACCGGCGAACAAATTACGCGGTCCGAGTTCGATCCTGACCAGCAGTACCAATGTGGATTCCACTTTGTGGAATTTATATGTACTAGTCAAGTGACTTACCATCTGCTAACGGTGAAGGAAAACATCGTGAGGAAACCCACATACCCTAGAAGAAATTCTATGAGTATGTCTGATCCATCAACCCGCACTAGGCCAGCGTGAGTGGATTATGGCCTAAAACCCTCTCAGCTCTCTAGTTAGGGGAGAGGAGACCCGAGCCCAGCAGTGGGACTTAATGGGTTGCTTTGCTTGCAACCGATTGATGTTTTTGATTGACAATGGAATTTAGTCCTTTGACACCACGTTTTGGATTATCTTAAATTATATTATTACATCTTTAACTGACTCCGTGAAAATATAGGTGACGTTATTTTTGGTTGGCTATTGGAACTGAGCACTGAAAATGTAACCTCTTTAAGGTAATTTTTTTTCTTAAAAAAATTAACTGTTGGTAAAATACTATGAGTTGCCTATTTAAAAATTAAAAACTCGCTAATTAATTATACATTAAGTAATAACGAACAAAGCTAACCACCACATAAATTTAGCTTAAGCTAACCAAGAATCCTTAATCACAAGGGTAATAAGATCTCACGCATATTTTTATCGTTTGATGTTTAGTTAACATCAAAAGCCACGTAATAAGCATAGCTCAAGCAAATTAGCCTTGTACATTTTTCTCTCGTATCGCACTCGGCCCTTAGCAGTGGTATCAAAATAAAACGCCTTACGCAGTAAGCTTTGGCAAATTTCAACGGAGTTCCCTGCAGGTAGTCCTAACTTCAAAGCGGCTTACAAACGGACGCCCCCAGACAACATTCGCTAATTCACTTTGATGTCACCCCTCACACCCCCGCGCTTCTCCCACCCTTCGGGGTAAACGAGAAAACACGTCTTAAAACTTTAAACTCGACGTTAAAATATTATTAAACGTTCGCAGCAAATTTCTAATATTTTTTCTAACGAGAAATTGTTTTCGAATTACTTTGAATAGGAATTTTACCGACATCAAAAAACATTGCAACGTATTTTTAGGGTTCCGTACCTCAAGAGGAATACCTTTATAGGATCACTCCGTTGTCCGTCTGTCAAGAATATTTCTCTCAAGAACGACTGTTAAATTAATGATATTATTTGTTTTAGTTTTCGCATGAAGATTAGAATTTGTAAGTCTCAGTGTGAGGTAAACCACATCACGTGCGAAACTGCCAAGTAAGGGTGACAGATAGACACAAATATATATATATAATATGTATTTGTATGTATATACAGCTATATAGTATGTATTATTTGTATGTATATATACATACAAATAATACACGGGTTTAGTCTTATAAATATTCACTAAAATACACCATTACATTATTAAGGCTTTATTATATTATTTATTTCTATCGATTTGTCCTACTTCTGGACATTACCGCCGATCGGCAATGCTAGATCATCAAGACTCCTTGAAGAAAGCGATACCTGACAATCTCGTTATAAGATAAAAAACAATAAGTAGGAACATGAAAAAAATAATATTTAAACCCTATCATTACTTATCTCTCAGAGCGAGGACGCTCAACCAAATACAAATTTAAAAACAATATGGATATTAGTATATTAAAGTTTGGTCCACAGTTAATACATATTAAGCTTTCAGCAATATTGCTCTGTGAAAGGCCAGCGGTTACAACATGCTTTCATAACGTAGATTGAAAGCGATACAAAGCGACCACAAGAACGCTTTGTGGTTCATATTTTGCGTCCTCTTTTGTTTACTAAACTGTACATAGGGTAAACTACCCAATTGGTGGTACTTTAAGAGTGAACGCCGAATCAGTCTGAAATTAAATAATAAAATAAAATATATTTTTTTGTATAGAATTTGTCTTACCTACTAAGACTAGATACTAAGTTATTATTGTTACTAACAAAACATTTTATGTTGTCTGAATAAATAAATTGAACTGAATTGAATTTTGCAAGAAGGCAAAAAGTCGAGCAGAATCTAAGAAAATGCTTTAATTTTTTTTTATAATTATTGAATAGTATATAATTATATAAATAAACATTTTATACTTAAATCAAAGAGAACAAAAAAAAATCATTATTGGTATAAAAATTCTCAATATTGGTATCTAGTCGTTTAATGTAAGTATACCGAACTTAAATAAATCTACGGTTGTATGGTCTTGATTTTTTTCGAACTGAACTCTAAAGGGACTACCAACAATTTTATGGTTTACCCTAGTGTATACATCTATATCAAACAGATACCTGTGGTCATACGCGGGTCCTTGAGAACGAGTACATTGTTCTTGTTTTAATTAGTTCGTTATGTGTATCTGCAGTGGTCACTTCGTTAAAAGTATTAGCGGTTAGCTTTGTACAATATTTTTGTTTGCTAAGTTTAATAGTAACATAATTAGACTTCTCATTATATTAAAGTTGTGTGTAGTAATTTTAAAGGACGTATTTGAAACCTGGAGATTCGATTTCTTTAATTTCGATATTGTTGTCAAATACTTGAAAATGACAGCGACTATTAAAAGCTTTTTATTACGTCTATTATTTATTCTCAACAGATTAAGATGCAATTTTGCATGCTTAAATAAATTGGATCACAATGCAATATTTTTATGAAATGGATCTGATCTGATGAAAGAGTTGGAAGGTGGACACTGGCCATGGGAACTCTGTTATAAAACGACGGTATACCATTGCGTTCGGGCTCACTACAATTGTTTTGAAGAGGTAATAAAACAATAATCTTTAATAACCGAATTTGAAATATTGTTTGAAAACTAAATATTTTTCAGATTAAAACTTATTTTTCTAAATTTAAGTTGAATGTCGAGATTCAGTATCTTAGGTCATAATATTATAATTTCGGTGATGAATTATTGTTTTATTGGAAATCAAGAAAATAATATTACGCTATAATGTTGTGATGCTGGTTGATCTTGTGAAGCAAAAATATTAACTTCATACAACAATAAATAATAGTTAGTATTAGCAGAACGTATATTGTTTCACAAGTGTATGTAAAAGCTTACAATTACATGCTTTTCTGCGGCCATCAATTTGTTTGCAAATCGAGCCATAACCATTCCGTTTAGATTACAAGCAATGAAAATTTTATTGTCTTTTAGTCGCTTGTTGAAGTTCAAAGCAAATTTAATTCTAAAGCAATACTGTTATATCAACTCCTACGACCAATTATTATGAAACAAACCACTTTTGATAAAATATTAGTTGGCCTCTATACTATCAATAAACGACTAATGATAGTGTACTTGTAATAACAAACTAAGTCTCAATAAGATTATTCAGAAAACCAATCTTAACGAGCTCTTTACAACAGCCAAGTGTAAATTTTATACTAAGGTTTTGAAACATTATTATCTGGTTTGTAATATATAATGTCTGGTGGATAATAGTCTACTCTTGTCTAGTTTCTTCACAGGTCTCCTCCAAAGAATGAGGAGGGAATTTAGCCTACTATACCATGTTGGCCAGACGGGTAATATACAGAATAGAAAATTCGAAACAAACCCTATGATATGTACATATCATAGGGTTTGTTTCGAATTTTCCCTTTCTCGCAGTGCTCTAGTCTAATTCGAGACGACTAAGGGAAAGGCGACTAAGGAAGAAAACATAAATATATTTTCTCCCTTAGTTGTTATGTTATTGTTATGTTTGTATGCGAAATTTATTGTTATATTTATGTTAATTAAATTTATTAATTATTGTCCATTCATGCATGCAAACGATTTGGTGACATCACTGTATGAATAAATAAATTAAATTAGTCACCTTTTACGACACCCACGGGTTGAGATGGGTTAGTAACATTGTGTATTCTTAATCTGTAACTACACAGAAATTCCTCTTCTAATCTAGTTTACTAGATATAAATGAACGTCTAGAAACGTATCTCAAAGATAAGAGCCTCAATTTACAGTCTTGATTTTCAACTAAATGTATCAATTCACGATTGATAGAAAGCCATAGATAAATCGAAACAGACAAATCAAATCTGAATTCTTAATCAGTTACTGCGAATTGAATACATATTCAAACAAATATTAGAACAACGTTCACAAGACTTCCGAACATGTGTTTAACTTGTCGGCATTTTAATATATCTAGTAGAACACGTAATTACTAAGGAATCTACTCGTCGTTTCAGAGTTAAAAGGGCTCTGTATGCAAATCGTAGGTGCGCAATGTGCGACAGTGTTGCTAGCTATTCCCATTGTCTAGGACCTAGTTACGACTCAATTATCTTCAGAAAGTAAGGAACACCAATTAACATCCTTTTATACTGTCTCTACAACACTCAGTAAATAAAAAACGAGTTTCGCAATACTCGACAACTTTTATTTACCGTTCACCAACTGTTTTTTCTTAGAGAATAGACCTTTTATTTCTAGAATAAAGGGAGGAATTCAGTTGCACGGTCGCAAAATTAATTTTGCAAGTGACTAAGGAGTGATGCACACTCATTTGCAAGTGTCCACGGCTAGATTACGTTTTGACAGGTCTTAACAAACGTAACCAGTTCAACAGGAGTCGCATCGATTTGTTTTATTAATTTAAAGATTGTTAAATGAATAACGACTTTGCTCAGTTCTTATTATGAGCAGAAATAGTTTGAAATTTAATCATGATAAATGGTTATGTTGAAAGGATTATGTTTGCGACTCGTTTGTTTACGAAATATGCGGTGGTGTTTATGCATTGTGAAATACTTGGGAGGTAGTACGGAATAGTTGCAACTACAATATATTTGTGTAAGCATTAAAAGCAAATAAGTCAGTGACAGCATAAAAGCACAAACATTTCTACGCGAGCCATAGAATAGGGACCATAGTACAAGCGTACAGACGTAAATAAAATTGTTACAAGATTTCTTTTCTTTATTTTTGGAATAACCTTATCTTGGCTTTATATGTATAGTAACATCTTGAACACGTTTTAGTCGTGCTGATTTCTACTTTTTAGATTTTGTATAAGATAAAAAATTAAAATAATAAGAATCACTGTGTTGACTTGTATCGTAAAAGATGGTGAGACCAATACTGCAAAGACTGGTCCGAACAATATGGAAGTAACTAGTATAAGGCTTATTTTTCCATCGAGCTAGATTAAAAAATGATTTTCAATTAGTTTAGTCAAAAAATAACAATTGAAATTATGTAAACACTATATACTAATCAAATGATCCTATTACTGGTACAATGTTAGACAATCAAAAACAATGTTCTAACAAAGCATTGGAAATCACTTGGACAAACCATTGTAGGTGATATTACGCGTGCAAGGCGGTGTTACCGGCAAAGCAGGTGCCAACGCAGTTTCCATTCAATATGGTCCTATTGTACCATTATGGGTAATCGAGATACATTTAGAACGAGATGAGGTGTCGAATTTATTACTAATATCGCCTTGTACGAGGGCTATTTGCTGTTAAGGTAGCTCAAAAAATAAAGCCTTGTAATATTCTTGGATATGATAGCCTTATGGGATAGTTGTTGGTAGAAATAGCAGAAACTTCTTTAGGAAATAGTGATAAAATCGTTGAAATGTTGCTTCTTTGTTATTATGTACCGGTCTATGTTACTTTGTGTTGAACTTCAGCTTATATTTTTGAATAGTGGTTAGTAATTAGTTAGTTATTACTGACAAAATCGGAGGTTCTGGCAAAACACAAAAGGGGCAGCAATCTGAAAGGTTGGATAGACCAAATTCGAGCTGTCTGCTGACAAAACAAGATGGCGGCACATGACACTTACAAGAATGTTCCATAGACATGACCACAACTCGAGGAAGTCGATGTGAAGAGGAATGGCTATTAATATTTATTAGATTATAATATTTTTACTAAATATTAGGTATACTGTTGCTGGTAAACTTTTCAATTCTTTTTTAACATACCACGACAGACGGTCCCGTATTCAACTGTTAAAATAATCATTAGCAAATTGAATTTAATAGTGCCAACCATAAAACCCAACTTGCTGAATATTCCATTCATGTTAGTTGAAATTTAGACTGCGTTCATATCTGTCTTAGTTAGACAATCCTATTATCATATAGTATAGAAGATAAGTGGTCGTATATTTCAAATACATGCAACAATTCGAAGACAGCGTGTATGCAGTTAGAATGGTTTATGGGGGAAGATAACCGCTTACGATATTTGAGCAGTTAAGAGTAAATCTCTCTATTTTGAAGGTCAGGTTGGTCATAGCCTAAAATTAACCGAGTAGACCCGAGCTTATTATTTGTAGGCATTAATATCGATTTATAATAGTAGCCCAATTATTCAGTGCATATCACAGTACATTGTACTGTTGTATTGGACTGCAACGTCGTGGTATAAAAGAGGTCTCTTTCTTCTCAAATCTTCCTGTTTTTATACCACGACGTTGGTAAACAGGAAAACCACCCGCCTTATAGAAAATGGTTACAGCACCATCTATGGACGTCTTCAATACTAGAGGCATCACGTGCGTGTTGCTTATACTTTAAACCCCATCGTTCTCAAATGAGCTCTGGATATCATTACTCACCAGCAGCAACACAACGCTAATGTTATTATGGCTGCGGTCTTCTGAAGGGCGAAGGTCCTTCCCCAGGCGAGTGGCTCAGTTTGAACGGGGATTACCCGCTTTGTCCTACCTTTCTGTAGATACTGGCCGTCGTAATGTTTTATAAAAAAGTTACCTAGTTACAGTGGTGCTATAATCGAACATAAACCTAGTATATTTTAATGAAGCTATGTAATCAAGAGCTTAGAGCGAGATTACGTGTTTCACTTAGCCTTTCATGCGTATGATTTCGATACTAGAATAGTAATAACCTTATTTTATAATCAATAGATGTGGAAAGCTCGAGTCTTGCACGCAACTCTCACTATTCGTTATTAGAAATTTCTATTAAAATCTATTGAAGCAGGTGCTGAAATACATGGCTTAGTAGGCGACTTGGCAGTCGTAAAGTAGGTAGACAGTCACCGAGTTTTTTTCGGGACCAGGAATGGCTAATATAAACTGAATGCAAAACGCGAGAGACCGAGTATTTTGGAAGAAATCCGAGGAGGCAAGGAAGCTCTCTTCATAATTTCGAATTTCGAAATTAGACTGCTCAATATGAGTACATTTGACAGCAATTTCGATATCAATGAATCGAATGTGATTCTTTCTGAGGCCTTTCAGCGTTATTTATTCTGCAAATGCTTATAGGTATTATTAGTCATAAAAAGAAAACATTATTTCCACAGTTACTTAAGCTGCGGCACCTATTTTTATCTGCTATTTGTATAGTGCAGTAACCTTTTACCATAATATACGGGTAACAGCTTTATGATCCCTAATTTTACTTATATCTATAAAACTGAAAGTACCTTAGGTCATAAAAATATGTTCACTAGCCTTTCATAGAGATTGTTAAAAGGGCGGCCTAGTGATCGCTTATCTACATGTTTCGTAAAGACAAGCTTTTTGTTGACATTTGACAAGTTTACGATGTGGTTGGTAGACGTAATTTGAACTTTAATCGCAGTAACATTTTACGAGTGATGGCCAAAATAACTTATTTGAAGACTGGTTATAACAGAATTTCAGTTTTAGTTTCAACGAGTTTTGTATGAGTTAGATACAATGAGTCTAGTAAAACTAAAATTTCACATTTTAGTTTTTGACATGAATCGTAAAGAAAGGTTGTTCAACAATAAGCTATTTATTTAATAATTATAGAAATGGTAGTAGCCGTCAATCATTACTTAAACGTAAAAATCGACTCTCTGTGGTTTAAGTAATTCGTTTTTTAATTTGGTTTTTTCTTTTTGAGTTGCCGATTTCTTGAAAAGACAATTGCCATCTAGGATAAAACTTATTTCATCACCCACCTTTAACAACTAAACTTAAAAAAACAGAAGAAGAGTTTCATTTCAACTAATTAAGTTCCTGTCAAATATCAATAACATTACGAATTAAACCATTATGTGCGTACACCCGTCGCATAAAGTATTGCAGCATTAGTAGGCAAGTTATCGCAGTTACGTACAAATACATGCGGTGCGGTGTACCACTGATGTATTTACGACACACCAACTCGACGTGTTGTCTCATCCGTGTAATTTAATCGGTATTATGATGCTCACTTCGTAATTAATGAGTGTTCTATACCCTATATTTTGGGTAAATGAATCTTTGTACTGGAATACGGAGTGTTTTAATTTAAGTGCGCTTAAACTGGATCAGTTGCTTGCAAAGACGATTCTATCAGAATGGCAATTTTGGGCTATTATAGAAATCCTAAAATGACTGCTTCAGAATCAAAATATATATCGTGGTTAATTCCTGCGAAGCTATTTCAAAATCATTTATTCCGCATTAAATAAACTAGTTTAATAAAAAGAAATCATTGCAGATTTTATTCCATCTTGCATTTTGTATACGAGGTTAATTTTAACAAACCTAATAATAATAATAATAATTGGGTTACCTTGGGGGGCAGCATTTATCTACGAAATATTTTATACCAGATCATAGGAACATAAAACTTTATTGCCGTATTATTCAGAGGCCTAAATAATGATTAGATCGAGATTATTTTAGTTGAGACGTGAATTAATCGTGTAATTAAAGTTCAATGGTACGTTATAAATTTTCAATACATAAATGTCGAAGGCATCGTAACAAACATAGGCTTTGCCAGTAAGCAGTATAACAGTGTTATAGATCTGAAGGCCTATTCAGAATCAATTCTTACAAATTGGACTTAGTCAATGTCGATTTATCGCTCTCAAATGTTTGAAAACTTAAATTTCGATTTATCGCTGTCAAATGTTTGAAAACTTAAATTTCGATCTATTGCTGTCAAATTTTGAAATAGTTTAGTTCGAGTAGACTCTTTGTTGTATCAGAAAAACCATACCTAGTGCTATATTCTATCACAACGATTTAACAAGAAGGGTAGGTGGGTACCTATACCTACCCTTCTTACTAAATACTTGCTAATATAAGGGCCATATACAGTTGATAGTTTCAAAAGTGATATATTCGCTATAATAGCAATGCAATTTAATAAAGTCAGTTATTTCAGATATAAACAGAGATATATAAATAGACAGAAGAGTTTAACGTTCAAAAATGCAGAAACTGGATCCTATAAGAAACACATAGATAGTTGAAAATAAATGCAAATTTCAACCTTAAACTCATTGGCACAAGATGGTAATTACCGACATATTATAAGTAGGTATCTCATTTAATAAAGCGTCAAATTAACTAAGGTTCCGACTACAAGATCATAAAATTTCAGTAGGTATACGTTAGTTTTTGATAGTCGGCAGTGTATCTCTTCCAAGTACTATGTAAGGCTTGAATACCAGTAATGTCAGCCGTAATTCCGGTTTCGAGCCGTCAAAGCGGTTATTGATAGGATAAAATATAACTTAAACAAATTAAAAATGACTGTTGTATGAATGAAATAATTTCATTGTTCTACTTTTATATTCAGTCAGGGTACACTTTAATCCATGAATAACTTTAATCTGAGGGCTCAGAAACCATCCATAAAAGTCTCAGCTAGTCGAACACATCTACACATTATATCATTTTCATCGTCGATACCTTCGTATATAAAATAATTTACGATCCCATGCAATGATAAAATAAGCATTTCATGTATTCAAAATCGACATAAGCTCCCCCATAAATGCTTCATCGATAAACCATAAAATGTTTATACAAACACAAGAGCCATGATGTCTGTCGTTATGTTTATACTTTGTTCTCTGGCATTGTAATATAACTTTTGGCGTACCTGTTTAGTGCTTAGGGTCGGCTCAAGCTTAATGTAGCGGTGACACGCGATTTGACGTTTCAAAGTTTTAAATTGTTGCATATGTTAGGTTAGGTATTGTAGTTTGAAATAAGTCCTCGATATTTCGTTAAATATTCTTATTTACTAACATTAAAACAAAATATGTTTTATTTGCAGTACTTCACGCCTTTTATTACAAATCATCACCATCATTTTAACATATTTATTTTACACATAATGTTAAAAATTTACTTTGCAAAAAATAATGTAAATTTCATAGATAACGAAGGAGTTGGAATAATAAAATTATTTGTAATAAAATTGTAAGGTGAATATTGTAATAACATTATATTATAAAACACAATATCTATGGAAACCTTCCACGAATCATCGTTAATATAAAAAAAATAAATGACATAATTTTTGGGTCTTATAATAGGTATGATAAAACGCAAAAACCTCAAAAGAACAGTTTAGTTAGGTGTGAATCAAGGTTAAAATGCAGAAGCATTTACGAGCGGGTCATTGTGGTATCCATTCGTAGGAAGCTATTTAGATGGTAGGTACTAGAACCGCTAAATGTTTATGTTAGGGAGTGAACGGTCATATCGCTATCTCCAAACGTTTATGTTTTTGTGTCTAACGACTTAGTAAGGTGAACGAAATAAGTACGAAATTTTGAATCGTGTAAGTGTCTAAAGCTAGATTTTCGACTACAACTATTTCATTTTCATTCATCAGCAACCCATTAAGTCCCACTGCTGGGCTCGGGTCTCCTCTCCTCTATCTAGATAGAGCCCAGCTCTCTAGAGCCTCTCAGCTCTCTAGAGAGCTGAGAGGGTTTAGTCCATAATCCACTCACGCTGGCCTAGTGCGGGTTGGTGGATTAGATATACTCACAGAATTTCTTCTAGGGTATCCGGACGATGTTTTCCTTCACCGTTAGCAGATGGTAAGTCACTCCACAGGAATCCACATTGGTACTGGCGGTTGGGATCGAACTCGGACCGCGTGATTTGCACGCCGCCGGTCCCTTATCCATTCAGCCACCATTCGCTTCAACTATGTGGCTAGTGTTTTCAGAATTCGTACAAATAACTTGATTTTGCACAAATTTTCGTAGAAACATTTAGTGATTTTCGGGACCTGTGCCATTTAGAAAAATTTGGCCTATTCAGGTCAAAGTTTATGGTGAAAAGTATAAAGCTATTTTATGACGATGTTGTAAGTAGTAAAATCATGCATAATATTTGCTATGCCCATTTAAAGGCTATGTCGACTAAGACGTGTGTGGTTATAAGAAAATAAAACAAACTTTTCATTTACTTATAGCATATAATTTATTATTTTACCTGCATACTAAGAAAATAGCATTACCTACATTAAATTTAAACGGGAACGGTTAATGCCGCTATAAGTATATAGTATGTTTGCATACTAGTGGCATTTTATGCAAACTTGTACAGTTTGCATCCTTAACTTGAAAATAGTAGCGGAATATCACCAGGTGTGGCATTTCTATGATGTGATCTTAAGCTGGACAAGTTTTAAGCATTTCACGAATATTCACTATATATTATTAGCTTCTTAAGGTGGAACTATGTACCTAAAATAATAAACATTTAACAACAATGACATACATATTTATGTCCATATTACGCCTCTGTCTCAAAAAGGGGTAGGCATAAAGTAATGGAAGAAAGAAAGTACAGGATAATAATCCTGTTATATATCTTTTGTTTATTAAAAGTTCATCTATCTCTTCATTTATGCTCGCCAGTTTAAGCTGTCATGGATATTTTTTTTTTTTATTTTAGCAAAATTTGCACGCTAATTTTATGACAGAGCAATACTATGTATAAATACTGTAAGACCTTTATGAACCTATGCAGTTATGGTCACAAATAAAATAATTGATTGATTGTCTTTTTTTAATATCCCGAATTTCATGGAACATTCTTCTGGCTCTAATGTATAAACAATAATGTTGCTGTAAAACATTTGAGTTAGTATAATTTTTTGTAATTCATTGCCAAATTACTTTCATTTTTGATACGCAGCTACCAATGTTTGTCGAGTCAAATGATTAGCCTAAAGTCCTTCCTACTGCTACACAGTAATTCCTCATTAAGTTCCAATGGCATGAAAATGCTAAACACAATACTAAAGTGGTAAGAACAGATATTATCAGATTGACTGCAATCTTCTTTGGATTAGAAAAGCTGCGTCGGTTTCTTATTTTTTTTTTAATAATAATATGTATTATAAATTTATTGGAATAATGTTGTTATATATTTAAAACTAAATAAAAACTATCTACTTACATACCTACAAGAACTATTTACTATACTATTGATGAATAATAATTAATTTATTTATTTTTGTTTACTTCTCATTTGGATTATTAAATTACTCTTGTAATGTTTATGCTGTGCGCTACCTCTTGTAAGTTACCTTGGGGTGATTTTGGGACATTTACAACATAACTATTATGATATTTCTAAACAAGAAGTCAGGTGGAAGTTGCAAAACCTTCTTTTGGCCTTTGACTTTGAACTTTGACCTTATTGTAACAGAATTGTTTTTGTCGGGATTATGGTCTCTGAATACTTGCCTTTAGGGCGTCAGCATTCTTACAACTTAGCCCACACACGTCTCCCTTGCGGTCCAGTTTACTGTAGTCCTTTGTTTGGTAGTGACGCCCGCGGGCTGTCATCAACCGTTAAACGTTGTCGGCCGTTCCCGTGTAGCTTTGTTAATTTCATGCCAGTTTGGCTACGACCTTGGGCGAGTCGTCTAACAAATTTATTTTACAGCTCCGGGATAAATTACCTTGTTACCAACATGTCTTATTGTTGGACAATTTGTTTGTGGGTTTTAAAGTAGGCTTCTTTGAAGTTGATTTTTTCTTTGCGTGTAAATTTATGGTTTCTTGCAGGTTATTATAAATAAATTTAGAATATAATACTGTTAACAAGTAATTCTTGTATTTAATTAAGTTAATATTAAAATTTATGATATATTTATGTATGCCCTTAGTCTATTTCTAGTTTACGTCCAGATGTACAATATTTGCATCTTATACATTAAAAACATGTTTTAAAATAAATTAAAAAAATATTTGTCGCCTAGATCAGAGTCTTGATTCAATAAATTTATGACTCACGCGGACAGTGCAATCTCATAGAATTATCAGGCAACTGTATAAGTTACCGCTACTGCCCTCTACTGAATGAAATTCGGTCGGCCAGATATTACTTACAATTTTTATTTACACTAAAAACTTTCCTTTACTTTTATTCAATCTTAAAAGTCCCAAAACGTTATAACACAATTGAAAAAATCGTCAAAATATTCAACTTGAAACTTACATCTTCGCAAACGTTAAGTTCGATTTTCGACTTAATACAGATGCGACTGATTACTGGTATTTGCATGAGGAACTACCTCCTGACCTATGCAATCCAATTAGTGGGGATACCTTTAACCTAAGGCTGCCAATTTAGGGCTCAACCAGTTGAATTAATTCTCTCTTCAAACTATTGAGTCGGAGACTATGAAAATAAAGCATTTACATAGACTCTTAACGACGTTAATATTTTTCTATACAGAAATGGATTATAAATAGTCGTATATAAATACGAATTTAATTTTTCTATGATACGATTTGTATGATGTTTAATATCTTTCAACTTTTTTACTCTTTTTTACTGTCAGTTTTTTAGACATGGCTTGTCTGTGAGGTTATTGAGATGTGGCTACACGAAATATATTACGATGCTCATGAAAGTGGAAATCTGGGAAAGTAATTAACTTTTTCTTCTTTTCAGAAACTTGTTAATTTATTTCTGATTAAACATAGAAATACCAGAATTGTTTTTTTAATGAGTGACAAATTTATTAAACCTAAGCGATAACAAGTAACTATCGTTACCAAAGCCGAAGTTTTGTTTCAAGCATGCCAAATATTAAGGTAGACTGTGTACCATGTTCTTAGTAGTCTTTTTTATTTTCTTAAAGTAAATATCTAATACAAAATCTCTCGCTGTGGCGGAAATTATGTAAGGCCTACGTTAATTACTGGACGTCATTGGGCTGATATGATGATGTTGATGAAATATCTACAGCCATTTTTTAATTAGTTCTCCCTTTTTACTTATTTTCATGTTTTTTTAGGTTGTAAATATTATGTTGATTATTTATAAATATTAATTTGAAAAAAAAAATGCCTCGTGGCGCAGCGGGAAGTGTATACGACGGCTGTGCAAGAGGTCCCTGGTTCGATTCCCGGGTCGGGTGAAAATGGTATTGGGCTTTTCTATCATGAAATTCCAGTATTGAGATTTTCCCGGAGTTGGAGTTTAGTAAACAAATGTGCCCGGTAGAAGACACTAGGCTCGCCCCCTATTTCATGGAACCAAACATAGCTGGTGAAATGTGGGTGCGAAACACCTCTGCCTACCCCTTCGGGTAAAAAGGCGTGCTGCTATGTTATTAATTTTAAATGTAAAGTACATATATACATTTTATCTATAATATTACTTATAAATACTAATAAGAGTTTTAATCTTTCAGACAGGTAAAAATAAATCCTTCATCTCAGCCACGATTTAATACTATACATATAAATTGTTGTCTACAAAGCTTAATTTAAACTTTAACTCAAATTAATTAACAAAGTTTACAGTCTAATAATGTCATTTTCTAATTAAAGTAATTTGCCAACTCAAATAGAAGATTCCATTGTCATACTTAGCCATTTATTTTACAGGAAAAGCTGTTGGGGAATAAAACTATTATTTATCTGTTTTTCTTTTAAATTGGCGGAAAGTGTATGGAGACTCACAGAACGACTCATCTGGAGATTGCAATTTTCTTTTAGGCTAGGGTTGTCCGATTTAGTTTATAATTTTTTTTTGCTTTCATCAATCAGAATTTTAATTCAAAGCTGTAACATATTTTCACAGAAGTATTTTTAATGTCTGGCTTGATAGCTACTATAGCGTTGTGGTTAAGGGGGCCGCCTCGTCACTAACGTCTCTGTACCGAGTGTAGCGGGTTAGATTACCACACACACAAATATGCATGTGATTCATTAATATTTTTTCTGGGAGTCCTTTGTATCCTTTAATTATATGTGTGTAAAATTCTCCCGCTACACAGTGCTTGTTTCCCTAAGGGTACGTTAAAAAAATGTATTAAAAACACGAAAATTTCAACCCATTAATATAATTTTCACTGCAATCCCTGTAAGTTAGTATTAGTAACGCATAAAAGCACCGAATTATGACATTCTAAAGTTCCAATACGCATACTTTTTATAAGTAATTGAACGTTACTTTTTATATGTTAACGAATAATTACCTATTTCAAATTTAAAAGAAATAAATGTTTTATTCTAACATTCAAGATGTGTAGCAGCCCTAATGTTCTTGAAGTACTTTATTGCTCACTTCATTAAGCAAAAAGTATGCTGATGTTACGATCGAGGAAAACAACCAATTAATTAGTTTAAGTAATTGGTAGTATCTGGACCCGTAACTTTTCCCATTCCAAATAAATCCTTTAACTGCTTGAATAATGTATGAAAGATTTCCGCTCGCAACTTTTTAGATGGAAATCATTTGCAGATGTTAAATGTTTGCTGTTGCGATTTTTCACAAAGGCAAATCTTACTTAATTAAAGGGTTAATTTTAAACAGATTTTTGCATGAGATGTAATAAAAAGAAATAAAGCTGTTAAAATTAAAAATGTCTTTTGGTGAAATGGTAAAATTGTCAATTGTACCAATTCTTTACGGAAGAGAACAAAAATAGGCCAACCAACGGATGCAACTGACGCGGACTACGTCAGAAAATCTCAGTATGTATTGTATGTGGGCGTGAAAACTCGGTTAGTCTGAAAAGCCTACGCCTGTCAGCAGTGACGGTGTGAAAGATTTCACATAGAAAAATGCACAAAGTAAAAGTTGCACATCGCACCATGGCGTTCATAATAATAATTTGGATATCAAGTTATAAGCATAGTTATTAAAATAAAAAAGAAAACGGACATGAGTATCCAGGGTGTTAATTTTTATATTCCCTTATTCCCTTTATTAATTATCAATTCACTAAAATTCCTTATTACTCTTTTATGCCTGTATAACTACAATATATAATGTAGGTAAATACTGTATTATGTACAGATTAATCATAAAAAGCGCCTTGACACAGAAAATGGGCTAAACAAACTTATAGATATCATGTTCCCAAAAAAGCAAAGAGATTTCCCAGAAACTAGTCGTGTACAAACAGACATGATAACTTTTCGATAAACTTTCGTCGTAGTAAAAAAAAAAAGAGAAACCGTGTTATCCTTCCAAAAAGTTTTAACGACGTCTGTGAGTCCCTCGTGACGAAACGTAAACTAGTCATCGTTACTAGATTGTTCGCAGTACTGCGATTTAGTGGACTTTTCGAAATGCTTGTTTGATTTTCAGGGTAAGAGGAAAAACTGAGTGAAAAAGGCTGTTTATGTTTTCCGTGCAATTTATTTTACTCTTTTTTACTGTCAGTTTTTTAGACATGGCTTGTCTGTGAGGTTATTGAGATGTGGCTACACGAAATATATTACGATGCTCATGAAAGAGGAAATCTGAGAAAGTAATTAACTTTTTCTTCTTTTCAGAAACTTGTTAATTTATTTCTGATTAAACATAGAAATACCAGTAGCATCACATCAAACGCTGCAGTTTATTTCTTTTACACCAGGAATTGCTTTAAAAAAGCTATTAATTACACTAATTTTTACGTAGCATCTTGTTTTACCAACCATTAAATGATTTTCACATAAACATTTGGAGCGAATACTGAGCAACATACGTCTCGAAGCGCAGCCTCACAACGTACAGTCGACGATTTCACGCTACAACTATTTCTCCTACACGTTGACTTTTAACGCACGTTTGTTGCTAAGAAATTTCGCTTTAAATTCTCATTCCGTTAACAAAATGTAAACAGAAACTTCTGGGTGAAGGCGTCGGGCGTGGCGGGAGGAAGCTCGCCCAGCTTGCGTTCTTCCACTGATATAATTGAAATTTTGTTCAACGCCACTGCTTCGCTATCTGTCCCCTCATTTATGGCTGTAATGGGAGTATGCTAATAAATTCGCCTACTTCTCTATTTTGTTTATTATGATGGATACTTGCGGCAGCCATTTGTCTTGGCTTATGAATTAGAATGGCCAACGGTTCGGGAAATATATTTATTTAATTCCTTTTAGTGTTTGCGGTTTTGTCATTGGGTTTTTTATTATTGCTTATACGTATGTAACAATATTTCAAATACATAATGTATTCTGTTCCTTAGTATTACGGTGATGTTTGTCTGAATTTCTTCGGATAATATCGATGTTTTACTATTAATCTTAGTAATAACATAAATGGATAAGTAAGGATGGATGAACGGATGGATATTTGTTAATCAATCACTCCAAAATGGCTGAAAGAATTTGAATGAAGGTATACAGATAAATAATAATAATAAATATACAGATAATTTCCGCTCGCTGTGGCGGAAATTAGGTGAGGCCTATGTTCAACAGAGGACGTCATTGGGCTGATATGATGATGATGATACAGATTAATTATAGTTTACTTTTAGTTCAAATTGGCTACTTTTTGGCGAAATTATGGGTGGAGCCGTGTGTGGAAATTAACGTATACAATTATACATATTTAGTTACCGCTTTGAATTATCTTCGTTATCACAATTTATTATTATCTTATCTATTTTATCTAAGTATTGGGGCAGTAAAAGGGATTTCTTAGAAAGGATTTCTTAAAGGTATTTCTTAGAATCGGATTGCTTTGAATGTTTGAATAATTTCCTAATAAATCCAAAATTACCTCATTCATTCACCCAAAATTGTACAAAACAAATAAAATATGAACTCCAATATTGACCAATGGTGTTAGATTGTGTTGATTGTATTAATTTAAACTTAGTATTAGGGTTGTTTCACAAAAACCGTTTGATTTGGGTATCACAAAGTTGGGTGATAAGGGTCGATCGAGAGATCTCAAGCGACTTTAATTCTGACGAAGCGTTTCCTTTTATTGCGTAACTAGCGATTATGGGGCGATTTATGTGAATTTTGCTACTTGCCAGTCACTGAATCTATGTTTAAATCAATCAGCATTATTAAAAAACGTGTTACATAACAATTTCAAAAATAGATGACAAAAAAATACGAATTTTAACAATATTGCTAGAACTGCTATGACAAAAATTTAGAATTAGGTTAATAAATAATAATCAAAATAAATGTTTAAAAATATAACGCCTGCACAATCTATACTAATATTATAAAGCTAAAGAGTTTGTTTTAACGCATGGATCTCAGAAACTACAGGTCCGATTTTTAAAATAATTTTAATGTTGGATAGCCCATTTATCGAGAAAGGTTATAGGCTATATAACATCATGCTATGGCTTATTGGAGCTGAGCAGTGGCCTAATAAAAAACAATGGGAGCAAAGCTCAGCGCAACTTCTAGTTGTAATTTATAATCAACGGAACACAAAGAAACCCAGACTCAAAACAAATATCTATGTATTACACAAATATTTGTCTCGGTAGTGAATCGAACCCACGTCACTCGGCACGAAGATTTTATAACGAGGCGCCAACCTTAACCACTACACCACGGTAACAAGTGAATCGTAAATAACTCCATAGCCATTTAATTTAGCAGTGTTGATGATTTCTTTAAGCCTTAACCCCCATATTACAAAACACGGACTAAGCATTAAACCAGGTTTAAATTGACAACTTTGACACTAAAACAATGGCTTATGTCAATTTATACCTGGTTACTTAGTCCATATTCTGTAATAAGAAGGTAAATATGTGAAAATGATCATTATCGAGAATGTTTGCAATACTGATTATGCGCTTAGGCATTGTATTTCGAGCAGGTATCAAAGAGCATGCTTTGTAATGCCAAATTGCTCAATTTCCTTCCACGAGCCTCAACTTGGCTAACGTCTTTATGAAAACTAACTTTATACAACTTTATTTTCATTTTACCTTCAAAGAAAGTAATTAGTTTTGAAATTATCTTCCGTCGTTTACATGCTGAGTATGCGAAAACGACTAGGCCCCGAGACGTTTTTACATCAACTTTTTTATTGTCTTTATCAAGAAAGTAATTTAGAATATTCTAGAGACTCACGTCTCAAAAATAATTGGCTTTTCAGATTTTTTGTAAAAAAGTTACAGAGTAATTTATAGCTAAGTAATTGGATATACTTTTTCTAAGCTAAATTAATTAAATTAAAGCTTAGTACGTAACTCCTAATTAATATAAAAATTACTGGTATTTTGATAGTAATTTGATATGACAAATAGTTCAGAGTTTTTTTAAATATTACCTACAAAAAATACCATCCATATACATTGATTTAAACTGCAACTATCGTGACATAACATGAATCACCAACTAATAATACTCTGTACAAAATAAATTTTGAACCCAAAAAGGTTGTTACTAACCTTTCTGGGTTAAAAAATACAGTTTGCTCTTAAAAGCTATCGACCTATAACATTAAACATTATCAAAATATTTTACAACAGTAATCCTCTTTATAGAGTTCCGATATGAAGTTTAAATCCTCCTTTGAAAATGAAAAATAAAGTTAATATAAAGTGATCTTTTCTCAGAACGATTTAAAGGCTAACTATCGCATTAACTAGGCTAAGCCAGTACCGGGGATTAATTCTATAAAGTATTTTTTTGTTCTCGTTGTCCCCTCAGTGCCCCAGTTAGTTGAATTACTAAGCCTATTAACAGTTGTTAAGTAAGGTAAGCGTAGTAGTTACCTGAGTTTGAGAGCTAAGTAGAAAATGTACTGAACATCGATTTTACTTTGCCTTTGTTCTGTGTTCATTAGGATTAGAGAATGTTTTTTTAAGAACAGTAAACGCTTGAAAGAATATTCTCTTTAATTTGTCTGGTAATTTAATTAAATCGTTGAGAACGGGCTAAGGAACAATGGTTTGTTGCTTAGTTGAAAGATTTAAAACGAACCGTTTATAAATACGATTGATGACCCTATTCGATTTTGGCACAAATGTGTAATTTTAATTTAAAATATTTTAATAGTTTTTATGAGATATTCCTTTTGGTAAACGTTTTGTAAGGTCTGGAATTTTCGCTTCAATATGTGAATGCGATGCGAATAACGGTATCAAATGTTTGAAAATTTAAAAATAGTTGCTGTCAATTTCTAGCACATGATGAAATCGATGATGAATTAGATAGCCCTCAAATATCACTAATTAATAATTAAATTATTTTGTGTCCAAAGTTAATAATTTTAACTTCAGTACAAGATATAGGAAGTTTTCAGCGACGCGTGTTTTGGCATGTGCTCGGGCCTCGTTAGCGCACCACTTACTGACGCCCAATTATGAACCAAGTTCAGGTGACGTCGAGCCATCAATTAAATCCGCACGGGAATTTGTCACGAATCAAATGATGTAAAGCCTTTGTTAGACTGGCCGTATTGTTTGCGAGCTTGTTTAGTTTTGTTAAACTTCAGCAACTCCTAGTTGGTGTGGCTGAGTGAATAGTTTGGCTTGTATTTGTATGAAATAATTTATTTGTGAATTATTTTTCCTGTAATAAGTACCATTTTATAGGTTCTACATGATGAAGATTTTTAAGTTCAATTTTGTTTGTTTGGTTAAACGCTAGGATCTCGGGAACTACTAGTCCGATTACAAAAATTATTTTAGTGTTGGATAGCCCATCTATCGAAGAAGGTTATAGGTTATACCTACAACATCACGCAGGGGCAAAAGGAGCTGAGCAGTGTCCAAATAACGAACGACGGGAGTGAAGGCCTGCGCGACTTCTAATAATGTTATAATACTGTCAAACCAAACGTTTAAAAAGTAGGTATGATATAAAGCATATTATCAGACTACATCTGTTTGTGTACAAGAATACTTTAATTAAAAGCCAAAGCTAGAGGACCAGAAAATAACAGCGCAGAAAGAATCTTTTACTGTCCTCTGTGATTATCCCTACAACAAATAGTCACAACGGTTACCCATATTTCTATGTGTGTGTATCATGAATGCCTTTGTATACCAGCTTACGAGGGTTAGGAAGCGTCTAAAAAATGCAAAACCAACACATGTTTGGCCTCGTTTGTCTAACAAGCTTGCGGTGAACTAGTACTGTTCGTTACTAGCCTAACTACTAAGGTCGCGACCGGACCCGACCGCATCGCAATGTTTTTGTATATCTACTTATGTATTGTAATGTAAGCAAACGGAAAATCAACCTTTTTGTTACGTCATTTTAGTTGAAGTCTTTGCAGTGTTTTCATGTTCTTATGTTGACTATGGTTGAAGGCTAACGGTGTAAGAGTTGCATAATTGACTCAAGCCTCCTGATTCTGACTCGTCGGATCGTAAACTTTTTCGAATCTTAGTACAACGTATTTTTACGGCTTAAGTTATTTAATGTTAGAAAATAGTCTACCGTATAGAAAAGTAACAACTGATTAATTTAAGATATTTTCCTACAACCATCTATTTCTTTAACATTATGTATTTTAACTTTTATTAAACTGACATTTCCGGCCGAAAATTTTCCGACAGCTCAGAATCAAACAAATATGACAATATTATGCCATATTTACAAAGAACAGTTTATCTTCATGCCTAAGTTTAGAGAAAAATGTGACTAAGGACATAAATCTTAGATACCATTTTTGCAAGACTTGTTTAATGCAATTATTTCGTTCTTGTTTAGTACGGCAGTTTTGTGGTTCATTGAATAATAATAATGTATGTTGAGCGTACTGTATTTTTTATGTATTAGACGGGGCAAACAAGCATGCTATCATCTGATGGTAAGTAATTTCCGTAACCTATGGGCATCAGCGACACTAGGAGAATTACATTTGCGTAATCGGCTTTTTTTTGTCGCTGGGCCTGACTGGATGCAGAAGGCGGAGGACAGAATGCTATGGCGCGTGTTAGGAGAGGCCTACGTCCAGCAGTGGACTGCAATAGGCTGAAATAATGATGAATGATGAACCGGCTTTTTTAAAAAGTACTGCGCACAGAGCTTATGAAAAAATGTGTGCAAAATTATTTTATAACACATTTCTTCTTTTAAAATTTAAGCGATCTAGAACATAAGTGCAGTCACTTTATTAAATTATGTATTTAATACTAAAAATAAATTTATTGGGACAACTGTGTTTTCCTTACCTACGTACTTTCGTATATAATAAGAACAGTAGTATCGCAGTCAATTAATGGAATTCAAATCTATATAAATAAAAATGGATCGGCGAAAAGTATGTGATGGATTCACGTGAGAACGGCTTGACCGATTTGGCAAATTTTTTTATTGTTGTGTTTGCTATTGTCGAGGCATGTATGTAAGAAATTATATAAACAATTGAGTGTAAAATTTGAAAATGGAACATTATCAGGAATAATAAAATATGGCGGTACGAAGTCGGGTCGGCCGCCGGGTCAGGTAGTGATAAAAAAATCTTTATTTCACGAACCACTACATATTATATGCTCTTTAAGTGTCCCAACTAGTTCCCAACATTCATTGTCTGCGTGACAGGCTTGCTACCTACCAATCAACAATCCAGAGACCTGTCAATTTCTTCCCCGTTCTTCCTGACGTCAGTATTTGAAGGCTGGCTTTGCTAGCTACCGGTTGTTAGAACGAAACATTGATTGACTCATGATTGAAGTTTCGGAAAAGCCACTCGACGATTTATGGAGGCATCTTGATCACTGGCAAGAGGATTTGTATGGGTTTATTAGTGTTGCCAATATAATACTGTCTTTTATTCTTAATAAATGTTCTAACGAGAATAAAAGATGATGAAGTATTCTATGATGCCATTTTTTTATTACTTCTCCCTTTTTATTAATTCATTTTTTTTTGGTTCTAAATATTATATAGTTTAGTTTTAACAGATGGTAATTTAATTTAGTTAATTTTTGAAGTGTAAATATAAATGTATCATTTGGATAATAATAATAAATAATAAAAATGGCAATAAAATATATTTAATTTTTGTCTTAGTAGTATCTTAAATACCTATTAATGCTAAATAATTTAATTTTAGTGAAAATAAGACAGAGTTATTACTAAGTAAACACGTTCGTTAGTATAATCTTCTATTTAGTGAAAGCTGGCTGCTTTTGTGAATTCTATTAGCTGTGATGAGTTCGGTACAATGCACGTTGGATAAGCTCGTTTTAATCTAGATATTCTTTATACTGGTCCAAGTTAGATACATATAGAGATTTACTAACAAAAAAATTACTGGCAGTAGTTGCAAAAACAAAGGAAGCAACAATATTAATTAAATTTAATTACTTCACAAGATGTAAAGATCTAAGAAATCATTTTTCGAATAAATTAAATTATAATAACGATTTATAATCAGTATTCAAATCGCTCGCTGTGGCCGAAATTAGGTCAGGCCTATGTCCAGCAGTGGACATCATTGGGCTGATATGAAGATTATGTTTCAAAATTTTTAAAGTTTTCTGAAATACACAAATCAAAATGCTACACTTCAAGTACCTGAGGTTGTATTTGGACCTCACATTTTGATATCGTTGTCAAAATGTTAG
Source organism: Laspeyria flexula (assembly GCA_905147015.1). NCBI lineage: Eukaryota > Metazoa > Arthropoda > Insecta > Lepidoptera > Erebidae > Laspeyria > Laspeyria flexula. The sequence goes on from LR989963.1 coordinate 8,341,285, forward strand.
GTTATTATATTTTCAAATATTTGATAGAGATATCGTTTTCTTTCACTTTGGGTACCATTATGCAGTTTTAGTAGGGATCCCTATTTTTTTCTAGTAATTAATATAGTATAGCATACTCAGGGATAATGTACCATTGTAATAGTGAAAGAATTTTTAAGTTCGTTTTATTCGTCACAAAAATACAAATCTTTTCTCTTTTAGCACTGATAAACACTGCTCACGGTCTGAATGTATACCTAATCTTTAGTCTTACGTTTCCCTACGTTTTTAACAAATCAATAACGTAATCATGAGCTTCAGACATACAAATACTACAAATAGTTGACATCTGTGAAATTGTTATTCTAGTAGGTTGTTTCTCGACCTTCATGTCGTGACTGAAATCTAAATCGTTTCAAGAACATTTCGAGTATTTATATTGTACTTGTGTTAACGTGATCGAAATTCAATTGTTTTTCATTTCATTTAAGCATTCTGTTATCGTTTACCATACACTAACTGCCGTACTCAGAGACGTTTCTTAACTTTAAAGTTTATTTAGTAAAAACGTGTAATTCTTAAGTCGATACGCCTAAAGACGATTATTCAATGAAAAAATTGTGTTAATGACAGATTACTGCTAATTGACGTCTCTGAGTGCGGCCGTTAGACTTAGACTATGCTTAATCAAAGGATTCTCCATGCACGCTATATTTTTTTAAAGTAATCGAAAGCTCTCCCTTTTCGTAGAAACACATTCATTGGATTAGATAAATTACCGAATCATCATTCACCGTATTTTATGAAACAACAGTAATAACGTTTAGACAATCATTATGTTGAGCACAAGTGCGTATGACGTATAAATATAGGTATAGTACCTACATTTTAAACGATTAATGAACACTTTTGATATTTATTTCCTAGGACAAACTGTATCCTTGAGTACTTACTTATTGCAGCACCAAAAAATGAAGTGTCAAAAATAAAAATGGCAATGTTTCTAACAGTTACCTACTTTATGTGATTACGTATGTACATTCTGAGGGCCTTTTCGGAATTTTGACACACGACTTAGTCAGACACATGACCGCGATATATTATTATTTTACAAAAATTAAAAATGATATTTAAATTGACCAATCGAGTGTCTATTACTAATCCAATGTGGATATTCCGAGTAAACAAAGTTCCATTTAAAATCCGCTGCAGCTCTATTCTTGTACCAATCGGTGTAGAATGCGATCGTCTTCATAAGAGATACGTGTCGCAAACAAGCACGTGTCGAGGATTAAGTTGTTGTGCATAATAACCACCCACTTTATATTCGCGTTAGTTTGATTACAACACTTACAGTGGCTATACATTGATGTTATGTGAAGCGATATCGATGATCGCTTGGAACAGGGTTGTTACGAATATTCGCATCCGCATCCGTAAATGCGGAATATTCGCATTAATTCAGACATCTGCATCAGCATTCACATCCGCATCAATCAATGCGGAGTTTTTACGGATGCAAATTCTAATGTGCCATAAGTGCCCGAGTGGCACGTGCTTCGCGTTTATTTTTCAGTTTAATTATTAAAGAAAAAAAATAAGATGAATAAGATAAAAAAGATTTTTGATTATGAAACTCGAAGCTTAAAATTCTGTTGTCATAAGTTTTTAGTTTTAAAAACTTGTTTAATTTTGTTTTAAAAATATGATTAAATAAATAAAAAGTTAAAATTAAATTGATTTTCAGTTATTTATGCACTTAAATTTAAATAATTATCCTTTTAAAATCCCAAAACCTGCATCCGCATCCGCAACAAATCCGCATCCACATCAAATCCGCATCCACGGATGTGAACTTTTAATAATCCGCATCCGCATCTGAATCCGCGGAAGTCTAAATTGTTGAATCCGTAACAACCCTGGCTTGGAATACATATTGCAGCATTGGGATCAGAGTTGTGAACCTAAAAGTATTTGCACTGACTGCCGCACTCAGAGACGTCAATTAGCAGTAATCTGGACTAGACTGGCCTGTTGGTCTAGTGGTTAGTGACCCTGACTGCTAAACCGGAGGTCGTGGGTTCGATCCCCACCCAGGACAAATCTTTGTGTGATGAGCATAAAGGTTTGTTCTGTGTCTGGGTGTAGTGTATTTATTTAAGTAGTATATCAGTTGTTTAGTACCCATAACACAAGCAAATATAATTGCTTACTTTGGGACTAGATGGCGCTGTGTGAATGTGTTAAAAAAAAAAAAAAACTGTCACTAACACAATTTTATCATTGAATTATTGTCTTTAGGCGTATCGATTTAAGTATTACACGGTTTTACTAAATAAACTTTAAAGTCAAGTAACGACTTTGAGGACGGTAGTATTTAACTCCACCATTTGGCTTGGTCATGGGAACGAAATTACACTTTCGCAATTGTTACAATAAAATGCTGTTCCATTAAAATCCATTACATTATTTAAATTTCATAAAACTCACAATAATCAGCAAGCCCAAAAAAACATGCACAAGTTTGTTACTGCATGGTAGCATTATTATATTCTGTGTAGTGATGGATTAAGAATACATAATGTCACTACCCCATCTCAACTCCTGGGTGTCGTAAAACTCGACTAAGTAACCTTTACATAAGGTTTTGTTTCGAATTTTGCTTTTCTCACAGTGTTTTTGCCTGTTTAAGTTTAATCATTTAGTCGCCCTTTACGACACCCACGGGTTGAAATGGGATAGTGAGAATACGTATTCTTAATCCGTCACTATACGGAAAAAAATTATCCATCCCCATCGCCCAAAATGATTCTTTTGAAATACGTAACCCTAAAAACTAACCATTAAAATAAATGCAAAACTAAAAGGCATTTTAAAGAGATTTTTTTTTGTTTATCGCTGAAAGTTTTACCAATATGTTACCGAAAGTACATTGTTTACTTCACTTTTCATGTGAATAAATAACAAAAACAATCAGAAATAATCTTTTGGAATAAAATATTTAATATAAATACAAACTCGATCCTTTAACATTCAGAATATTTTATTAACGAAATTCGGTACACCAGCTGCTGGCGCCATCTCTTTGATAATTTTAATTACTTCATTAGTGCAAAGCATAATACAGCATCTATTCTATAAATTTAATTCTTATAATAAATTATTTAAGCATTTATCAAATAGCTATCAATTTTAAAATACGTGAATACGAGCCGCCAATCGCGGCCCCGCCTGTATGGAGTGTCGGGAAAAAAAAGTAGCCTATGTGCTGTTCCAGACTACTATTAACTATCATCATCATCAGCAACCCATTAAGTCCCACTCTGGGCTCGGGTCTCCTCTCCTCTATCTAGAGAGCTAAGAGAGTTTAGGCCATAATCAACTCACGCTGGCCTAGTGCGGGTTGGTGGATCAGACATACTCATATAATTGCTTCTAAGGTATTTGGGTTTCCTCACGATGTTTGCACAGGTCCCTAATCCATTCAGCCACTATTACTTTATTCGTTAATGCGACAAATTTCGTATAAATCCTTACAACCCTTACCTATGTCATGATTGAGAAACAAATATCCATCCATACATCAATCTACCCTTACTTTCGCATTCATAATATTAATAGGATTAGAAGGATTGTAATGATTAATCGTAAAATCGAACGAATATATTATAATCGAATAGAATATCGTCAGAGAGGCTGTCTCGATCAGAGGGACTGGGCAGGCCCCCAGTCGATTATTTGCCGATACAGACGACAATCAACACAAATTTGCATGTGAGCCGTATTGAATTGAGACAAGAGACCGTCACGAGCCAGTCCTGATAGGTCACGACTAACGACTACATTTTACTAGATACGACTGCCGATAAAATCGATATTTCGTGTATATAACTAAACGGTTGACACTGTACCCTTATGTAGCCCTTCCGGCTGTAATGAATTGTCCTTTTGCATAATAATCGAAGGTGTTTTTAGTTTTATTCTACAATTATATTTATAATAAGAAAATAAAGTTATTATTTATTTTACGAGTAGTACATAAATTCTCACAAAGGTATAAAATTACATTTTTAATTAAACAAATTTAAAAATGATTATCAATAACAATTTTAAGAGGGTATTGAACCACGAATTACATCAATTTTATGGGATTACCTGATCACTGAAATGTTTCAAAATTTTACAACATGTGACAGTTATATCAAATCCGACTAAGTCAATGTCGAGATCTGAGTAGATCTTACGGTTACTTTAGAGCTATAATTACCTTTTAAAAATAAAAATTCAGTATGTCATTTCTAGAACTATAGATCCGCCAACAAATTTGCAATTCAGTAATCTACCGCCGAAGGGAAAGATAGCTGGAGAGTTTAATTTAACCGTCTGTATCATGGGTCAACTGTTCCATCCATTTCATTACATATACCTACATGTATTTTTGTAGCTTTAGCTTTTAGCAGTGACTTTATCGTATAGGAACACATTATGTGAGTAAAAAGTTTGTACTTCTTTTAAATACATTGACAGACAGACACACAGGAACCAGGAAAATAATATTTACTTTTAAACTTTCGCGTTGCATGATAATAGAACAAGGTGACCACACGCTAAAGAGTCACCTTGTGACCACGGCCGGTGTAACCTGGTCGAAACGTCAAGCATCATAAGGTATGTAAATACCTAAATCATTATCGCTTGAATTCCCTTTTAAAATGAGGAAAATAATGTAAAAAAGAATTAATTATGGTATCTATATAATGGAGCAATATGATGTGCTAGTGATCGGTAGGCAAATCATCCGGTCCGAGTTCTATTCCGGCCGTATCAATGTAGATTGCATTTTGTGGAATTTATATGTACTAGTCAAGTGACCCACCATCTGTTGACGGTGAAGGAAAACATAGTGAGGAAACCCACATACTCTAAAAGAAATTCTAAGAGTTTGTCTGATCCACCAACCTGCCTAGGCCAAAACCCTCTCAGCTCTCTAGATAGAGGAGAGGAGATTTGAGCCCAGCCGTGGGATTCTACTGATGGTGATGATGATGGAGCAATTTGGATCAGATTTATTTTTAAATAACCGTCTCATTGTTTGTGAGCCTAGTATACGTTTACAGTAGCTAAGGAAGGAATGTGACAATTTATTTTGGTGTTTAAAACTCATATAATTATGTCAATCCAAATAATAATCATGATCTTTCTGTGTCAAATTTCATCAAAATCTATCCAGTGGTTTTACATCAAAAGGATAAGAAATATATGTGTTTTATCGTTTGTAATTCTAGAAGGTTAGGATATAATGTATAAAATCGAAATCATTACGTCTTTGTTAGCCTTTTAATGGAAGCAAAACATAGATGGTAGTAACAGCTGGTTGTTCCCACAGAAACTATTGCCAGGAAAGGTCACTATTGTTGACGTTACTTAGATTTAGGTTCTTGACCCTTAGGTATATTGGGAAAATAACGTTTAATGCTCAACTGTTGCTTTATACCATTACAGGAATAAGTAATACAAGTAGTAGATCCAAATTGATGTTTTTTTTGTTTTAAATTATTTATTCGTTGTAACTATAACTAAGTTTAGAATATGAATTATCGCCAACCTACATAAGCAGTTTGTAGGCGTTACATACGCTCATTACTCACATTTTTATACTTACAACTATTATCTTAATCTATACAAGAACAACCAATAAAAAGAAAAAAAAAATACACTATATACAAAAATACACACACAGTATCTGATGAGGTCCTTCGTAATAGACGCGATAACAGTAAACTTCGCCTACATCAATCAAAAAGTACTCTAACGAAAAACAGTATATTTTGCATGGCCCCAAAAATATTCAATAAAATTGCTAACGCCTGGAAAGATCTTAATAGTAACAGATTTAAACAAAAAAATATATTTTCTTGCAAGTAAAGCCTTCAAAAAAAAAAAAGTAAAGCCACAGTCTAGATGACAAAATTGACACACATAGATAGGTAAATAAACAAGAAATAGAACTCATAAAATACACAAGGGTAGATAATGAATGTATACTCGTTTAAGAAATTGTTAATATAGAACGGGATTATTTATTTGTTTCGTATTTAAAATTAAAAAAATTATATTGACCATTATACTATTTTTAGCACCTTGCACGCATAATAATGTATGTATACTCATGTTCTAACAAATAAAATGATCTTTATCTTTATCTTACACACATACCTATCAATGTGTTAAACATTTATGTATTTTTTCTTTTTTATATTTACTTTACTTTTACTTGTGCTTTTAGTTGTACTCGTAGGTATATGTTATGGTCAATAATGCATTCGTTCTGTGATGAGTTGCGCTCGACTGTCATGTTAGGTTTTTGCTCTCTCATCAAAACTCAGCATTGTAGATGATTTCCATTGAAATGAAATTTCGTTTATTCATTCAGGTTACAAAGTAAATCCTATAAAAATCACAAGTTAAGAATTTATCAGGTTATCTGAAAAATTGTGTCAGAATATTTGCCTACGACTAATTCGCTGAGAATTTTATAATCAATAAGATCTATAAATAAGTTAAACTTTTTGTCAAAAATAATTATATCTTTAACATAAACCAGTATTTAGTTATTTATAAGAATGCTACAATAAGCTCTATTACGTAATTTTAATGTTGTTGTTACCCTCTGAAACGCATTTAACCTCCTATGTTATTAAGGATAAGTATAGTGCTTCTAGCCTCTATCTAATATACTACCAATACCTTCATTATATACCAATTATTTAAATATTAAATGCAATCACGCTACCGAACAACATCAATTAAAAATCGCTTAGAGGAGTATCAGTCACGTAAATAAAGTTCACTAACGTACTGAGTTTATAATAAAAGCCAGTGTAATATTTTTAGTTAAATTATGGTTGTGCTATTTCTCAAGTAAGTGAAAGAAACGTGCATTATGAGTAAGGTTTTCATCCTATGAAATATGGCGTATCTTTTGTGTACCGAGCTTCGTTCTTAGCTAACAAAACACTGAAAACTACAACTCAATGGAAACTTATGTTAATGGAAAAAATGTTTTTGAAGGAAAGATGATGTTATAATATTTATTTAATATATTTAAATATTTCTTTTCTTCTTTAAAGGTAAAAAATTGTGACGATATTTTGTGATATTTTGTTATATTACTCTAATATAGCATTTAATAGGTAATATCAATTATTTCAAAACATTAAATAGGTATAATAAATAATAAAAATGACATTATTATTTACTATAAAAAATGCAACATACTAGAAAATGCGTGTGTAAAACATGAAATAATAAAATAATATAATTTTACTTTGAAACTCTTTAAAATATTGAGAAATGTCAACATTCCTTTTTAATGTCCAAACACTAAAATAACGATCGTCAAAATTATTCCATAATAACTCAAAATGTAGTAGGCGGCCAAATTTTGATGGGAATTTTCTGTTTCAAAATCCCCCTTCCCCTAAGCTCAGAGCAATAAAAAAGTTTTAATTACTGACGCCGTATTTCAGTGAATTATCAAAACTGTGCAGTGGTTGAGGATTTAAATGGTTATATATAGTGGTCCTTACATATGTATGTATTAAAAGTCGGTTAGGATGTTCCCGATCAAAGACTATCATCAAAAATCTTTTTAGTAACAGACATCTATCCAGCCATTCTGACTTTTGCATTTTATTTATAATAATAATATGTATAAAGTATGTTTTACTTTAATTATTTTGATTATAATTATAATAATATATAATTTAGATTATTTTATTTTTGCATAAACATAATGAAGTTTCAGATTTTGAACATTATTATTTGACCGACTTTTGTATTATATCGTTATACTAAAAAGCTGTTCCTAAAAAGTAGGTCAGTTGTAGATTTTCAGCCTAGAGTAATGAACGTCCAAGAAATAAGAACAATGTCTCCCAAATATAATTAGTTTATAGCTGCGGGATAAGAAGCTACGACGCTGTTGTCAACAAAAATTCAAAACAAGTCTTCACTAATTGACTTACGAGTAGTATTCCATTTTCCATTTCGAATTTAATACGACATTTTGTTTAGTCGGTTTTAATCGCAGTTTTACGGAATACATTTGTTTCGAAACTAAACTGAAATCATATTAGAGTTGAACGGAGTTTGCTTTGGCGTGCTTCCAGTCGCGTTAGTCACGGCCAAGCGAACTAAGGCTCTGAGCAAAATGGAACTTCTGTGGCGAAAGGATGGCTAGATGAAATTTGCTTAAAAAGTCTCGACTCTATTGCTTAAGTGCCTGAATGATTTTAATTAAGCAAAAGTTTTGTTTTTAATTATTCCATTATAACAAAGGAGAGAGAATGCGGTCGGAAACAAATTGAAGGTAGTTTTAGTGATTCTTAACAGAATTTTCGGGCTTACTGATGCTGGCAGTGTGTATGTAGTGTATTAAGATGGTAAGCGGTATAATACCTAAGCGCTAAAAGCTCGAAGTTTTAATATATTCATTTCTTTCCATAAAAAAGACCTAATAAAGATTACGTTAATAGACTATGTGTGGCAGAAAATTGATAATGTAGGAAAAGTATCATCATCAGGGTCTCATCCAAAAATGCGATGCGGAATTTAGTCTACTAGTTAGGGTTTGTTTCGAATTTTCCTTTTTATTCCTTTTTATATTACCATTGTACGAGACCAAGTATTGAGCTGACACCAGAAATTTCATGTCAAAAAAATTCAATAGCTACGCCACCGAGGTAGTTTGAAGTCAAGTGAAACAGTACTTGTTTGTAAACTCAGTCTAACAATCGCTGAATGTAGGCGAGTAGTTGTGGTTCGTTGTAAGGAAGATGATAATATTGGAATTCTTAAAACATAAAGCCTTGTGAAACGAGCTCAATGCATAACGTATAAAGTATCATAGTACTAAATTGAGTATGTTGCTAACCTTGTTAATCATCTCCCGCTAAATAATTGGACTATTTGGCGAAGAGATACAGGAGAGGTTTGATTTAGATCAATATGGAAACTAAGCGGGTAACTGGTTATTGTATCATTTATTTCAAGTTTTAACACTCATATTTTGTTAGTAAATACATTTCCTTAAAAATTATGTGTTAGTACTTACATGTAGCCTACAACTATTGTTTATATAGGTACAATCTACCCGGTCAGTTATATAACTATGAAGTTTGTTACCTCGTGCTCAAAATAAAACCATTTATCTTGAGTTTGCACTCATATTTCAAACACGGAGAGTAAATTTTCTTTGCTTAGTGGGTAATTAAATTTTTGTATTAAATAATTTAGTGCTAAACTAAACTCTAAATAATATCGTATAACCCAAATAGTATTGACTGGATAGTGTGAATCTCTGTCATAACAGTAAGGGGAACTTTGTAGGGATGAAGAGGCAGATCCCTAATTTATAACTTGCATGTATGCTATAGACTCCAAACTCTTTCCAACACATCGCGTTTTTCATCACTTTTTATTAGAAGACGGCTGTGAGCTTGTAACAATTTCGCGTTATAAAAAAACGGTGCTAGCCACCAATACAAGCTATGATTAAAATAAAAGAACATTTCATAATGTTCTTTTTTAAGCACATATTAACAATATGTTCCTATAAAAATAACTGCTATTTATTTTATACTATCTGTATAAAATAAATAGACATATAATACAAAGACCCGGAGGAATAGTTGCAGCAAAATAAACATAATGTAAACAAGGTGTTTGAATAAACTAACATTTCAAAAGCCTGACACAGTTTCAGAGCTCACCTCATATAATTAAAAAGCTCATCACGTGTTTATTAACACTTGTTACTGGAAGAATATCCTAGTTTTATTTTGTTAGGTACATATTATTTAACTATTATATTATTGTGCTTATTTTTATTGTACGTGCTGTTTTAAAACATGTTGAGGACAAACTTATTGGTCTAGTTGTCGTAGTATAACTTCTGAACGTGTAGTTGTTCGTTTGATATAAATATTATTTTGTATGTTTGTGTAGAAAGTTATATGGAGTATACTTTTTATGTAAAGTCCCTGCAACACAAAAAATATATAGCTGGGTGATTGTTTATGAAGAAAATAAGTCCAGTGGAGCACTATTACAGATAGATGAAGAGAGAGAAGAGAAGCAGAGAAGCTTGGGTTGCCAACTCTTTTTTAATGAATCTTAAAAGTAATTATGAACATAAAAATTGGCTTCTCTGGAAATAGGCTGAAAATTTAATCAGATTTTTGACGATGTATTTCACATAATAGTAAAATAAACTGGTACACAGTAAAAAAGGAGTGAATAGGTTTCTTAAGGGTCGGCAACGCGCTCATGATGCCCCTGGTGTTGCAGGCGCCCATAGGCTACGGTAACCGCTTACCATCAGGCGGACCGTACGTCTGTTTGCCACCGTCGTGGTATAAAACAAAAAAATATAGGTGCCCATTGTTACACAAGAGGAAGAAACTAACATAGTTAACTTAATTGTCAGCTAATCGTAAAGTCGGTACTGCTATTATAAGTATGCAAGCGCTGAACGTAGCAAATCAATGCATGAAAGAACACAATAACCAACGCTACTTAGTACCAATAAGCAACTGTCCAACAATTGACCTAACACTATCGTAATACGCAAATGTTATGCAATATAAATAAATTCAATATTCCATAACAATATACACATTTGAATAGTTTGGTAAAAAGATTTAATAGCCTGTGACTTAGAATTTATAGTTGAATTTATATTACCCGGTATTTATAATATATAAATATGAAAAGTGGACGATATAAAATAAGTCATAAAACGAATATATTGGAATATCGATACAAAACGACGTATTGAAACTAGAAACAATGCGGGGTATAAAATATAACATTCTAATGTTATGGCACTTATGGCGTCTCCTTTCTATGGTAATAAGGAGATCGTAAATTTTTTATGATCGCCTTCAATAAACTTTCATAGTGAAATTATGCCGCGGTTTAAACTATAGCATCCGTTTTAGTGGCGACACAAATTAAAAGGACAAAGATTAATGTGAATGAACTTTTCACGGCACGAGCGTGAACGAAAGAAAGTAGTTTATTAATTACTTTCTTTCATTTTCGTACTTTCTTTGGTCTGTACTCAGACGGGCACATAAATACTTATTTGTGCATAATTACCTATTTTTTGACAGTGTTTTATGTAAATGCTAAACAAGTAATGAAAAATTCAAACCCACGACGGGACTTGAACCCGCGATTTCGTGTGCAGTGCTCTGTAGTATATAAAATGTTAAACCAAAGCAAAAGAAATTGCTTAATATTTAATCTTGCTGAGCAATGACCTCGGCTGGAATTTTTCTCTCCTGATGTTTCCTAGCCGTATCCAACCAATTCTTCTCATAAACCGTCGTCTACGTTTTGCAGATTTTTATATATATAATCTAATGATCACAAATCTTGAGAATTACGTTTTTCCACTTCTTCTCAGTCATTTCTTCATTGCAGAAGGTCGTGTCCGTTTTGGTTTTATCATCATTGGTTAAGAACCACTAATACTGGTCTCATTTTCGGTACTGAGAGTCTCCTTTTCCACCCAGCTTCCACCCATCCCTAAAACAATAGTCTACGTGTTAGTCTAATGTAATACTTTAAATTTCTGTAAAGTAGCTAATAATTGACGTTTATAAAAGTAGGATATATTCGTATACTTCTTACGTTACAAATTACTTTAACGAACAACCGACTTTCTTTAATCAAAAAATCACTCTATGCACGTGATGTTTATAGGTCAGAAGGTACCTGAGTTGTGTGCAACTAGATCAAGGTCATCTCTATGGTGAAAGAACCTTGAAGGTTCGCACAATAACATCCCATTCCCATTTGTTCCAACAATTTTTGTATAAACTGAAGGTATATTGTTATTCTCTTTGAGATAAACAACCTTTTCTCTGACCTCCTTAACTTAGTTTTTCAATTGAGATAAAGGTTTTTTATGATAGTGTCCATAACGTATTTGAATTTATGCAGAAAGTTTTGTAGTGTTAGAATTTTGAGTACTGTACATTGAACTAAAAAAAAATATAAGTCGGATTTAACACAAATATTAATATAATATATAATATAATATTCTACCACATTCACACAGCGCCATCTAGTCCCAAATTAAGCAATTATATTTGCTTGTGTTATGGGTACTAAACAACTGATATACTACTTAAATACATTTTTTTTTGTAAATACATACATATTATAGATAAATTACACCCAGACACAGAACAAACCTTTATGCTCATCACACAAAGATTTGTCCTGGTTGGGGATCGAACCCACGACCTCCGGCTTAGCAGTCAGGGTCACTAACCATTAGACAAACAGGCCAGTCTATTATATAATATATTAATTTTTGCCTACTATTACCACGCTGGCTACAGTGGGTTAACTACTACCTATTTAAGTGAGACCTATGTCCAGTAGTGGACTTCAATGGATTGATATTGTGATGATTATGACTCATTTTGAGTCACCGACTTACAAATGTGTACAAAAAATCAACTCAATCGGTCCAGTAGCTTTGAGAGAAAATTGACTGTGACAGACAGACACACGATTGCGCTTATAAAGGTTCCGATATTTGTGGTACGATTTACGAAACATTAAAAATACACAATAAAAAAAACAACCTAAATATAATTACGTGTTTATCTTGAAATATCACTTTGTTAATCTCTTTATAAAACAAACATTTCCGAGCTATGTTACAAAGTGCTTATTAGTGTTAACCTAAATACAGCTCGGACATATAAATAGTAGAAAACATTAAACTGTCTCTCCAATGACAATTTTATTTTAAATTAGACTGTAGGTGTTCCGATTGCAAATGTATGCAGATTATTTGCGTGGGACTTGGCCGACAGCAATCAAATTAAGCGACAGCAAAAAGAGCTGTAAATAGCCTGGTAAAAATGTACTCTACTATTTTATTATACGTTACATTATCGTTTATTTTTTGTTTCACTTGTTTCCTTACCTGTGTGAATAAATAGATGCTTGTCAATATTGTAATTTTTTATGTGTAAAAGACAACCCCCGCACTAGGAAACAGGCTCTGTGTCGCGGACGATTTTACAAACAAACAATTAACAAAGTACACGCAGACCCGAAACAGATTCAGATTCACATCTTTGGCTTAGTGAGGTTAGTGGCGAGGCGAGCACTTTATATCGCTACGTGATAATGGATTTATAATTACTATTTAGTACTAATCTCTTCTCCTTACAAATTTACAAAAACAACATTTCTTACTTCAATCCATTAACACGTATGGCCCGTCAATATAACTAACGTTGTCTTTTTAAACTAAATATAATGACATGGTAAAAAATAATCAGTTGTTGGATATTTTTGACTATAACCTGAATGCATATATCAAAATTGTTAAAGATATCCTCCATAATAGACTAGCCTTGATTAGTTTTGAATAAATTATAATTGTAACTAGCGTCAATTTAATTTGCCTTTAACTACATTTATGTGGAACTGTTAACATCTTGCTATTGTGTTTTGTTGTATGCACATGTACTTTACGTTATGATCCAGATCAAAACATTGTATTCATTATGTGATATTTTTAAGATTATAATGTGTTTTGAGCTTAAATAAAAAAAAAAAAAAATTATAGATTTTTATATTTTTTAAAAAAAAAGGTTTGGCAACACGCTCGTGATGCTCCTGGTGTTGTTAGGTACGGTAACCACTTAACATCAGGTGGTTTGCCATTGTCATGGAATAAAACAAAAAAGGTAAGTATTCATTTTAAAGTTAACACAAACTAATTAACATTGGCAGAATTTTGCATAAATTAATAATGATTACAAGACGTTCTCTAATTGAATAAAATAAATTGCAAAACAATTTTTGTCACGAGGCTGGAACGCTGAAACAGCTTAACAATTGTTGTTCGAGCAATAATTTAAATTGGATTATTTTACTTTCACAGCACATTTCGCGAACAACCTAATTCCGGTTATCCTCGACGACACTCAAAACAAACGAAAGTCTGATAAATGTTGCTATTAATCTTCCGGCCGCTTCAGCGTTCACCCTTGCGAGAAAAGGACGGAAACAATTATAATAAAAATCTAGATTTGGGTTAAGTGTGCTTAGGCGGACAGTTTATGTCACTTTATACCACGGTTTTATGCAGGAGAAACAGCAATTTATTTATTTATAAATCCCCTTTATTGGATACACCACACTGAGGCGTTTTGTGCCTTTTTTCAGGAAAATCAGCACTAAAAACGAGAAACTAACGGATTTGTGTTTCCTCGGAGTAATGAAAATTGGATTTGCTGAACGGTAACAGTATAAAGTAGAAAACTCTTTGTGTCCGTCATACTATTCGTTTAGAGACCCGAACACGTAAATAGTTATAGCACGTAAAGAATTACTGGCTCGTACCGCACTAAACTTTATTTTATTCCAATTCTTTTAGGGGTGACTGTACCTAAGCACGACTAGCTACATGAACATTTTTACTCAAATTTATTTTGAAGCTTTTCGTGTAGTAAAGTTTTTTTCTATTTTTTTTTCTTTTATTACTTTAAAGAAATTTTACATATTTTAATATAGTAGCAGACCATAAACAAACATCTTCAGTCTTATGAAATATACCTATATTTTATTATCTATGTTTATTTTGTTTAGTACGTACACAGTAGGACGCAAAAAATTTGGAGTAAGATTTAATTGAACGTCATGAAAAATGTTATTAAAAGTGAGAATCGGGTCAACTAAGAGGCCTGCAGTCGACTCACCTCATACAATGGTAACAATACGGTGAAATATAACTAGGACAAATTGCATGGGAACATTCTGAATGGCAACAAGTGGACTGAAGCTCTCTGAAATATGATTATCATATTCCGGTCCCGTATTTCCCTCACCTGTTTCATAATGTTTTTGTTTTTTGTTCTCCTACGTAACGAGCATCCTGTTTCGTGGTTAATTTGAATGCGTGTTTTTGTTGCTAGAAATTTGCTGTTGGATTTTTGTCACTTTTATTTTTTGTATGTAGGCGTAATTTTGGCAGCTGGATTTGTTATTTTTATAGCTCCACCGTTGAGTGGTAATGTATGAATGTATTTTTTTACAAGAATTTATAGTATTTATTGTGGCCTAACACAACACAGGGTGAGAACCACTTCACCCGTTCGTGGAACAGAATCCTACTGAATAATGTAACAACCATTGGCAAGCACTGCCTGACCCATATTAGACTAGCATACCACTTCCAACTGTACAAATACACCGTGATAAAAACTTTAATTAAAATTAAAAAAAAATTATAATCTTTTAAGTGATAATACGCGTTTGTAATTTATATAAACTACATAAATATACACTGAGAATCGATTCACGTATGTAAATGTTTAAACAGTTTCACATTATGTATCGGTAAACGGACAAATATTGTTGATAATCTCTATAATTTCCAATTCACTCGATACGATCGATAAGAATTGTAGCGCTTGAAAGAGCTTGCAAATTAAATTAGAGAAATAAGAATGTAAAGTTAAATAAAGTTTGGGAGCTAAGCCTCGCTTTGAACGAAACGAGAGGATGGTGCGTTCAAACGTTTTATCCCGAAAACACCTAAATTAGAATTAGATCCCCACCTACAAACGAGTTCACTAATTAATTTTGTGATAATAGCTTCACCGTTTTCGTGTGTTTTTTGTCGTGCAAATTAGTTTTTTGTTTTTCTTTTATTTTATGGGATGAAATCTTTCGTTGGAATTCTCTCTTTGTAAAGTATGGTAATGATTCAAAGTTTTGTTTAACTTTATGCATTAACTCAATTTGGTTAAGAATTAGTCTGCTTGGCAATGATAAGTTGATATAATACGTCGATGTTGATATGCTTTTTTATCATTGATATACAAAAATTTGGCCTACTTTTTATACACAATTGTATATGTATAGATTTGACAAAATTAGTTCTCCACTGAGTAAGTATTAATTAGGCTTACATATTCATATCCAAATAATATCTACATTATATTCTTGGAACGCAAATCTATCTATATAATCTCTGCAATGATTTTTCGCTAAGTTTAAATAACATTAATATATTGGTTTTATACTAAAACTGTTAATATTTGCCGTGTTGAAGCAGTTGACGGCTACAACAGGAGTTAAAACATTTTCACGGGAGTTATTTACGTTTTAATTGGGCACCGCGCTGGTACTGGTTAAAACTGGGTCAGTAAAGCGACTAATGAAGAAGTACCTGAATTGGTTACAGTTGTAACAGCCAACACCCTGATTGGAATGATTAGTTGTTTTTCCATCTTTGGCTTCGCTCTCAGCGTTCTGAGCTGAGCAATGACCAAATATAGAAATATTTGGTCATTGCTCAGCTCCTAGTAGCCGTAGCGTGATGTATGCTACTTTCGGAGCGTTTATTTCCGAAAATATTCATTTAATAAAAACACATTTCAGCTTCTGAATTATTTTTATTATTAAACTACTGAACCTAGTAACGGCCCACACAAGACATCTATTCTCCAAATTTCATCAACATAAATAACTACTTTATGTTTTGAGTAAAACACATTTTACTCAAACACACGGACGGATGGACGGATATGATGAAACTATAAGGGTTCTATTTTGCCATTTTGGCTACGGAACCCTAAAAATCAACTTTTTAACATTTTATTTTCCATGTCCAGCTACATAATTTCTTATCCAAAAGTATTATTTTTGAATTTTTTTATTCAGGGAAGGCTAGCTGATGACATTTTAAACTCAGTGCAAGTGTTTCGTAATTGAACTGTCATGGCTAATTACATACTCCATATTTAATCGTAAAGTTTCAAATATTCGCAACCGCCAAGCCACTTTCATAGAGCAATTTACTTGATCTCGAGTTTCAAACCAATAATTGCTCTCCTAGTTTCAACACCATAAATCATACGAAGCATAAATTACTAAAGAAACTTTCAACACAGTCAATTTTAGTCGTTCAGTCTTCCATTGGACACTTGATATATTTTTATCACGTAAGCTGTGAGTTCCTTGCAACCTCCTAGCGATCTAAGTGATTCGCGCCACTTGCGTCATCAGAATTCGTCCCTCAAACACAATCTCCCTCTGATAAGGTCAGAATATCAGTCGTTCGCTCTAAATGCAAATATTACCGCACCCGAGAGAGGTGTTATAGCCTCGGTTTTGAGGTAAAAAAGGACGAAAACAGCGCTAAATGGCAAGAAAGCGCTTTTTATGCTGACGGAATTGGGTAGTTAAAGATAAAGAATGGATAGACCGGCTCCTTAGATAGTTGTTTTAGTACACTATAGGTAGATGTGCCAGTTACATTTTGTTTTATTTATGTAATAGCACGAATAAGTTTTTTCTGAATCAGCCTTTTGCTGAACGCGTTATTTTTGATGTTCGAAGCTCTAAAATTATATTGAATATGAAGAAGCGAATGTACGAATTTCATAAAATAAATGGACCTTATTATTATCCTATAACTTTTTATTACCAAAGTACAATTTCATTACACCTAGTCGCTATTTATAAGGTTATCAGACTAGAAATTGTGTGTTTTAAGGAACCTTTGCTATAAAGTTTTTCGTATCTTAATGTTTTGGGTTACTGGGTACAGCCATAGCAAGCACCCTGATTCGATAACAGTTTACTTTCAGATGGGTAATATGGAAAGTTTCCTCAACAGATTAAAAATAAATGAGAAAGTGAAAAGGCTGCTTCTTAAGTAATTAATATTTAATTAAACCAATAAAAGAAAATGGCGAGTCTCTTTGTCTCTGAGGAAAAATTAAATCCTTTATTAATGTGATTCCGACGTTTTAATTTGTAAGGCTTTTCTGTTACAATGTAGT
The DNA here is from genome assembly GCA_905147015.1 of Laspeyria flexula. NCBI lineage: Eukaryota > Metazoa > Arthropoda > Insecta > Lepidoptera > Erebidae > Laspeyria > Laspeyria flexula. The sequence continues at coordinate 8,359,155 of LR989963.1, forward strand.
AGCTGTTACGATTTTCATTTATGATTAAAAGTGGAAGGAGGTCGAACGCTTCCGCGCTAGTAGGAAACGAAGCCTCCTGGGAAATGAAACTACGAAGCAAAGTTCATTCTCTTCACTCTTAGTTATGGAACGAATTGATTTTGTGAATATTTTTCTGCCGCACATTAAATTTTTCAATTGAATTACTGTTATTTTATGTTTTAACCCTAGAAACATATCCGAGATACAAAGCTAAATTCCTATAAGTTACAAGATTTTCAAATAAAATTTAATGTCAGGATTTAGTAGGCCCTCTAACATTGAAGTTATAATTTCTGATTCATAAGCGCTCGTCCCACGACCGTAGCAGACGTAAGCTATGAAGATACGCTCTTTTGTTGCGGAACCCTACATTGAGCATGTTCCGACAAGCTTATAACATGACATGATTTTTTTTAAATGTTGCAAAACTACAGCCATAGGAAGAATCATGGAATGAAAAAAAAAACAGATAAATAAGCTGTATAAACTGGTCTAATAGCCTATAATAGCCTACTTTTTAAAACGGTTTTAATATTACATTAAACATATTAATTGTTTACAAGTTTACATTATTCCACTCCACTAATCGTCTAGATGACCCATAAAATAACCTCAATTTACTGATTAGATAAAATTTGAGACCTGGATTCTTCTGGAATGTCGTGAATGTGATTTAGCTAGAACTCCTTTTACTCTTTTTCTACTGAGTTAGTGCACTCCACTTACTTGGAGTAACGAGTAAATTGACCGATATTCACAGCCATTTAATGAATAAATAAAGTTCTAAACGGTAAAGAGTGGGGAAGTGAAATTAGATCATCAACGGGCGCGTGCACAGCTAACAGCAATCTACAACATCGACCACAATAAGATCTAGTTTGTAGTTTGAGAGGGAAGTTTATTGAGTTAGAACTGTAATACATCTTTCACTATTATAATTAAAGTGGTTCTAATGAATATAGAATTTTCTTCCAAAGTTGTTTCACTATTCTGAAGTTGCTATAATACGTACGATTGGGTTTTTTATTTGTGTAAACGATAGTTATATAGACTATTATAAAGAAGCTTTCTAAGTTTCAGATATTGAATTAATTTTAAATTAAAACTCACGTATCGTCATCACTATAGCATGATTTTTACATTTCGATTCTCCAACCAAATGTTAAACCAACCAACCAGGTAATACTGGCCGTGGTGAGCTGACCGCACGTTTCACATTATATTTAAAAAAATATAATTATGCTCATCGTCATGTTGGAGAGAACAATAACTTTTGGATCCGAGGAGGCTTAAGAAACACTGAAAATATGTCTATATGGTGAATGCACTATCATCATTCATCATTTCAACCCATAAACATCCCATTGCTGGGCACGGGTCTCATCAAAAAATTTTGGAGCGAATTTGGCCAACTATACCACGCTGGCCAGACGGGTTGATATAAGGTTTTATTTCGAATTTTCCTTTTCTTGCAGTGCTCTTGTCTGCTTAAATGGCGCCTTTTACGACACCCACGGGTTGAAATGGGGTAGTGACATTATGTATTCTAAATCCAAAAAAATAAAAATTGTAGTGACTACAAAAACAAATGCACTACGTATTCATCTAATTTATTATTTGCCTATTTGCTTAATTTACTTATAATCTTTAGTCTAAAACTGAAACGCACAAATCCCATAGACTAAACAGGTTGGTATCAATAAATTAAATTGATTTATTACCAGAGATATTACATGATTCGCTTTAATAGCTTTACAGATAAAAGGTAATATGTTTTGTTTTTGACAGCTTAGTGCTTAGAAAACAGATTATTGTTATTATAAACGTAGTTTGTGGGCACGTACTTAGAACTTCGAAATTGGTATTAATGTAATGCAATTAACAATCCTGTTGTTTATGTACAGGTGTGAGAAGATACATCACTAAGTTTTAGAAAAATTTAAGTCGTTATTGATTAGTCAAATACCCGATTTCTTTATTAAAAGACTTGAGAATTTATAATAGAAATGTTCAATTTGTAGTACTTATTAAGAATAATGGTATTTAATGCAACGTCCTAGATTTCAACTGCTGTAGATCCTAGAACAAAGTACTGACATCAGAGGTATATTAAACAAACAAGATGTCTAACTTCTTAAATAAAATTAAAAAATACATCTATGGTAAGTTTAATAAATATGTTTCAATATAGACGCAAAAGTAAACCCTTTCGATGCTTAAAATCATTGACTACCTTCCCTCAAATTACAAAATACCAAAAATGTATCTACATATCATTTCATTTGATACGAAATATTGAAACATAAGACAATTGATTCGAATCCCCAGCGTTCCCTGATAGAATATTCAGGTTTTACGTGAATATATTTATCAGAAATATAAACGTACGGATATCTGTGGAAAATGGAAGGCAACGTCGTATCCCCTGAGAGCTCATTAGGTTGTCGTTGGCTCGCCGCGTGGGACCGAGGTGGATCACCGATTCATTGCTTCGATTTCAATTGGTGTAAAAAATAAATGTTGACAAAATGTCGATTTCAAATCATTTGGCGCGATTTCTATAAGAAGTTATAGAACAGGTAAAAATTATTTATATATTAAATCTATTGCTTGCCTAGAAGTGTATTTGGAAAAAAAAATATTACTCTTTTTTTTATGTCGTTTTCTTTTTCAATTAGTCTGATTGATCATAACCTAAGTCAAAGCTTTATATTGTTTTTGTTTTTCTTGTATACGTCGATTTATATCAATCACCAACTTCGGAGCAACGTTTTACTATACAATCAAATATTTATCATTTTTTCAAAGAATCTCATAATTACATAGATTTTTTTATACATATGTATTATAGGTCAATTTGGAAAGTTTTATCAATGTCGAAGATCACGATTAAAAGTTTTGCACCCTACAAATGTTTGATAAAATAACTGCCAAATCAAAGTTTTTCGAAGCATCTGTAACACTTAAAACTTTGAATAGCACATAATAGCAAGCAATAGATCGCAAAACACACCCAAGTATGTCTACTGTTCTCTGCCATTGTGTTCTTGACAGATAGAACTTGGAAACTACAACGAACAAGTTAAATATTGTAGTTGACAAACTAAGGCCCAAGTCTGTTCGACGTTGGATCCAATTTGAGGTTAGCTTCGGTTCACACCGCGTGTGTTTTAATAAAATTAACAGTACAACTGTCCTTTTGAGTATAGGGTCTATTGCTTTGTTTTAGATAGAGATTTATTAAAACATGATGTGAGTCAGGACATAATTTATAATATTACAAGGGCAGAAGTAATAAGCACACTAGAGTTATTGAGTCTGAGGTGTGACATACGGATGTGACAGGAGGCGAGTAAAAAAATCTATCATCAGCAACCCAATTAGTCCCACTGCTGGGATCGGGTCACCTCTGCTTTAACTAGAGAGCTGAGAGGGTTTAGGCCATAATCCACTCACGCTGGCCTAGTGCGGGTTGGTGGATCAGACATACCTACTCATTGAATTTCTTCTAGGGTATGTGGGTTTCCTCACGATGTTTTCCTTCACCGTTAGCAGATGGGAAGTCACTTGACTAGTACATATAAATTCCACAAATTGGAATCCACATTGGTACTGCCGGTCGGGATCGAACTCGGACTGCGTGATTTACACGCCGGTCCCTTATCCATTCAGCCATCATCGCATAATCAAAAAATCTATACAACATCTTAAATTAAGTAAATTTATGTAATCAAATTATTTATTGTAGTTTTGTTTGATATTTTTATTATTTATGTATTCATTTTAACCATATCATATTAATTATACATTAGTTATTATAAAATAATCGTAGTGAAGTCAAAATGTCTCCTATGATCATTATGTTTTTGTCGATATATTATAAGTTGAAAATTTATATTTTGTTTTTGTCAATAAGCTCGCCCTCTATTAGATACATAGAACCAAACAAATCTGGCAAAATTCGGGTGATAAAATTTATGATGCCCTTCGAAAAATGCGTGATTCATATTCGAATTGATTCATCATGAATTGTATACCGTATGCTTCTAGATTAGTCCACTGTCCTTACGAACCATGTGTAACATAGAAATATAACTATTCGTTCGGCACATGTGACGGTAAATTACAATTTGTGACCGGGCGTTAACTCCACTGACAGATTTATTCTTCGTATACACGTCCTACTTTGTGTCACAGCTCATAAACATGTCGTTACGTTGAATTAATATGGCCGCAAGTTGAATTAATTTATACTAATAATGTCGTTCTAAGAAAAAGGGGCCAGCCGAAAATTTGTTTGTCTTTGATGCATGTGTTTGAATTTTTAGATATTTTTGATCTTTGTCGTTTAATTTGGACGAATGAAATGATATATAGATATAACTGTTTCTTAGTATGATGCAAATAATAAGGATAATAGATAGTAGAGTTGTAGGTACTCGCAACAAAATCAACTAAGTGCAAACATAGTTCGAAAAGAAGTATTGTTAATTTAATTCACAAACAAAGAAAGGTCATAATATAATAATAATTACAGTACGTAATTATTATTATATTATGACCTTTCTTTGTTTGTGATTTTATTTTATTTTTAGTTTTCTTTTATTATATTGGTATCTAATGGTCGCCATACATGCAAGGTTATAAATGAAGGTTTTGACCTAACAGGTATAGCCCTCAGGCATAACTAAGTTCACATAACTAAATAGCTTTACGGCATACACACTAGGGTTTGCATGATGGTTGTTAGGTAAAAACCATCATGCATAACCTTACGTGTATACTCACCATAATACTCACTATGAAGAAAGCAGCATCATAATCTAGCACAGAAGTATTTATCCTCATACTAAGTAATCTATACTCAATGTTTGCAAACGTGTATTCATATGATGAAATGTACTTTTACGATGATTCGATTTCGTAGCTTACCTCGCCTCAATTTTAAAATTGAATTTTACTTTATTACCGAATAGTTTGGAATAAGCGTTGCTCTAGCGAATTTTACACAAACATAAATCAAAGAATCAATCATTCTGACTTTAAACTATCACCGTCACAAATATTATCAGTGTAAGATGAGAATTGAATCCATTACGTGCACTGCATAATATTAAACTATGATTACTAAGGTTATTTCACTTTAGTTTATAAATTATTGTAAAATTAGACTATACTTAGTATCAGATGTGCAATTGACGTAGAAAAGTCTGAAGATAAAGAAAACTATTTAAAAACAGCTTAATGTAAAATTATTAGTAAAAACTAAAAACCAAGTTTAATATTATTTTGACAAAAGGTTTTCATCTACAAAGACGTTTAAAGTAATTGCAACGCGTTATTTAATTTAAAAGTTTTTCTTTTGTAAGTTTGAACACAAAAGCAATTATACTTTGAATGCAGTGCAGCTCAACTTCATAAGTTTAGTAATAATGATTTCTAAGACGCTTCTTTCATCTGGATTAAATTTGTCCGGAGCGATGTGAATAAGAAAATGGATCCCAAGATCCAAAGGAAATTAACTTGAGTGAAGATTTAAATTTTTCATCAAACCAACCTAATTAACTTCATAATTAAACTTAGCAATCTTGTGAAGTTCTATTCATCTATTGAGACTTCACTCTGCGGGGCTTTGATCAAGTCTAATATATTATTTCATCTTAGCGCTCGCTTCAATTACATTGTTTAATTAATCTCCTACTTTTACATTTAGAACGAATTTTTATAACCAATTAATGAATACGTGGCATTTGCAATTATGTGATGAAATGGTGTTCCCTCAATAAACGCTTTTGTGTTACAAAAGCTTCGTTCCAGATAAATACGAAACGCGGAGGGCGGAGGTCCTTTAAAATAAGCATTGTTAAATCTTTTGAAGTCCTCAACTTTTCGCCATTAAGTACAATTTAAGTATAGAACTTAAATGAAGTGGAAAAGTTGACCGGAAAAGATCACCGTAGGGCAAGTCTGTCTCATCTACTCTGTGAGCTATAAAAATAATTTATATTTAGTCAGTTTAATTACTTTCTGAACTTTCTTATGATAGATTGGTAACTTTGCTGTCATTTATTGCAGCCGAGAGGTTAATAACTCGTGGTATATCGTTAAAATAACTGAGTAGTATTGAGGTAATTACGATATTTTATTAGCGATTGTTATTATTTTAATGGACTCCTATAAGGTTCATAATAAATTTATTATGGACCGTAGTATACGGAAGTTGGGGTCACTCTGCAAACAGCAGTTTCATACTGACATTTTTAGAGCAGTTACACATTCAGCATTTTGAACGCTCGTTTTTTGAAATAACTCATGTGCTTTGGTGAAAAGGAAGCATTCGTAGCTATATACTAATGGCCGATTTCAATAATCTATCTATCTAAGGATTTGGCTACTAAATTTAGAATTTTGACATAAGCTCTATACAAAATATGACAAAATTATAACTTTAGTAGCCAAATCGATAGATAGATAGATTGTTGAAATCCGCCGTAAATAAACTATGTAGAAACAATACAAGTGCATTGAAACGTCGCCGTCGCCTGTGAATTCGCCGTCAAACATCGTATTATCATCAGCAACCCATTAATGTCTCACTGCTGGGCTCGGATCTCCTCTCCTCTATCTAGAGAACTGAAAGGGCTTAGCCCACGCTTCGTATTAGAATGATCAATTATTTTTTTATTTCTTCAACTTTTGATTTTAATTTCTTTTTTCATTATCTATTTATTTATTTATTTATTAAGGATTACCAACAAGAGATACACATACTTAACAAAGAAATATCAAAAACATAAAGCGTGCCTGATGCTCTCTCATTTATAGGCAACCACAGCTAACTTAATAGTAACATTTGTTTGTTTTATTATAATAATAAGTCTTATCAGTTAACAGGGCAAAAGTAGGAAATTTATATGAAATTTGTTGTTGACATGACTATTAAAACAAAAAAAAAATAGAATTTATAGAGAATAAAAAAAAAATGTAGTGACTACAGTAAGAATAGAAGATATTAGCATTGTTTATAGTCGGAAGTATTTCATTATCATCAAATCCGCGAAAAAAAATATAATTTCGGGAATGTTCTTAGGAGTGAGGTAGCTACCATTTCGACACTATTATGTATTATTAAAAACACACACACACATACACACACATGCATATACACACACACTCACACAAACATACACACACACCGCTTGCTTAAATCTTTTATAGTTTTTACTTCTTTGGTTTTTTTTTTGTTTTTTCTACATTAATTAGTTTATTTCTTTTGTTGTTCATGGAACATATATTTAATAATTGTTTATTGTGACTACACGTTAAATGATAATGTGCAAACAGGGTGGAAGACGCTAGCTGCTGTGACACAGTATTAACTAGTACAGCAGTCAACGAATACTACTATATAAATTAAGAGAAATTGTGAAACTACATTATTGAATAAATAAAAATTATTATATTATTATACACTGCTAGAAAAAGAAAATTCGAAACCATCCCTATACCAACCCGTCTGGCTAGCGTAAAGGCTAAACTCCCTCGACTTTCTCTGGTGGAGACCTGTGCCCAGCAGTGGGACGTTTATGGGTTGAAATGATGATGTGAATAAGGATAATTTTATATTCATTCATTTAACAAAACTGTAAGTTAGCATGCCAACATACAGTACAATGGAAATAATTACTATGTATGTACGTACACACTAGTCAATTTAATAGTTATGTCAAAGGTCATTACACCCGTCTACTAATTGTTACCCTAAAGTAGGTCATATAGAAACGTGCACTATTAACTGGCTTTGTTGACAAGGGTCAAATGCAATCTCAACCCATCTTCATTATCTTCATATTAGTTTAATATTATAAGTACTTACTATAATAGTAGTATTTTTACCCGACTGTCAGGACGGGTATTGTTTTTCGCGCGTATCTTGTATGTTTGTAAATTTCTTTATTCCCACGAATCTTCCAAACGGCTGGATGGATTTTGACAATTAGGGTATCGTTAGATTCGTCTAGAAAAGCCAAGGATAGGTTTTAAGAATAAAAAGATTTAAACGGCGGGTTTTTGACACCAAATTGTAAGAAATTCAATTTTTTTTTAACTAAACCTATTATCAAAATAAAGAGAATCAAAAGGAGATTACATATATTCAAAAAGAGATTATACATAATTGAATGGTTCCAATTTGTAAGTAGTTCTATTATTTTTTTTTACCAAACCTATCGAGTAGAGTATCAAAATAAAGGGAATCAAATGGAGATTACAAATATATACATATGTTATGTATTTCAATTTAATCAGGTATAATAATATTACAATAATTTTACGGTCTTTTTGGTGCGGTGCTCTCTGTTGATATTTTGCAGTCGGGTTATTAAATTTTTTTAATTATATTTACTTGTTAGCCAACTACTGTCAGAAAATAGTAAGCGCCTGTTTCTTCTTGAATTAATGTTGGCTCTGAGTTTTACAATTGTTAAGTACTTAAGAGTAATTATTATTTGGAATTTCGGTTCATATGACCATAAAAACGTTTTAAGTTTTTCAATACAATTTTTCTGATATTTGTCTTCACCTGCCGATTTTTTAAGTTTTTCAATACAATTTTTCTGATATTTGTCTTCACCTGCCGATTTTTTAAGTTTTTCAATACAATTTTTCTGATATTTATCTTCACCTACCGAATTTTTCGAATGGATCCACTACTATTCTACGTTCTAGCGATATTAACAAGTTTTCCTTTTCAGGGTCTGTGTTTCTATTGCGATTTTTAGAATAATTTCAATTACTTTTTTAGTTTTATTATGATATTTTTTATTTAATATGGCTAGATGTGTTCTATATGTAATTAATATGTTCTAGACAAATTTTGTAAGATGACTAAAAATATACCGTGTATAGATTATTACTATTATTTAAAATGTCCATAATAAACATTATGGACATTTATATAAGGCTGAAATGATGATGATGATGATGAATAAACATTAACTATTCTATACTGATTACCAATATACGGAAAAAACTTTATTGCTCCCATAGACTAGTCGCAAATTACTGATTCTATTCGAAATATTTAAATATCACTTCTATACATTTGAAAACATTCACACATAAGCTATCGACATGTCACGTGATCAATGTACTAATTTGACATGTCGATAGAATAGTAGGAGCGAATCGATTGTCACTTGTCTAAAGGGTCTGGAATTTCATAAAACACAAGAGCGTATTGTGACTATCAAACTAAACATTTCGCGGGTCCCTTCTATTTTTTACGGTATCTATACAAATTGGAATCAAAGTTTTGGTAGAATTTATTGCGGCACGTCGATACGCCCACCGCACGTGTGAACCCGGATTTTACGCAAAAACTACTGCTGTATTTGAGATCACACCTTTGTGGAAAGATTTAGTGGCGGTCCAATGAATAGGGTTTTTCAATTAATTGGAGGTAAGCCTTGAATCTTTATAACCTATATATTCCGGGCGCTAGGAAAATGCTTTCGTAAATAAAAGCTGTACTACTAGGCCCAGTATTAAGCCAATTCCGAGGCTTTTAATAAAATTTTAAAATTTGAATTACTTTTTAATGTTACCCTGCATGTATTTATCTATTTAGGGCGATATTATGAAATTATATTTCATCCCATAGATTTACACATTGATATAAATTTGTTTTTTTTTGGATTTAATTATAAATAAATAAACTTGTGCTTAATCATTAGAGGGTAAATTAGGAATGTTGTTTGATTCAAACAAAATTTCTATGATTTATTAACATTAAAAACAAAATTACTTGTAATAAGCTATTAATAATGCTTTTGAGTAACGCGTTTATCTACATAGCATTAAATCAACCTATACTTTAAAAAATTTATACATCAAAAATCTATCTACTTTATATTTTGTAAATAGCCAAACCTCACAACCAAGAAATATAATAAAGTTCACAACTTTTATGAAAGTTCTATCGTAAACCGATGTGACATTTAAAATCCTAAATCCTCGTGAGTAGCCACTTCAATTTGTAGCTGACTATGGCAGGCGAAGTTGTGCACAAGCCGGGACCAACGTCTCCGCCCTCTAGTTTCATACAAATTGATATTTACGGTAATAGCATGAGTTTTTCAACGAGAAGGCAAAGTTAGAGGATAACAGGCTCAGTTGGATACGCTCCGGAATCCAAATGGGCAAAAACGTTGAGCTAAAGAAGTGAAAAACGGATCTACAATTTTCCACGAGCGGAATTATTCAAGATCAATTTAATGTTTTACGAGTTAGCTTTCCGCTGTTGGATTTTGTAAAGAATAAAAGCGTCCGACGAACCACAGTGTGGATATTACATTAACAATGCCACAACATTCGCCAGAACTCAGCTTTCGAGTGGTCACCGACTTAACATTTATTTTGAATCGTAGCTTTTAATAATTGCGTAACGTAAAAGGAATGGAAATGAAATTCACATTTGTACACTTTACAGAGATTTTTTGTTGAATATTGTAGGCTTAAAAGGTTGGTTTTGAACATTTATATTACAGATTGTTATTTTTATACTCATTCCATTTTAGTGCTTTGTACCGCCTATTGTTATCTGAGTTTATTACCATAATAATAAAACGGGCAAAACTCGACCGTCACTATAGATTTTCTGTTTCGCTGAACACAATTTCTTATTCAAAGCAGACGCCTAAAGGTCACTCTATTTACTATAGTAAGAACATTTGTTCGGTTAGGTACATCTCAAGGTCGACTCGAGCGGCTTATCCTCAAAACCCAGCACGTGCCTATACATTTCGTTCATTTCTTATTCAACCACAACAAACCCTTGATATTAATAAAGGCCCAGAATATGTAACTATTAGATCCAGGTGCATGATTTTGAATAGTGAAACGTATATAAACGGGTGGCCTGTCCTCGGTACACTCGGCCCAATAAATTATGTGGTGGACAACGGCATTCGAGCACCGGATGCCTGTCGAATCCAACGAGAACCAATTAGTCCTACTCGAGAAAATTTATTTGCGGTTTTCTCAAACAAGTGAGCATCCGACACTTTAGGTTCACACACTTCGTTCCTTGACTTCTTTATGTGATAGATGTAGTGGCTGTTAAGTCCAGTGATTACGATTAATGCCTTCTTAGGCATTCTCTTCATTTGGCGCCGCATTCGTCGTGGGGATGCTTTCATATGTCAACTGTGGTGGAGACTGCAGTAATAGTTCTGTAACGTCCAAATCATTGGCGCCTAATGTTTTCAGTATATTATACTTTAGTAAAATGGCACTCGGGGACTGCCGCGGTAAAGCTAGCATTTTTTATCAACTTATCCAATTATAATCTTTTTATATTATAATTATTGCATAATATTTTTATTTACTTTCTCACAAACAGCTGCTTACGTATACGTCCGATTTCGGAGCAGCTCGTCTCGATCCGTGCGAGCTTTGTACAGTCTACACGCATACGTCTAGTCGCACGCACACAAACACCGTGCCGAAGTCTGCCGAACTGAAACGACGTTAGACGTGGGTGTTAGGTTTATTTTCGTTACGGAATTTCTTGATTCGGTCGCCGCGCTCAAAGCCCGTGATAAAAGCTATGCAATAGCTTAAAAAACACAAGGATGTCTCAAACATGATTTTCCTAAGAACTTTAGGAAAATAATGTTTGAGACATCCTTGATAATGAATACTGCCACAAGCTGTTTATGATTTAAAGTCTATTGCATTTGGTAATTCCTTACAAGGAATAAAAAGACAAAAATTTGCTTGTCAAAGTTCGGGTTCCAGCAAAACTTGGGTGTGCGGTTATATTTCCGGGCAATGTTATGTGTGAAAAAGGTAACGATAACTGTTCAACCTCATATGGATCAAATCGTGTCCTTACTACAGTATTCCTAAGAAATCCAATCAAATTCAAATTATGAATACTAGGTATTCTAAATTTCGAGTTAAAACTAAGAATTTTCGATTGACAATCGTAATAGCCTTAGACACTGTTGTATTAGCCCTGCGCCTAACGTCTCTTCTGCTCTTCACATGAGTCAGAGATCGCCGCGCCATTAAAAAAGTTAAATCTTAATAAATCAATAGCCAATAAATAAAGATAGCATAATTCGATAACAACGTCGTTAAAATTATCTCTAGTTTAGTAGTACGGGGTCGATTCACTAATATGAAACGATGTCGGCAAGTATTCACGTGTCACGCACGGTAAACACGCAACCGAATATCGTTGATCCCTACATAATACTATGATTGATCGTTGTTAGCACTTAGTACATTAGCCATTGTGAAAATATTAAAGAACTAGCGAAAAATGTCGCCTATTATACGAGCCTGGGGTAAGTGACCTTGTTAATTTTTCAATCGTAGGAATTTGTGTAACAATGAGTAAAAGGTCGCACATTTAACGCCAGCTTATAATAGTTTTTGTGAAACTTTTCTTTTTCTTAATCTTTGAAAGGACTTTGTATAGATTTACCATTCATGTTAACAAAGTAACATCTATAAAGGTTTTAAGTGCTCCCAAATTCAGGTTATTTAAAACTTATAATTGTATACCTACTGCTATACACTTAGCCGTAGAAAACAAATAATAATTATGTTCCTTGTGGGCCTTTATAGATTATTACTCACTCTATCAATACACTATTTTACTAGAACATTGTGCAGAAGAAACGATCTTCTTTAATCTTCTTCAATCTTGGTTCATCATGAAGAGACCAGTTTCAGTTTTGCCGCTTTTCTTTTTGACAAATACCTTGACAATCATATTGGAGGATATTTCACTATTAATGGCGGATTCGTGTATAGTATCATTAATAAGCGATCGAAAATTAGTTCTTAAATCTACGTCTCCTTAAATGTTAACGAAAGAAATACTTAAGTGCTATATCCATTAATTGCGCCTAAAAGAAAAACTTCAACAAGAGCGTTACAAACTTTCTCTTCAATTACGTTTGTAATCGCGCAAATCTTGATTACGTATTAACCTCATTTGTTTAGCAAAAGTACGTACGAAAGTAAACAGCTATTTTCTTACTCTGCTATTTTGTTTTAACCTAATTTAACTTTACCTATTGAAGGCTCATTTTACGTTAACGAAGTTATCGCGTCGGGTGGAATCACGTTGGTTGTTTTGTTACTAGTGATGCCATAACGTAAAATGTTTTGCTGGTAGCAGCGAATGTTAATAAATTTTTGATTAAAATTATGTGAACCGTGTGCAGGTTAAATATTCTGTGGTATCGTGCTTAATGGAGTATGTTGTGGACGTAAAACGGTTTAGTTATTGGCAGCGTGGTTTAGAATGTGTGCATAAAGTTGATTGGACCGTTCGGCATAAAGCGTTAAACTTTGGTATTTAGCCAGTTTAAAAATGTATCATGTTGCACAAAATTGTAGAATAGTAGCGCAATTTATTATCTTACGTAATATTATAGATTTGCACACCGGTCCCTTATCCATTCAGCCACCATCACTTATATATAATATAATATATACTGAGAATAATGATAGAAAAACCAAAATCATTTTTACCCGATCCGCGAACTCGAGAGAGACGCGAGAGACGAAGAGAGACCTCTTGCGTAGCAGACACTTGCCATTGCGCCACTGAGGCAAGACAAGGAATCAGTATAAAAGTAAAACTATTTCATAGAAAGTTCCAAATCCTTTGTTTGAACATACTGTACCTGCTTATGTAAGAAAGAAAGAAAGAAAAATAATTTATTTTGATCTCATTTAAAGATAATTACAGTAAAGTAGATACAATTACTTATTACTATTTGTGAGAAACAAAAACGGTCCTAACTCAGCAATTGCTACCTTGAAATATAATGATATCAAGATAGCGCTGGTATTCTGTTAGGACCGACATCATACGTCAAATTTACTAATTAAATTAAATAATATTTTAATAAATAGATATATAGATATAGTTTTAATAAGAAAATACATAAAAATATATACAAGGTAAATAATAAATAGTTGTCTATGATAACATTGTGTCATATATATGTGTATCATGTAGATAAAATCTCATAGTTTATTTCAAACATGAGTCTTACCGTCCAATAAATTGGTGTTTATTATTATGAGTAACTTTTTTACCAGTTTATCGACGGTAGACCCAAAACGAGGTCCGTACTTAACCCAGCTTAAACATTTTGTGAAGATTGTATGCACGGAAAGTGTTTATTGAGGAAAATGTTTTCAAAAGAATTGTGTTCATAGCTATCCCTTTACCCATATTTTACTTGGATTTTCATAAGTTGGCCTTCGTAATATAATGGTTACATATTAGGTGGAAAAAAATCTTAGGGAAATAAAAAGTTATGGTTATTTGTATCTCTGTTAATTAATATCGTCAATATACAAACTTGCGTGACACGGCGATGAATGTTACGCACTCACCTTAAAGTTGATTTCCTTTCCATGAAACCTGATCAACAATCCCAAATTTCTTACGTAATATTATAGACTAATATTAAAAACATACAAACACATTCTAAAATGAAAGTACCTGTTTGAAAGCTATCATCGTTAGTAACGAATCAATATGTCCCCCTGATACACTCTTGCCTTAAATAAGAAGAAAAGTATAATCATTTCATTCATCATTTCAACCCATAAACGTCCCACTGCTGAGCATGGTTCGCCTCCAAATACTGTGAAGGGAATTTAGCCTACTATACCACGCTGGCCAGACGGGTTGGTATTTGGTATAGGGTTTGCTTCGAATTTTCCTTTTCTCGCATATATTGTCTGCATAAGGTTACTCCCTAAGTCACCTTTTACGACACTCACGGGTTGAGATGGGGTAGTGACATTATGTTTTCTAAATCCGTCACTACACGAATATATAAAAAGGAAAGTATAATATTAACCTAATATAGTAGAGCTAGCCCAGCAGTGGGATGTTTATGAACATTATATGATGTAATTTATGAACATACATACATATAGATCACGCCTCTTTCCCAATAGAGGGGTAGGCAGAGACTATTTCATTCTATTTCCTACTATTCTGACATACATTTTTGGTTTCTTCAACATTCATCAGCATCTTTTCATGTATTCTCGCCGGTTGAGGGTACTCCTGACTTGTCCCTTCTTTAAAAGTCACCTATTTGGTTATGGTACGTTCTTCTAGGTCTTCCCCTTCCAACGTAACTTTTCACATTCACCTCATACTCATATATTTGTTTTGTTACTCTTCCTTCATTCATTCTCTCGATATGTCCAAACCACCTTAACATCATCATCATCATCATCATATCAGCCCAACGACGTCCACTGCTGAACATAGGCCTCACCTAATTTACGCCACTGCGAACGGTCCTGTGCCGCCTGCAACCAACGGCCGCCCGCCACCCACCACCTTAACATACTCATCATAAATTACATCATACAACGTTTTAATGGAGAAAACTTTCATACTAAAGTCATATATGGACGTATTTTCAATTTAAAGTCACTTTTATGTAGCCATGATAAAATTTAATTGCATGCGATGGAAAGGACTATAATCATATTCATTTAGTTTGATAATTAATCCTAATCTAGATACCAGTTAAATTAACAAAGTTTCAATTTTCAAAGCTAAAAGGTAGGCATGTAATTATAAAGTTTAAGCTCTGACCCAGCTTAGGTATACATATAATTTCTAAAATAAATTTTCTTGCATTTGAAATAAAATTTAAAAAATATCTGTTCTTAATTATAATTGATGCCAAAGTAGAATACTTATTTATCTATAAATACGAGTAAGGTATTTGCACAAAATACTTTTAGCACCATTTTCAAAATTTTCATTCTATATTTAAAACTTTGAGACGCGTTTTAATTTTTTTTTATTATTGCTGGGCTCGGGTCTCCTCTCCTTTAACTAGAGAGCTCAGAAGGTTTAGGCCCTAATCCACTCACGCTGGCCTAGTGCGGGTTGGTGGATTAGACATACTCATAGAATTTCTTCTAGGGTATGTGGGTTTCCTCACGATGTTTTCCGTCACCGTTAGCAGATGGTAAGCCACTTGACTAGAACATATAATTTCCACAAAGTAGAATCCACATTGGTACTGCCTGTCGGGATCGAACTCGGACCGCGTGATTTACACGCCGGTCCCTTATCCATTCAGCCACCATCGCTATGCATACATAGTACGTATGTAGAGGATAAAAGTTTAATAAAGCTTGCTCAAAGTTAAACCACGAAACTATTTATGTGCGCATTAACCGCAACGATGTGTACGTAAGTCGCATGAAAAATTTGCAATTTCCCGATATACACAGCAAATTTGTGGTTAAATTTCATTGAATTGAATCAACTGACATTGACATTTTGAATACATTTTAATCTTGCATTTGAATGAAATTTAATAGAAAACTTTACAATTGCATTATTTGTCATAAGTAAACATTTTTAAAAGCTCTTTTTGCCTACGTAGTGTTAGCTGAAGTCTACCGTAAAGTGGAGATACGGGTTACCCACTAGGTAGTTCTGTTTATTATCTCTTTATGTCATCATCACCAACAATTTCTTACGTCTCTTTTCTCTCTCTCACTCTCCCGTCTCCACTCCATTATGTACTACACTACACTCTCATAACGAAAGAGGGAAATATGTATTAGCTGTTATCACGCCGTGCGTTTGCCAGATTTTTCTGGACAAGGTTTTCTTGAGTATTTTTCTTGCATGGATGCATTATGATTTATTCCGCTAGTAGCTTCTTAAAATACCCAAGTGATGAAAAAGAGTGAAACATTGTATTTTCTTTGTACCACAACTACAAATAAATAGCTAGTACAAAAAATAGTTCGCTAAAATGTATACCAGTATAATAAATGACTAACTTTTTTTTTACTAAATGCTAACCATATTATTATGGTTAGGTAAGTCTCACAAACACAAAGGTAAGGCCATACATTGACGTGTCACTATACGTCTCTGCTGAGTTATAGCTTGCCCGTATTTTGGCCTGAATTGTTAATTAAACCTCACCAATATGCCGCTCACAACAGCTTAATAAAATTATAGACCCAATTCCCGATCAGATTTAAACTGTTGGTGCACGTAATCAGTTGTAGATTAAGTAACTTGATTCTGATTAATTTAAAAGGTAGTAAGTAGTTGCTTAAACAAAATAAGACTTATTTTGCGAATACTAGATATTAAATTAAGTTAATAATTTTATTTACTTTTCCTATTATGTTTACTGTAACGTGTACTTGAAATCCACGGAATAAGTGAACAATACTGTAAAAATAACTCTTAAAAAAATTTAAATAAACAATTTTATAATTTTAGGTAGCTTTGTATATTATAAAATTGTGGTTATTAATTTATATGGTCCTCATCACTATTAATATGGTACCGGACATCATGACAGGACTCGGTGGAAATCACGTAAAGATTATTTTTATTTGAGTTATTTTATTTTAGATCAATCATATTTTTTTAAAACACTGGTCGAATCCAATAAGATTAAGCTTCAAGAACATACATCAAATATTATGAATAATTTAAAAATCAAAGAATAAGATAAATAGTGTTACTACAGTTATAAACTAACGTTCATTTGTGTCAAAACAGTGTTATTTTAGGGAGCATACTTATTATTTAATATTTTATCTCGTTTGCAACGTTGCAGCTGTTGCAAGTTGATTTATGTTGGAAAAAGAGTGCCAAGGAGGGGATCGCAATAAGACGAGGACTAAAGAATTATATAAGGAAGGGAGAAAAAATGCTACAATTTGTCGGATTGTGGCAGTTTTTCCTGTTTAAGTTACGGCATAAAAATATAAGAGCGTGAAATTTTGCGATAAAATTCAGGAAAAATTCTCCCCACAATTGCATTATCATCTAGGTAATAAGAAATAAGTA
The DNA here is from genome assembly GCA_905147015.1 of Laspeyria flexula. NCBI lineage: Eukaryota > Metazoa > Arthropoda > Insecta > Lepidoptera > Erebidae > Laspeyria > Laspeyria flexula. Next base: position 8,377,072 of record LR989963.1, read on the forward strand.
TCCACTTTGCATTTTTGTACTTACATGTCTACACTTTAGTTTTACTATAAGAGTACGAATTTTAGAGAATAGAAACAAACTCTGAACTTTTGAATAAAAGTTTAAACCTTTAGAGCTTACCGATGTCGTCCGATGTATATAGGTACACAATAGTAGACTAACTGCCGCACTCAGAGACGTCAATTAGCAGTAATCTGTCATTATTTGACTGGCCTGTTGGTCTAGTGGTTAGTGACCCTGACTGCTAAGCCGGAGGTCGTGGGTTCGATCCCCACCCAGGACAAATCTTTGTGTGATGAGCATAAAGGTTTGTTCTGTGTCTGGGTGTAATTTATCTATAATATGTATGCATTTACAAAAAAAAATGTATTTAAGTAGTATATCAGTTGTGTAGTACCCATAACACAAGCAAATATAATTGCTTACTTTGGGACTAGATGGCGCTGTGTGAATGTGGTAGAATATTATTATTATATTATTAACACAATTTTTTCATTGATTAATCATCTAGCGTATAGACGTATTACATGTTTTTACTAAATAAACTTTAAAGTTAAGTAACGTCTCTGAGCACGGCAGATTGACATTTAAATTTAATTTAAATTTTGATACTGAATGTCTTCACAACGTTTGCCTACCTACTAGTGAATCTTCAGTGCAAATAATTCTATCTCCAACACTTTTTTCCGTGTAGTGACGGATTAAGAATATACAATGCCACTACCCCATCTCAACCCGTGGGTGTCGTAAAAGACAACAAAGGGAGTAGTAACCTTATGCTGACAAGAGTACTGTGAGAAAAAGAAAATTCGAAACAAATCTACATTATTTGACATTATTGACACGTGCCCAGGGGCCTTATTCTCCCGCAATAGAGATAAAATCTCTATAGAGATATTTAAAATATGAACACAAAATCTGACAGATGTCGTGAGAAACTTAAAATCGGTATTCTCGTGATCTCACTCTCGACATCATGTCGACTCCCTGCTCTCGACATGCAACGAGTGGTCGGTAGCAGTAGAGATACGAAATGTCACAAGAATTACTATGGAAAATCAAACATGACAAAACTCGGTAAACTTGATTGTCAAAAAATGTTAGGCGGCAAATTTCAATAAAAATAACCTAAATATTAGCGTCAATTAGCGTGTATGTACGTTTTTAGCTAATTTAAAAACCACCGTATAACTGTAAGGTATATATTTGCAGTATTTGTATGTGGTTACTGTATTGTATTTTCGGGTTCAGTAAAACGCAATTTCGAAATAATCTTTCGCCTCGAAGGAGCTCGTCTACATATTGATGAATGATGTGGTTGAGCAACGCACACATGGATATCATCTTAAATCAAAGGTATGTATGTGGATACCTTATCATTCAAATACTTATAGACATGTTAGTAATCCTAACTATCCACCCAACTTGAGAGTTGGTTAGAATTAGTAGGCATGCAATTTATACCTAGGTAAGGTATAAATTGCATGCCTCTCCAATTTAATATTAAAACTAGTGCTTCAAATTTAGAGTAGAAATGCTAAAACTAGATTTGCCTAATATAATTATTGTTTGTTTATGAATACCTAGTAAGTTTTAATTAAGTAATGTATATCTCAGGTAAGTACTAAGTACCTACACATATATTGCCACCTGCCTTTACTTCACATTGTTCATCAAATTATGTGAACAGAATAAAAAATACCCACTAACATTACTTATATCTAAATGAATGTTAAATATTTATGTAAGTATATATTAAGTACCTATTCTTCTTCTATTTGATGATGAATTCAAAAAATATTAAATCATGTTCATTAATTCTGGCTGTTGAAGGAATAGCCATATTTGAAACAATTTTCCTTTAAATAGGTACCTTCCTTAAAATAATTTGAAGCTTATCTTAATATAACCCAATACACATTTTAAACTGATTACTTTTATTTCGAATGAAATGTATATATACTTGCAAAACATAACTATTATTTTAATATTTCTTTCAGAAGATATAGTATGTGCAATCAGGCAATGACTTTCTACAGCTGCAGTATGAATAGGGGTTTGGACACCGGCATGCAATAACAAAACAGACTTTTAAAATATACTGGAGGCTTAAAAGATTTTTGTACATGGTACACCAAAGAAGACTGACTGCAATTTAGATGTATAATAATAAAATTAATAATGTAATTTCATTTTCTTTTTGTTTTCTTTGATACCAACTATAATATTCCTGCAAACATTTTACTTTCCATGTCAAAAATAAAAAAATTATGTAACTTTTTACTAATTTCACAACTTTCTTTTATTCACAACTTTCTTCACTACAGTTAAAAGCACAATACTTACCACATATATGTAACTATTTATTTATGAGATGGAGTACATTTATATAATAGCTTAGGTATAAGTAAATAAACTTTTTAACTTTTTGTGTAGAATTTAATATATAATATAGGTACTATAAACAATGTTAATTTCACTATGTAATTGTAATTAATCATACAAAGTTCCACATATATTTTCCAAAGTTAGAGATAGATTGTTGTCAATAAAATCCCATCCTTTTCCTTTATGATCATGTACATTTTGTAACTGGGGGCATAAAACACTCCACTTCATTATAACTAAGTAAATGCTTGATTGACTTCACCCGCTACATCATTATTACATGCTAAATTCGGTATTTTACCGTCAATCAACGTTTTTGGATGTAAGCAATGTAAGATATTGTAAGATAGATATGTTCAGCTTTTGAGAGATCTTCGCTCAACAGTTCCTGTAAACTTTTATAGAAAGTCAACGAAAATCTATTGTGAAATAATTCATAGTTGGCTTTCACTCCTTTCTTCAAAGCAGTCCCTTCAGTTAACTCACTTATCTATTACTCGTAGAACGTAACTTTTCATTAATTTCTTGAAATAATATCAGGTTTTTAAAGAAGACAAAAAAATATAATAATATACCTAATATGTAATTTAAATAATAAATTTATACCGCGATCGTAAAGTTAGTTTGATAATTTTGACCACAGATAAATAATTTGACAAGTAATAACGTTACGTTTAACGCTACCACGTAATTAGCTTTGTTAAATGTAAAAATTAAATAACTGCTCCATGTACCGAATATTGTTATTAATTTTAACAGTTTTATGAATAAACTTGCAAATAATAACTATTTATGAAATTATAAATAAAATTTGGCAGAAAATGTTTAAAAGTCTGTTAGGTTTTTATGTACGCATGATGAACTGAACGTATAGGCATATTTTGGTCTTTATTTAATCTGTGCAGGCTTATGAGATTTTGATCACCTTCGACATGAATGTCGAAAGTGCGCGAGAATACGGTTTTGGTGTACTTTCGACATTTTCTAGACATTTTTCTTTAGACATTCATGTTTCGACATAATCTCTAAACTAGAGATAATCTCTAATCAGGGAGAATAAGGCCCCAGCAGTGCGACATTTTTGGGTTGAAATCATGAACTCTTTACCACTATATATTGTTATAAATACATAGTAATCGTTCTTATATCGCATCCCATATCGAGTACGGGATCGATTGCATAATATTGCTACTGATAATCGTATCGGTATCGGGTTGTTTAGTATGATGCGGCTCACTTATGCCGATAGCCTCTGGCGTAAAGCAATTCTAAACACCATTTACGTATCACAGGGTTATCTTAAACTATCGGTATGTAATATTTTGAGAACATCAATGGCTTTAGTTCGGGGAGAATTGATCGACCGCCGCCAACCCCGATAACGATGAAAACTTTGAAGCTTTGTATGAAATGATCCTATGGAAAGTTTCTTGTTCATAATATCACGAAAATTTTATAGTATATGGCATAAGCGTGCCCTTTATACTATGCCATTAGTTTGAGAAATTACGTTTAAAATAAATTGGGATTAAAAAATGTCAAAATTATGTTATCTATAAATCTCTAATATCTTTGATTTACAAGTAAATTATTGTGATTAATTTTATGCTGATTTTATTTAAGAAGGTTTAGCTTACTTAAAAGGGGGTGGGTATACGAAGATATACCATGACAAAAAACTAAAACTAAACCATCTTTTATAAATAAAATTTGTGCTATATAGGTTTCCTGTCTACTAGAGCAGAGTGGAGTTTGTATGCAATTCAATTAGTTGATTTTTGGCACAAATTCTTCTTTTTTCCTCTCCACTCCAGTGCACAGGCTGCCTTAGTATGTCTTTTGATACTTGTATAGTCTAGATGGGTCTTATATCTTATCTTAAAATGATATAATAATTCATCAAATTGTGTTTTCATCCTTAATTCATATTCTGAGAGCATACCGTGAAAATTACGACATAAAAGATATGAGTAAAATGTTGAATGGTTATTCGTATTCATTACTAACTTCAGCAGTATTTTTAGTGGCTCTTTGAGATATTACTGTGCTGACATTAGGAGGTTATGTGCCTCTAAATCGGACCGCACAAGAATAGCATTTTATATAGAATCACTGCTCAGTGTTCTGGTATTTTTGATTCCTATAGGTAAAGCTACCTCCTCAACAAGGCCTCAACATAATTACACATCTTTCAGCATAATAGGCTAAAAATAAACGAATGAAATAAAACCCAACTATTCCACGAAATGAAGAAATATGTATTTAAAAGAACACGAACGTAGATTCGTCAATAATATCGAATACCTTCTCGAGATAGCACTTTACCGTGTTTAATCTTAGGGCTTATATAAAATTTATTAAAGGTAAGGTTTGGTAAAAAAAACGCGAAAGAAAAGTAGAATTCAGATTCAGAAATGAAATGAATACGGGGGCTTGAGGCGTTTCGTCGCCAATGAATAATTTATTTCAGAACTGGGTTTTCGCGAAATTACTTGCCATCTCATTTGAAAGAGTGTGCCGACGTTTGCTGAATCGACTGTTAATGTTGTAAGAACGTACCTTTTTATATTGTTTTTTTAAACCTCATTAAAATGTTTTTTTTTTTAATATAAAGTATTCAATTGATATAAATTTAATGATATTAATAGATTAACGACAAAAAAAAACCTCACACGACGCAGTTTTCGCGCGTTTCGTACAAATTAGTAACAAAGTTATAATATTATGTATAATATATAGTGTTTAATATGCCACTAGGGATATGGCGTATGACCACTTATATTAATAACTATTTCTGTGCTGTAATTTATGCAGTCATAAATTTAATAAGTTACTCAGTGTATGCGTGACTTTGTAATAATTACTAATGGTGTTACTTTGTTTTAACAACATAATTAGTATTACAGCCCTTCACCTAATTTTGTAATATATTACAGTATCATATCGGATTAGTAAGGTCTATTTTATGTGTAATTAATTTAATTTTAGTAACATAGAGGAAACTACAATACAGATACGAGTATATAATTTATAGGTTTCATTAGAATTAAAAACATCTCAAATATGTAAAACTCAAACTCTCTCAATTATCTAGATAGAGGAGAGGAGTCCCGAGCCCAGCAGTGGGCCTTAATGGGTTGCTGATGATGATGGTATAAAACTTTTCCGTCATACTATTTAAGCACCAGGGACCTGATTCGCAATCTCAATATTCGATTAACCTATCGAGCGACCATCGATGTACACATTCAAATTTTAGAAATTTTAAAACATTTGACAACGATATCTGAATTGACTAATCGAATATTCATATTGCAAGCAGGGCCTACAGCAGCGTGTCAAACAAACAGACACATACTTATAGCCCGCTATTCACGCTAGATTATGACTACATTATGCATCACTGACATGTAATACCCTCGCGTGTATAAGTAAACTGTATTTTACGTTATTCTATTTAAACACAAACACAGTGCAACATCAGATTCAAAATAATGTATAGAATGATTTAAATACTCTGCTCTCTAACTAGCCGCAACTGTCGAAGTTCCCACATAAACAAGGAAAATTAACCATAACATGAAAATGAGTTACCGCCTACTTCGAACTTGTTCCGCCCGTATCTGTAGGAAAACGAGGCTCTTCTGAGAACAGAGATTCAATCCATAGAGTATTTATTTAACGCGATTGTGATATCGATAATAAAGTTATTCTATTGATTGTGACTGCATCTGAATCTGAATCAGAAATCTTCTTCATCATCATCATAAAGTTTGTAACTTTGGAGATATGTTAAATACCATATTATTCCAGACTGTTGAACAGAATTATCTGAAGTATTATTTTAATTCATTACTTTAACTTCAATTCATTAAAATTAAATTCTAACTATAGTTAATTTCATGTCGTTGTTGTAGTTATAGGTCTGCTGCTACAAATCAAAAATTCAAATAAAAAACAAATGCACTTTATCAAGTATTAAATACGTCTTTTACTGATAAAGGTACTACAATAATTTATTCATTAAAGCACTTCTGTACAAACAAGTATCGATGTCAAGGTTGCTATCATAACGGATCGCGTGATTGACATTTACCATTCGTCATCCTTAATTAAAATGAGAACCGAGTTTCAATATTGCCCAATACTAAGTGAATGACAGCCACTCAAACCATTGCCCCGTGAAAACGATTTTCTTGCGATTTTAAGAACATTGAACACGCGAAATTCGGGCTTGGTAACCTTAAACTGAATTGTTCAAAATTTATAAGACTTTTTTTCTTTGTAATTTTTGTGGACGTTTAAGATTGTGTTTTCAGGACATGTAATTAAATGGACGTATATAAATAGACAATACATACACAGGCCTGCGGTGCCAGGGACTTTACACATACAGAATTACCGCTATGTATAATATCTATGAATCACACAAATATTTGTCTTATGTAGGAATCGAACCTACGTTACTCGATACGGCGATGTTAGTGGCGAAGCCAATGATATTGTATTTAACATGCAATATCATTGGGCGAAACGATCACGGTGATAGAACAGACAACCATTGTAATCTCAATTATTCAATGTGTTTTTAAATTATAGACGCATCGTCTCTTTAAATCGAAATACGATAATCATTTAATTTACATTCGTGTAAATTTTGATCTCAATAAAATGTTACCATTTTATTGAATTGCAATGCAACAAAAATGCCTCAATGCAAACATCTTATGTATTATTTTTAATGTTAGGTATGTAGGTATTTAGTAATTATATATATTGACATTTGATTCTATTATTATTGTATTTTGCATTTTATTTAAGGGAGCTTTTTTTTATTTATAATTTATAAAAATAGACTTTAATTATTTACAACGATATAAACTATATTAAACTAAGGTAATCAACTAACTTAAATTAAAAATAAACAATATTTACAACCTAACACAATAAAAAAAACTACAAAATATTAAATAGTGGTGAAATAATTAAAAAATGGCATCATGAAATACTTCCGCATCGCTGCCACTGTCTACCGGAAAAGTGCCTAGCAGGCTGGCAGCATTGCCACGTTGTATGGCAATGCTTATTCTTTGTGCAAGAAAATATCCAGCCTGCTGGTCACGGGAAGCGTCGGACAAACGCTTGGATAGCTCTTTAAAAAGAGCGCGAGCACTTGAACCCCACGGCCCAAGTGTTTCATCATTCTATTATTATATATTTTTATTGTAAATTTTCTTAATTAATGTATTATTATTATTATTGAATTCGAAATTTTAATGTAGTTATTCTTGTTGTGTGTATTTTATATGGGTGTACAACCTGAAATAAATGATTATTATTATTATTATTGTTGTATTATGTATCCATAGACTTAAGGCACCTTTGTTGAAGAGAAAATAAAAAATCTATCTAAAAAAAAACTAAACACTTAAACTTAACTAAATAATGCTATACTCGTACAATTTGTATTTATACATTAAATTTAGTTCAGAATATTTTCATTAAGCGCTTAAAACGGCTTAATTTACTTTATATACGTCGATTTGGTCGAATGTTCTAAATTGATTAGAAAAAAATCACACTGAGTTCTTTTAAATTCATGAAAGTACAGCTATAGAATCGTAAACTCTATCCACGTTTCGAAAGTAAGTTTCAAATTAGGGTTTCGCAGCCGCAAACAAAGGATGCTCAATGTAAATAAAATGGCTTTTTGCTTTTTATTTGTGGGTTTAGAGTTATGGGCTACCACGCCACAAGCCACAATCCTCCACATTCTGTAAAGTTCAGTCGCAAAGGGAATTCTGTACAGATGAACTTTGGCTAGTTGCCTGTAGTGTTACTCCGTAAGCTACTAGATAATGGCCATTAAGATTAGGTCCTAAGTTTTTGGTTAAGTTTAGTTTTAGATTAGTTTGTAACTTTGCTCGCATGGAGATATGTTAAATATCATATTATACCAGACTATTTCAACAGAATTATCTGCAAATTAGATACCTACATAACTAATACTAACTTCAAATGAGGAGTGACTTTCCAAAAGGGCTTATTTCAGTATAAACAGTTTTTTTTCAGAAACTGGTAAAAACTGATAATTTATCTTATATTGATATTTTAACTGTGTAACATTTATGTACCTATTCTAGCTATTGTGGTTAATAGTTTCTCAGTTTTTGGAAAAATAACCCATAAACCAGAAATAAGTATTATTGCTTCAAAACGTGTTTTTTGGTTCATTTTTCTTAGGGAAATAAGACGTTTTATCACCGGAAACTTCGTTAATACGATGTGTTTATATACAAAAAATCGATTTGCATCAAAAAACGAAATCTCTTGAAACCATACAATATCATTGGTTAGTGATATTATGCATTCTTAATCCTTCACTGCACGAACGGTTTTGATATATAAACCAAATTTAAAATTCCGTTTGTATTTCTATATGGTATAAGAAGAGTCTAAACTTTGCAGTTTGAAATTGCACACAAACTTGTCTGAACGCGAGTAGTTGGTATTTGGATGTCACAATTACGGCTAGCAATAAAAGTTTTCTGCGGGACGATACGTGACAACGATACGTAGACCTTACGTGTGACGAATGGACAATACTAGTTTTGGTGTTACCAAATCTATAAGTTTGCCTAGGTTTTGGGTAAAAATTTTCATTTCGGAAAAAAATTCACTTTGATACAATATTCTGCTAAAGAAAATCATGTACCTACCTATCAAAAAAACTTCTTAATAATCATACAAAACACATTTTTTTCTATTGATCTCGTTAAAATGAATAAAACAAAACAAAACGTAAATCTAAAGTGACACAAAGTGGATCATTGTTAAAACTTTAGCAAGTAAGGTAGCTTAAAATAAATAAATAAAAGACACAAAGTATCAAAGAGCTCGTAGAGTGCGTATCGAACGATGTTTTACTCCACATGTTTACCCTAAAACAGCTTATTTTAAAAAAGATTTGATATTTTTCCCTGAAACACCTGGTAGCCCCAAAACTCTTCCAATAAAGGCACGTGTTTCGTCCTAACATAAAAGTGGATTGAACAGAATGTTGTATCACTTTGGGAAATGAAGCCACTTGAGCGTTTATCGACGTTTTTTTACTTTGATACGTCTTCGACGTTCGATGAGACGTGATATGATACGTACAAAGTTTGTATAAAACTTTATGTATGTTCAAGTAAAGTATAATATAAGATTGTTCAAAAATTTATAGGTGAAAAGTTTTGTAAGACGTTTATGATACTCCTACGTGGATGCTATATTTATCTTTTCGTGTCGTGACGTTCTAAGCTAGCGGGCCAGCGGTGAAGATATGCGTACCACTTAATCAGAGCGACTTAGTTCAGGCTACATTGTTCGCTACTAACTCGGGTTACCGATTACATTTTATTTAACACCTGAAATCTGACTTGATTTACTAAGGAGCTGCGAAGTAGATTAAATTGTAGCTGCTTAAATAAGATTAATAAAGTTATTTATTGCTGTCGTTTTTAATTTAAAACTATCAAAGTGATTTTATTTCATTTGTCTTACTAACTAAGAGCCAAATTTCTTTTATCACTAGAATTATAATTTAATTAAATAACTTTACTAACTGGCAATATTCCGACAGCGGTGCGTGGCAGCAATAAGCATGAAAAAACTTATAACTTCGTGAGGTTTAATTCTTTTTATTTATTTTTATTCTGATTCTGCCAATAAGAAAAAAAAACCATTGGGATGTTTCAGCTTTAGTATTAACAAATAATAACGTTATATAGTTCATATAGAACAGGAATATATAAATTGAATGTACGCTACAAACGCTTGTCGAGCGTTGATGGGCCAATATTAGCATTGACATAATGACAAAACCGCAGAGTCAATGGGATTGTCGGGCGTGCGGTCCGATTTCAGTCTATTGCATGCCTCCATACAGTTATGTTAGTAATACGATGGTTTGTAAACATAAAACACTTTGTATATTACACAGAGAAAATATTGATCCATTTCAATCAGACGATATTCAATCTTGAACAGAATAGGTTACATTTTCGATTTATCTATAATAATATTATAAAGCGATATTAAAAATTATCCGTGTAGTGACGCGTTAAGAATACATAATGGCACTACCCCATCTCAACCCGTGGGTATCGTAAAGGGCGACTAAGGGCGTTAACCTTATGCAGACAAGAGCACTGCGAGAAAAGGAAAATTCGAAACAAACCCTATACTAACTCGTCTAGCCAGCGTGGTGTAGTGGGCTAAATTCCTTCCACATTTTTTGGATTCGTAAGGTTTATGGGTTGAAATGATGATGATGATGATTACAAAGCTGAAGAGTTTTGTTTGGTTGGTTGAACGCGCTAATCTCGGAAACTACTGGTCCCATTTAAAAAAAATATTTTAGTGTTGGATAGCCTATTTATCGAGAAAGGATGTAGGCTATATAACATTACGCTTCGTCAAATAGGAGCTGAGTAGTAGCCAAACAAAGACTTACAGGAACGAAATCCCCCGGGAAAGCTAGTCAAAGATGAAGTTATACTACTCGTATGTTATAACTCGGTTTTATGGTCTATTCAAGTATAGAATAGAAATATAATTAATTAAATCTTCAATTCATTATTTTGATCGTAATAACGTCAAAAGTCTAATACCTAAAACTTTAGCTGAGTTTTAGGCAAAAATTTTAATTAATTGTGCAAAGAGTAGCCCTGCTTGAAAGGCTACCAAAAACAAAAATGAATTAGTTAATTAGGGCTAAGTACCTTTAGTTTTTATGTGTTTTTTTATAGCTCCCAATACAATACCACTCGCAGGCTAGAAGCAGTCGTGGCTCCTTTTGAGCTTACACCCCTCCCCGCACACGTACTCTCAAGTGACAGTACCAATTATCCAATTATAAGTGATTTTCTTTCACATAGACCTCTGGTTAATAAACAATTACGTGAACAATCGTCAAATAAAAAATATTAAAAAGCAAGTGAGGTTTCTGAATCAACGAATTGAACTCATATTCCGTTAATCAAAAACTCACATTTCGATGGGCACACCCGAAAATACAAGTTCATAATTCACGAAAGTCACGCTAATCATCCACTTGTACTGTTTGATTGTTCCACATGCAGTACCAACAATACAAAAGATAGCCAAAATGAACGAGGGTAAAGAGGGTTCGCCACTGGAACCTTAACGAATTGTTATTTTGATGCATTCATTCGGAAAAACAATCGGGGCTCGTGAATTGAGGGACAGAATTAAAGATTTGTTAAGGTTAACAGTGATTTCACTTGTATAAAAGAAAAAATATCTTATTTTTTGCAATAAAGAAGCCCGAAAATCATGTCTTTATTTTCTTTCTCAACCTTTTATCTTTTTGAGCTATGATAATGGTGTTTCAAATTTTCGTGTTTCTAACTTAAATTACTATCGCAGATTGCTCAGTCCAATTCAGTAAATATCTCCGATGTTTTGACATTTATTATCGCGTGGAAAGATTGTTAGCTTCCTACACTTAATCTTGTTTCTAAAGATGCAAACACGTACAAGCTTTATATACAAAGAAAGTTATTGTCGGCTCAGTTAAGAAAAACAAATCAGTTTTGAAGCATTCTTGAACATAATCTGAGCAGTAAAAGAGGTCTTGAAACTACGGAAATATAAAAAATATTTTACACCGAGAGAAAAATTGTTCCAATCTGTATAATAAAGTAATCGCGGGCGAGTGCTCTCCTCTGAGGTGCCAGTTAACGCCTTCAGGAGGGTTAAGTGAGGATAATTTCCCTTTGCGTGCCCACTCCTAATGACGAGCGGGAGCTCTGAGGGACTGAGGGGGCGACGCACCCTCCCCGAGAGGGAACGTTGGACAGCAATTTCGATTTTCTTGGTCTTGAATATTTTTTCTTTAATTATTCTCTTTTTGGTTTGGTTGCTAATCGTAACGTGAAAAGGGTAATAAGTTTAAAATAGCGGCCAATTGTAAAATGTTTAAGAAATAGATAATTTCGGATGTTTCTCAAAAAGGTTTAGGGTGTTCAATTTTCAATATGATTAGCATAATGTATTTTTATAATATTTTGCATTTACAACCTAAAAGAAATTAGCTACCGCTTTGGTTTATAAAAACTATTGCGGTAATAAAAGTTTGCAGTACTTATTATTTTAAGCTGCTCAACTAAAGTAATTTAATTGAATAGAACGTCGTGTCCTGTTGCTCGAATGCCAAGGGGAACTAGCTTGTTACTACCGATGAATTATTGTGTCTCTCGATCTACGTTCAAATCGTATGAAGTTTCGTGCGGCTTCATCGCGATTTCCTCTTGCTGCTGACAATAGTTTTGAGATTTGTGGTACAGTCGTACAAAGTTAAGATTTTATGCCACAATGCTTATAGGTTTAAAGATTCTTATTTCTCATAATAATTTTGTCTTATTTAAAATGAGAAACATACTTAGTATAGATAGTAAATTTAATTACGTATTTACGTTTCCCTATGAAAACATCGACCTATTATTAACTTTCATAAGAATTAAAATAAAAACCTTAAATTGAATATTTAAGATTTCCTGGAAAAAGTAGGTAGTTTTTGTAAAATAAAATCTAAGGTGGAGGAGGTAAGTGTTTAAAGAATGATAATGAATAAATTATGCTTATTATAATAGAATTGATGTAAAGGGCCTCAAGGCCCAAGGGGATCTGAAAAAAGATGGATTGGTAAAAAAATTCTCTGGCCAGAAGGAAAGACAAAGAATAATATTATAGTTCAATAAAATAACTGAGAACTAATGAGTAAAAATATATTTTTAAATTTCATCAAAATTGTTTAAAAGCTTAATATTATTTTAAATTAAAATCTAACCTCATTTCAAGTACGAGTATAATAATATTTGGGGACGGGCTCTCTAGTCTCTAGACTAATTTGATACGGTTGATTACCAGTCCATTACATATACTGAGTGTTGTCTAGTCCGCACGACCCACTCAGCAAAATGCCTGTAATCTAATGTAAAGCCTGAGGGCAGCTCTAATATTGGATTACTGGCTAGACCCTGCCCTAAATTTACTAATAAAAAATACTTTACCTTCCAACTGAAAATTCGAATTCATTTAACGTTCCACTTTTGAATTCGTGACTTTGCATTAATGGCTGGTTGAAATCTGATGTTATTTTAAATGAAACAGAGTTCCAAACTTGAAAACTCAAATATGGGACAAGTCACACATGATTTTCATTATCTCTAGCTGAACGCTGTAATGGAATGTCCACATCGCAGCCCCGTGCGAGATATTTGCCTTAATTAAAACTTGTCCCAGTCCACTAAAACATGGAAGTGAATTTACTAGATATGATAATTTAAGATTCTTAGATTTATGATGTAAACGATCAGATTTGCTTGTAAGTCTATAATTGATTCAGCTGTATTGAGTATAAAATAATGTTATAACTCTAACATTTTAATGCCTGATTATTAACTTTTAAACTTGTAGTGGATAAAAATTGCCAAAGTCAAATTAATATATCTCGACGTAAAGTTTTAAAATGCATTTTTTTACACAATATGTCCACCCGCAAATTGAGAAGTGTACTCACTCCAATGCTAAAAAAGTTGAGTTACACTAATATATACATAGGGGCTGTTTCTGCTAAATTACACGTCGATAGCAGACCTATGGACTAATATCGACCAATCACAGGCCGGCAATATGGCGCCATTGACTTAGTAAGCCAATCACAGCTGTTGAATGAGACCATCGGCATACCATTGTGTTACGATTGTGTTAGCAGACTAGAACCCCAGCTTGTTTGACCTTAAAGTGTTGTAGTACAGTTAAATTTATCTAGTATTAGTAGATCTTGGTGATCGCGTTCGAGTCCAGTAGCTGAACAGTTAGTCTTACAACGGAACTCATTAAGTTACGAGCAATATCGAATCAGTGCTTCAGCTCGTTAATTGGCGCAATGTCTATTGCGTAATAGCTCGTCATTTAAGAACGTTTTGTTTTGAATACTTTTAAATGATATCAGATATTGATTAGAATTAGATAAGTTTAGCTAAATGCATTAAAATAAAGACTTCACACACATAAGTTGGAAAACCTCGTAGATATTTTTTAAATGGTATATTTTACTGGGAACAGTAACATGCATTGGAAAACATAATCTAGTAATATTATTAATTTCTGATACACTGAATATAGTAATTATATCCGACTCTTTTCACACAATATAATCTAAAAATTAAAAAAAAATTGTAAAATCGTTAAAAATTATGAATAAAATAAGAATTAACAATTAAATAATTATTTGTCATTATACTTATGTTTGGTTAAAATGCTCAATAGAATTTTAGATAATTTCGCTAAACTTAGACCCCTTTATTACAAAATGTGGACTAAGTATTAAACCAGGTTTAAATTGACATGAGCCATTGTTTTAGTGTCAAAGTTGTAATTTCTATTAGTTCTTACATTATATTGTGTGAAATAAACAGACAAAACACAAGCTTTTATTGTACGGAATTACTGTATGTCTCATGGAAATTCTTTTCTAGATTTTCCTACCCTTTCCTTTGCTTCAGTGTACCTTATTCACTTATTTGGCAGTGTCCTTGTTCTGTTACAGAATAAACTCACCCAAATTATCGTTGGCAGCGAGTAGCTATGTTCATGTTTACAGGAGTATCTGGTTAATAAATAACCAATGCACCATTAGCCTGCTTGTCCTAATAAAACACACATTTGTCGAGAGTAGTCCGGACCGGAGAAATTTATTGATGTATACGATAAAATGGCGATGTCCGCACGGGAACGGGACGGGTCCGGAATAAGAGGATGACGTACGTAATCCCGATACGGAAATATACAACTTTTTGTTGCTGATGAATTGTGATATAAAGTTTTATGAAGGTATTTTTCTAAGTTTTGTATATTTTTCTGATATACTTAGGTATATAGTATGCTATCGCCAGCGTCTTTGCTATATGTATTAAATTTTATTTCAAGATTTTTTTAGGTAGCTATAGGTTTTATATGCGTGTTTTTTTATCGTTTGTGGCAGATGAAGAATTATAGGCTCTTCTTTTTTTTTAAATTAATGACAATTATTGCTAAAACGCGTACTATTAAGCGTAGTGTAGGACGCCCCCAGTCTAGGTGGAGTGACGATCTTCGCAGGGTGGCTGGCAAACGCTGGATGAGAGTAGCTGCAAATCGTACTCAGTGGCGTGCAATTGGAGAGGCCTATGTCCAGCACTGGACTAGTACAGGCTGATGATGATGATGGTGATGATAGCTAAAACGCTCACGTAAATTGTATGCTTAGGATAGCATTCGTGTTTTTGTCAAATAGTCTCATGAATATGATTCGTGCGCCATTTATACAGACCTACGCTTTGTTTGTGATTATAATTAAAACAAATGCTGCATTAAACACGCCATATTACCTTTCATAACGATACACAAGCACCTTTGTAACATATTTATTTGAAAAACAAACAAGAATTTGTGTACATTACATTATGCAGGTAAAAGCATTTCATTTTAATTAACTTAATAACCTTTGACTCCAGTCGTTATAGTAGCGTTTTGTAAATTACAAATACTGTGTAAAACCCTAATACAATAAAAGCTTGGTGTTAACAAATCACACGGAGGTAAGGGCGACATTAAGCGAGTGCGAAATATTAATTTAAATATATTCAGAATGTAAGCTCGCTTCGGCCGCGGCAGTAAATTAAGTAAGCGGAAGAAAGCTCATTTATTTTTGGGCGGATGCGGCGAAATTCACATCCGCGTTAAATACACAACCCGACGAAACGCGTACTTTCTCGTTTCGAGTGTTTTCTGTTAAAATTTAATTTCTCAAGCAAATTACTGTCTTTTTGTTCATTCACTTTCTGAATTTCTGATGACGGAATTAGCTCGTTGCTTTATCATTAATTCATACACTGTAACATGTTTAATTGAGAATTTCTATTTAATATTAATCAAAGATTTTAGCTCAGCGATGCGTAGTTAAGACGTACATATTTATGGATATTACTTTGATGAATTAATTATTCTGTTTTGGGATGGAGAAAGTATAGTAATCCTTGCGTCGGAAAAGTGGATTTGATGTAGAAAAGCAACGGATAACATAGTTGAGCTAAGTGTGGGGTGCCGCTCGAGGGCCGTGCATTAACGAGACGCCAGTGTCGTGCCCTGGCCCCAAACTAAGTGATATAGATAGTAATCTCGCTTATCCTGGCTTAATTCTATTAATGAAATTCGGCAGGTGAAGTTTAATTAAACGTTTTCAGAAAATGATGCCTATTTGTTTTTAAAGATTTCCAGCGTCAAGGATTTTGTTTTCCTTTTAAAATCCTGTTAACCCTTCTAACTATCGTATAATATTTAATCAATGCCAGCAATATTTACTTAAAAGTCGCAATCTTTTTGCGGTTTGAATTTCTTTTGGACCGATCTAAAATATAAATTAGCCAATTGTAGAAACATTTACAAATAATATAAAAAGTTGCTCTTTATTGTATCTTCTGGCCACCTTTGTTGCATGATTTATTTTTGAAATCGTCTAGAAAGACTGTTGATAAACGCTTACAAACCCTAGCAACTCGTATAGCGTTTTCATTGATAGTGTAACATAGTATGCCTATATGGTACATGACCTTCATGTATAGTTTTCAGACCTTCCTATTTTAGTTACACCAAGAGACACCTAAGTTAAGTGTCTTTCTAATAAACTGAGACTTTATAAATTAACTCTTTTGTACCTTAAATTAGAGTCGTTAATAAAGCAAGCGCTGATTGTGTAAATGCGAATCGTATGTCGACGAGCGAATGTAACCAATTAAAGCAGTAGGTTAATGTGAACATAGGTGTGTAACTTGTCTACTTATGCACAATTATGGCCTTTAAGTTAACGCTTAGGAGAAATGCCACTGTAATGGTAGTCAAAGGAGATGGATGTAAAGGTGCCACATCTAGATATTTTAATAATATAGTAATATTCTACTACATTTACACAGCGCCATCTAGTCCCAAAGTAAGCAATTATATTTGCTTGTGTTATGGGTACTAACCAACTGATATACTACTTAAATACATTTTTTTTTGTAAATACATACGTATTATAGATAAATTACACCCAGACACAGAACAAACCTTTATGCTCATTACACAAAGATTTGTCCTGGGGTGGGATCGAACCCACGACCTCAGGCTTAGCAGTCAGGGTCACTAACCACTAGACCAACAGGCCAGTCTATTATTATTAATATATATTATGTCTTTCTTGCATAAGCATGTTAGGTTGAATGAATCGTTATTAAAGCGAAAGTAAATAATTGTGAATATAACATTTATATATATATATATGTTACGGCTAAAACCCGAAGTGCGGCTACACCTAGTTTTACCCGGTTAGAACTAGGTGTAGTCACTTACTCTTGGTTAAATCTAGTACGAGCCGATTGATTTCGGGTAAAACTAGGTCTATCCTTCACCATGCCGGCTACAACTAGGTCCAGCCATTCCCTGTTGGATAACAGACTTATGGACGAATGTAATAGTCTTAGAAGGGATTGTGTCTTTTGGTCTGCAAATTTTTATTTTATTTATTATTTTGTGCTGATGTAATGTGATTTATCAATTGCATCAAACTAAATTAAACCCCTTTTGATTAATATACCTTAATCGCAAGATGCCGATGAAGGGTTATGCCTAAATACGAAATTTGCCAAAAAAGCTGTTTGCCCTAAATGAGAGATGCCGATTGCCGACAATACAATACTATATTGTTTCATACGGGACGGAAACGGGTTTGTAACTTTGGTGATTAAAATAATGATCACAAAAGCACGTCGCAGAGCGACAAATGGGTACATACGTGCTATTATAAAATAAATATCTTTTCACAAGCTTAAACTACATAACGAATAAAGTTGCGAAAGGTCACTAAAAACGAACTCTCGACCTTTCCTCATTAAGCCTAATTGCAGCGAAACTTGTTCGTACACTAATATAGCGTAAATATTCCCTAAACAAACCTCTAACACGCAATTACAAAACAACATATCGCAACAACAACAACTGTCCACATGTTGTTCTATTCATTAACCCCCCGGCTGCTGTATCGCACATCTAAAATACAACAGCGAGCCAATTAAAGTTGACCCTATAGCGTTCCGCTATTGCACTCTTAATCAGCCTGCAGATACACGGTTAATTAATGTGATCCGCTTTTATTATTTGCCTCGTAAAATGGGATATGAGGATTTTAAAACGGTATAGTGCTGGCCAAGATTACGGAGGGATGCAATTATTTTATGTCTTTCCTTAGTCATTCATTGGACTTGGAGAAACAGGTGGAGTTTTGCAATAAAATCTCTTTTATGTTTATATTAAAGATGAGGTTATCAAGAGAGAAACAGTTTGATTGGAGAAACATCTAAATTCGCAGAAAGTTTATTTATGGTAAAAGTAATATTTCTCTAAAATATTCCTTTGTGAATATTTACTCCATTTGTACATAGATTTATTTCAAAATTTGAATCGGTACATTTCAACTTTCGTAAAGGTTAGGCTAGTTTTAATTCAACTTTACACTGCATAATTTTCTCAAGAGTCTTGATCAGTCGCCGGTTCTGTTGACTTGACATACTTTTTATACAAATAAATATCTATTGTATAAATTCAAAACCAAAATTTGATTTATTCACCGAATAGTATTTATCCGTAGCACAGCTATTAAAGCTCACTAACTCACTCCCAAAAATCTGAATTCACAGCTAAATCTCGTATAATTCTGCTCAAAATGAAACGGCAAAGTGTTAAAAGCCAGAAACGAGATGGAACTAAATAAAACAAAAACGGAACACAAAGCTTGGATTGAAGAAAGCCTTGTACAAGAGCTTAACGACTACGTTTGAAATGTCTGAACATGATAATTATTAAAAAAAACTAAGACGTCATAATAATACGTCGCCTTCTCCTTTTACAACACACGATATCAATGTTAGTGAGAATATACAGAGTGTATACGACGATATGACATTAAATGATAAGGCAGCCAGTGTTCACCCGTATAAACCCTTCTAAATTAAAAAAAAAAAAAAGAAAAAAGAACACACGTCGACAAATATAAGATTGTTTTTCTATCATGACGTTTTCGATATGACGACGACAAAAGTGCGGAACAGAGTAAGGGATAAAATAATATGAAAGAGTCAGAGATATTTAAATGAATTGAATGACGTAATGACAACATAGTACGATCAAAATAAATACCTACAGGTTTAAAACTGTGAAAAACTGTGACATAAAGAAAGTACATTTGCGTCAAAATTATTACAAATTTCTATTTAATTTTTTTGGTAAAGTCTTCTAACATCACATGCTACATGTGGTTTCATTTAATGTCGTATCGTCGTATACACCCTGTATACACTGAAATTCCGTACACATGCAACATTAACGGTGTTAATGTACCTGACATGACTAATATTACACATACTCGATAATGTAAATGAAAATATTTTAAGCGTTGTGGCGCTGTCGCTCAAGCGTGATCGCCATTGCAATCTGCAGGCTGGTGGGTAGTAGGTGTGATTGTGTGCACATACCCAATAATGTATAGGGTAAAATGATCTTGATACTTGATGGATTAACTTGTTCCTTGTATTTTTTTTTTTCAAACGCCGTAGATAATTATGTTACTAACACAAGTAAATTATGATCTTCCAAAGCCTAATTGGGACTTTATTGAACACCAAGCAATTTTGTGATTCTGTTGCAAAGCAATGATTTCCGTAAAAAATTTGAAAATTGATGGCAGCATAGGAACTTTGTCTTGTCAGCAACGAAGCAACATGCATTCCATGCGTTGAAAATTAGACCTTTTTAAACAAATTTTTAGCACCAAAAATTTAATCTTTTTGTCTATAAATTAATTTAATTATATTTTTTTTTAATCCAAAAATCTTAAAAAAATAAATTAATATTTTTCAACACATCAAAATGTCCCAGTTTTAGAAAACTACAATCAACATATTCCAATACGTTCCGTTGTTTAACCAACTTAACAATATTTGCTAGGGGCGCAATAATTCGGTCTGTCGAGGGGCGTGTCACTCAATCGCTACGTTATTGCTACGTGCTTGCAATCAGAATACGGACGCAACATTTCGTGCAACACAAAACTTTGTTATGAAACTATTGATTTTTAGATCACCTCTAGTTACCCGTCAACGAGTTTATTGAAGAACTTTCTTATTGTATTATAGAAACTAGAAAGTATTATACCTAGAATCGAAGTACGGTATTGGATGTATAAATTAAATAACAAATGAGTTTTGTTGTGTTGCAAGTATTGGTATAATAAATTTTGTATTTCAGTAGTGTCAGCGGTTGTGGATTTTGTTATAACTTTTGTTATTATACCTACAGGTACATATAATATATAAGGCATTTTTGTTTCATATGTATTAGTTTAGTAACGCAATTGTATTATATTGTTATAATTGCCAGATCGATGTACATAATATTTACATTAAGCTTAGAAAGAAACCATCTGCCGGGTATAAAAAGAAATTATTTTTATTGAGGAAAGCTGCACTTTTCACAACATCATAGGTCCAGCCCTTAAAAAGAAAAAAAGAAAAGAGAAATATCAATATTCATAAATCTGATAAACATTATCACCCTTATTACTAAATATGGACTAAGTATTATACCAGGTTTAAATTGACATAAGCCATTGTTTAGTGCCAAAGTTGTCATTTTAAACCTGGTTTAATGCTTAGTCCGTATATTGTAATAAGAAGGTATGAAAAAACGAAACGGGTCCATATAAATCAAATTTGAAGCGCGTAATTTCGCGGGGTTATGCCCCTATATAAATAAGTATATCATAAATAACTTAAAATAGTTTCTTTGACAGTAAATTTTAACGACGCTAAGAAGTTGCTGTTATCGATAATAGGTATTACTCGTATTAATAAGGTCAAAGTTTCCGACGTTACAGCGATGAACTCCTCACATAATAAGAATGTGCACGAATTAAACTAATTTATAAGTTTTAGTCATGCAAGACGTTTGCGCTCCGTTCTGATTCTAATATGGTCAAGCCAGAGTAACAATTCCTCCATACATTGTCCTCATGTAACACTAACGGTTTAGGTAGAGGAAGCAGAAATAGCTATAAGATGGCAGATTTTTCTCCGACTTACTTTACATTTATTCTGATGGTTTAGCCAATTTACATGATATCTGTATAAAATATAGCCTATATGTTATTCTGATGTATAGGTAAGTAACATTGCTTCAAAGTTATTCCGTGGTTTTTTCGTTTACTGGTAACAAACATCCAAACATTCTTACAAACTTTCGCATTTATAATATTAGTAGGATAACTTTCCTCGATAAATGGGCTATTCAACACTAAAATTATAATTTTTCTAATCGAACCAGTAGTTCCTGAGATCCTACGTTCAACCAAACAAACAAACAAACTCTTCAGCTTTATATATATCATTTTCAACAAAATAACGATATCGAGATGTTCTAAGAATAGACTAAGTCCGAATAGGTACTCCTTAGTGGTTTTCAGTTTTATAAAATAATATTTTTTTTTTTTAAATTATCACAGTGATTTGTATCGAACCACGTAATTGTGCCAAGCATGTGCCAACCTTTCTTTTACTTTGATAAAGTTTTCTTGCATTCTAGAACGTAGAACAATCAATAACAAAACTCTAGTCCTTTTTCATTGGCGTGCTCACTATGAATTAGACTTGCTATAAAGATATAAAGTATTGCCTTAACTTCTTCGTTCCAATTGCACTATTGCAATATTTTCTTTATAGTTTAGACTGTAGAGTTAAAGTTTTAACATTTTTACTGTTTGTATTAAAGTTTAGCTTAGCAGTTGCAGTATTTGCACCGTATTGATCGAGTATTTTAGTTTAGAAGTTTAACGGAATTTATTTACTATTTATGTTTGTTTACTGCCGCTGCAAAGGATAAATCATTGCTCCGTAAAAACTAATTCTTGAAACGGTGTAGGTAAATATTTTCAAGGATTTTCGTGAGAATAACCTGTGGATATTATTACATATTTGTGTTCATATTAGAATAAAACATCTATAAAATACTCCATGTGGTATCTGTGGTGGCGAGACGCTCATTCTCACTCACGTGATCGAAAAGCTGCCTGTAAACACTTCATCAAATGAATGAGGAACATTTTGCATTTTAAATCAATGATAAAAATATGTAATTGTTTTGTATTTACAAAAGTACCAAGTTTAATTTTAAAATAAACAGCAGCTTCATTTTAAACAACTTTAAATACATATTCACTGTTCTACGTGCAGTGTACATATCCGAAGCGACTGAAAATTTAATACACCCACGTCAGCTGAAATGCTTACTTAGTCCGTACACCTACGCTACGTTTATGTGTCTAAATAACAATGCAACTTCGGTGCAAGTAAACCTTTAGAAGCATAAGCCCCGAAATTGGGCTAAATCCCAGTTTGCTTAAGTGCGATTCCAACTCGGAACACAAGCGACACTGTGCTAAAACCGAGTCAAAATTGCGTCTACCACATATGAAGCGAGGGGCATCATAGTGTTGCGTAGTTCTCTGTGTTTCATAATGGAAAATATCGACTATATAGTGACTAGCATGCGTTATTTGAATGTGTAATCCCTATATTCTCGCGTGCCAAGGATTTTGTGGATTAGAAATATCAACAGCATAGCTTTTAGAAATATTTCGCAATAACCATTATCGTGCATATAAGCCTCTCTAGAGCAATTTTGTTTCCTGTAAAGGAGTTTTTGGCCGAATTTGTAACATTGTATTGTTTGATTATTCTGTTTAATAACACAGAGGGAATTTCAACAAATATTTCAGGCTACTTTTCCCAGTCTGTGGTTCTAAAATGTGCAAGTATTTCGAGAAGTTCTGAGGGAACATAAAATTTGAAATTGTTGTAGCTTCTTAACTGTGAGCTACGTGGTTGGTTTAATTTTGTTTTACCTGTACATTTTTAAAGTGTTGTTTTTTCCTTTGAAATTCTCACGTTTTCCGAAGTTTTTTGTTTTTTAAGTATTTTTTTATAACAAACGAGTTTCAAACTCCATTGCTTTTGAAAATTACGTATTATACAATAAAAATTAACTATTTTTAAAAAGTATGACTTTTAAGCCTATGTTAAACATCATCATAATATATCAGTCTAATGACGTCCAGTCATTGGACTGATGACGATATGACTATGATGATGATGATGAAACAGTAAAAAAAAAATCTAGAATTCCGACCATTACAATTTGATTAAAATAATCTTTTATATTTATATATATAGATTTTTTTATTCTTGATAAATAAGTTTCATAAGTCTAAGCCACTAGACCCTAAAGTAGTCACCATGTCAGTTAAATCCCATTGAGTGTTGTGGTTTCGCTTTTCACATGAAGTAAATTTGTATTCATCAAAAGTTATTCCGAGGTTGTGTGAGTAATTTGTTTGTAAACAGAATAGAATATTTATAAAGCTCTGTAGGACTCAAAAATATATCCCGAAACTTACTTATATAGTGCAGTGTAATAATCACATCCAACAAAATTAAGAACTCAAATGTCTACGTGAATCATAAAGCCAAAAGCACAAAAGCTGCAATAGTCTACAAGCAATCCGTTATTCTCTATAGCAGTCTTCCCTGAAAGGTTCTTCGCGATATGTTCAGCTGTTATAAGCTCTCTTAAGGCCACTTTACTGTGAGTATAAGTTACAATGAACCAGGTTTACTTTGTGCTTTCAACTATGAAATTATTGCTGCATAATTTCAACGCCAGCTTGAAACGACGCCAGGTATTATTTACTGTAGGAGAACTTCCGATTTGCGTGTTCGTTTTTAGTGTTTATTTGTTGAAGTATTTTGGTTACAATATGTAAAGAGTAAAGAGGTAGTTTTAGACAACAAATATGGTTGAAATAATTCTTAATCCTTACATTATGTTACGTAACAACTAAGATAAATTCGTGCTTTAGACTAAATTCCAAGTTTAATTTCTAAATTTTAAACTCGTAGTAAGAGACTCACACTTTGAATAATGAATATTGAACCTATAATTATGATATACCACAATGTATCGAGGTGATTACATTAACCATGATTTCACATTGTAAATACAGTTTAATTTTTATAACGTGACGTCATATTTTTTCTACTACATTTATAAGATATTTAGAATTACCTTTATACATCGGTTTATAATGCCAGATTACATTAATTAGGTCTTTGTTAATTAATATTCGATAATAATAATAGATGATACAATACATAACCCAATAGATACTAAATAGATATTAATTAAGATAGACGTAATTAGATCATAATAATTATTAATCTGATATTATTAGTTGCTTGTTTGCTGTTTGCATGACGGTATATTATTATATGAGACGAGATTTAAATAGCTATTCCTAATAAAAAATATAGTTTAGTACATATACATACAGTTCAGTATACCACGGTTTAACTACCACGGTAATACTGAAGTGAATGATTAAAACTTGAGATATTCTTGAGGCATTTTTAGTCACGCAACGATCGATCAATCGAATTTTGAAATTGTGGATTGTGGTATTGTGCTGATAAATCTGAACAGAACGTCGCGGCGTCGCGTCGAGTCGCGTCATGCATTCGTCGTTTTTAACGGACGTCGAGTAGAGAGCAATGAACAGAGTCACGAAAAATTTTATGAGCATTCTAGTAAACGTTCGATTTGAAGGCTCACTAGAATGCTCGCTTTTAGTTCGTATTTATTTTTCTAATGCTCATTACTAGTGAATGCTAAAGTCTATCAACACCTCTAGGATCCCAGGCCGGGTTTTAATTTGTAATTAAATCTATCTACGCTCATAAGAGTCTTTTGCAATAAATCTTAT
The DNA here is from genome assembly GCA_905147015.1 of Laspeyria flexula. Classification (NCBI taxonomy): domain Eukaryota; kingdom Metazoa; phylum Arthropoda; class Insecta; order Lepidoptera; family Erebidae; genus Laspeyria; species Laspeyria flexula. The sequence continues at coordinate 8,402,411 of LR989963.1, forward strand.
CAAAGGGATGTTAACAAATACAAAATATACGAGAGCCATGGGCACAATCCTGTTCATATAAGACAGCTTTGACGTTGGGACGCGTAATATTTGCCGGTTGCGGCTAAATTGCATCTCTGGCGTTCCGAGCCTGACAACTTTAATCAACTCGATGGGAATTTGTCTTACTTGCGAGTTCAGCTCACGTCTCCGCGAATCCACTGAACAATGAGATTTGCTTTAGATAAATTCTTGCGTTGGGAGCGCGAGAACTGAATGGATGCCCTGTTCTGTTATTCTGTGTACTCACATCTGTTACATAGTGCTAGCGAGAAACTACTTTATTTTTTTAACTAGTTCTAGCTTTCAGAATAGCTTTTATTCTTTATACACTTTTAAAGTTAAGAAGTCAAAGAATAAGCTTTTTATTAATCGCTTACAATAATGTAAAAGTTTAAATCTCGAATAAATCTTGAGAATATAATGATGTACTGCTCTTGTAAAACACATTAAATATCGTCCCAGAAGAACAATTACTCGCTTTCTAAAAAAAACATTAAAATGTCATACAATTACCCTCGCCCGGCGGATGGAGTTAAAACATTATAATGAAATACCAGCCCATTCTTTACGACTCCATTAAGTTGTTGGAGAAAAAATAAAGGGAAAGAGGAAATGGCAACCACTCAGCACAGTCCAGCCCTCGTCAAGATTGGACGGAGCCGCGAAAATTCTTTTCTCGATCGACTGACTTCCATGAATACTAATGCTTGGGGGAATGGGGGAAACATCACCAATACAAATGGCGTCTCAGATAATGGCGTGAAGGTGATAAGTAAGTGCCGGATAAATTCTATTTATCTATTCTAAATTCAATTCGAGTGCGAGCAGACGTGAATTTTCTACATATTTCAAAAAATGTTATGAAAAATGCGTTGTAGAATTATGCAAATAAAAATATACTAGCTATGTGGACAAACGTGCTGTAATCTACATCTAAAGTAATAATTTACACAAACGGCTGCCTGTGAAAAGCGAAATATTCCTCCGTAAGGTGGAGCGGCGTTCAAACGTGGTGAAATTTAGCTCAATTTCCATGCAGAAAATTCTATGAAAATGCACATAGGGGAAAATGTTGTTCTTATAATTGGACAGGTGCAACACCTAAGTCGTGCGTGGCATTTCTACAGCGCTGAATTAGCATATAAATAAGCGACACCCCCCTGAAGCCAACAGTAAAGGGCGGTTCAGAAACCGCGCAGTTTTTTACATTTTTATGACCGGAATCCAATTATCACAAGCAATTATCGAGTCAGCTAGATAGAAAACGAATGACTTTTTCAAAATTTGAAATGCAATTTAGAATTCAATGGTCTCAGTTATTTAGGGAGAAATTTTTAGTTATGTTAGTCGAATTCCGCAATACTCGAATTTTAGGCAATACAATTGTTAGAGAAAGGCGGACTGTGCAGATTTAGGCACATCGCCCCTCACACATCACTGTTACACACATTAATCTAGTGATGCATTGAACTGCACGCTTACACCCCCACATTGCCTACGTTTGGGGTAACATTTCAGCCAATGCGATATATATTTATACATACAGTGCCGGTCATAAGTTAAATTTGAATACATTTAACGTTTCAGAAGATTTTACTGTCGTTAATTAATCGAATTCGAAAAAGATAGGTTTGAAACTGTCTCAGTTTTAGTGGTAATTTTTTTGAGACATTTTCTCTACTGTGTAATTTATTATCCGTGTTTTCAAATGTAAAAATCCGAATTATCATCATCATCATACCTACCTAAATATAAATTACCTAAATACACAAAATATGTCTACGGAACGCGGACGTGGGAATACATGCTACCTAAAATCATGAACAGTGTTCATGTCCCAATCTGCGACGCTTTAAATGAGAATAACTGTAAAAGGAAATTGTTAAAATATTTTAAATCATTAGAATAACAGTCTCATCTTAAAATTATGTTAACTTAAAATGTAAGGTAGTACTCGAGCTCTAGTGGCTACCATACCACAGTTAAACCCTAGATGGTTTGGGTGGTTATGTTATATGTGAAGTAATGTAAAAATAAACGCTAAAAAAAAACAAATTTAAACATTCGATGACAAAGGCATGTTTAGAACTTTATTTATTTATTTAAAACTTCATACACAAGACAATGTATAGGAGGACTTAATGCCTAAGGCTTTATCTACCAGTCTACCTTTGGGTGATGCAGAGACTTTAATTGTATTCTTTCAAGATATATTCAGATGAGATTCTGTTGGAAAAGAGGCGTGGTCTCTAAATATATAGGTATATACTATCATGTCATCATCATCATGACAACCCATAAACGTCCCACTGCTGGGCACGGGTCTCCTCCAAAGAATGTAGAGCGTATTTAGCCTACTATACCACGCTGGCCAGACGGGTTGGTAGGTATTGGGTTTGTTTCGAATTTTCCTTTTCTCGCAGTGGTCTGTATAAGGTTAGTGTATATTGTATAAATAATATGAATACAATGTTCTCTGTTATTCGTCATCAATTACACCGTATGACGGCGCGTCGTCTGTCGCGCGTCGGTTAACCGCATCGCTGATGTAGCATGCTACCCTTCATGGCCAGCCTTTGGGGTGAGATCACTGAGCTATGTGAACAATGTGGTTTAGGTATATGTCATTATCAAATATTTAAAAAAGATGTAGGCTGTGTTTTATTTGGAAGTACCTACGTATTTAAATTAGGAATTATTTATTTACCTATAGAAGTTTAATATTATTATGCATATCTATTTTTCTACTTTTACGGTAGGTACTGATTTTTTTACACATTTTAACGAAATATATTTGGCCTTAATTTTGAAATTAATTTTATTATTAATCTTTCTTACCTTATATTATAATAGTTACCAGAATTTCAACAAACATTCTGTTGTCTACTATTGAGTTACCCATTGTTGTTCCAAATATCTTATGATCTCACTTAGGCTCCCTTAGTCAGATAAGTGTCTTATAAGCTATCCGAGACTTAAGTGACAGATATTAAAAAGTTTCGGTTAGGTTATCAGACATCCCCCAGTGGCGAAACATGGCCTTAGTGAAGAACTTATTACTTATTTAAAAATATAAAAATTAATAGATTTAATTCAAAATTATAATAATGAAACTATTAGAATAAGGTACACAGTTAATCTCCATTCTCCATCTCATCATCTGGTAAATAAAAAATTATCAAGACGAGAATACAAAGTTATGATTAGTTCGAGCATAATTTGATAGATGGCGCTACGTGTACACAATTTAAGTATATTATTTTTTTAATTTAATTATTTAAGAATATACTTATTAGAATGATTAAATTCAACATTAAATAAAAATATTAACTATATCGTTTACACTAGCAGAGAATCCATACAAATAACGGAGAGTACAAACCAAAAACAAAAAGAAAACATGGGAACAGAGACAGGAAAACTGGTATGCAAGTCAGTATCGTAATCACCCTCATCAGTCTATCAGCTAAGCTATATAAGTCGGCTTGTTTTCTGTACTTACGACACTTATTTTTATCGTCATTCGTCACAACTGTCACAAGATGTGATTCAGATATAAAATCGCTACGAGAGTATTAATCATAAATCTCGCGTCCTGGCATTACATATTATCAACTTTTTTACAAGTCTTCTAAATCATTCGAGTACGTTTACAACTGTTACAAAACTTTTTCCGGCCTTATTCATTCGTGATGATAAACTTTTTTATTTTGTCCATGAATGGTGGTCACCACACTATTATTTGAGATTTGAGACAGATTTTCAATGTATAGTTTAAAGTCTGACACGCATTTGAAGCACAGTAATGCCCTCATTGTGACGTCATTACTGCACAGCAAGTATCAGATTTAGAAATTATCAGAAAACATTCTGACTGTCATTGTAGTGGTTAAGTTAGTCGTTTAGCCAATGATCATTGTACTCAGCACGTCATCGTGGGTTCGATTCTCATACGAGACAAATATATGAGTGGTTTATAAAGATTTGTTTCGAATTTGTGTCTGTTAATTGTAAGTATGTAAAGCAACACAGTCATCCGTATAGTGACGGATAAAAAATACAATATAATGTCACTACCCCATCTCAACCCGTGGGTCGTAAAACCCACATCCACATTCTTTGGAGGAAACCCGTGCCCACCAGTGGGGCATCTATGGGTTGAAATGATGAAAGCAACGCAGTAAATTTTAGTAAGATGACTTCGTGTTCTTCTTATCAACCAACCATCGAGAAACAACCTCCAAATAGTGATATAGAGTACCTCATCATTTCAACCCATAAACGTCCCACTGCTGGGCACGGGTCTCCTTCAGAGAATATGGAGGGCGTTTAGCCTACTATACCACGCTGGCCAGATGGGTTGGTATAGTATATAGGGTTTGTTTCGAATTTTCCTTTTCTCGCAGTACTCTTGTCTGTACCTATGAGTTTTCTCTCTTTTACCTTTTACGACACCCACGGATTGAGATGGAGTAGTGTCATTATGTGTTCTTAATCCGTCACTACACGGATACTGGATGGATGATACTGATATGGAGTCCCTACTTGTAATAATTCAAGATACGCTGTCAAGTTTTTTTATGACTCAAATGTTGTCGTACAAACATTATTAGTTCACGCGGTTATCACGTCTGTTATGAATTATTGTCGTATTTTGATCAAGTTTGTCACAAACTTGGCAAAAAACTTCTAAACAGAATGGAATAGTTTTGACACTTGAACTTATGTTTTTGTTTTTTCATTTTAGCGTACACTAGTGGCTTAGAAATTCCATGGATAAAATATATTACATTAAACAAAAGTAATCTCAAACTGAACTTATTTTTTGTTGGATTATACTAGAGAAAAATGGTTGCTTTGATATGAAGTAAAAACCTATTTGGACAAAGTTTTGTTGATAAAATCTTCAATAATGGGACCATCTTAATATTCTAAGTTTATATTAGAAGCTTTTGAATTGAGTCAAGCAATTCCAATTTCTATTAAATAATAAATTGTGGTTACTTTAGATGTTTCGTATAATTTCTATTAAAAACTTGGTTGCCAAGTACTTTTGTCGACGTGAACTTTTATTGATTACATCTATAGCTATTCTAATATATTATTTTTAAATTGATATATACTCATAAAATAAAACTGTCAATTTTTGTGTCATAGAAATCAAATTCATGTGTTAAATTTCATACATAATTTATACTTCAATGTTAAATAAATATTATTTATACTAGAAATCGTTATTTTTTCAAGTATCCTTTTATAATTGAGTTTATACAATGTCGTGATATATTATTATGTTTGTAAAAATATATGAGACCTATTACAAACACTGAAGTGCGAAAGAAAGACTACTGAAAGACAGAAGTGGAAGTGAAAAAAAACTTTAATAAAAATGTAAGTGGTGTATAAAAAGTAAAATAAATTCATAAATATCAGTAAACAACCAAATCCTTTGAATTCGTCGAGAAGAATATCAAACTCTCGTCATATTGGTTCATACAATCTTTGTCACCCAATCATAATGTAAGCGGTTCAACACTTACCCCATAGTAAACATGCATCCAAACTTAATTATGTCCACATAATATATAGATAATATATAACTCCGTATACCTTAAATTATATTCGGTATAGTTCGGAAGCCACATGCAAATTACCCACATTTGATGCTATACACAATTAGCCACTAACTCCACATACCTAGTTATATTATAGATAGCAGAAGCCAAGACAGCTGTTAATATCGACATTAATTATACGAATACTTAGTAGATAGGTTAGCAGGCTTGATACGTCAGATTACACGTAATTTAGTTAAATTGTGATAACGATAGTGACCTTTAAGCTCAATAGAGCTTCGCTTGAAGCAATACTCATAGATCTGATACGGTTCGTAGCAGTTCCTACTCGAGCGACGTCGGAAAAAATGGACGTACAATATCTTACGATGTTATTTAAGATTGGTTTAAAAAATCTTTGAACCTAATTGATGTGTTTGATATTCATTAATACGAAATAAAATTAAGATTGTGTTGAAAAAAGTATTGTTAAGTAAATAATGTTTTATTTATATTAACAAATAAAACCAGCAAATAATCTATAATATAAACTGAATAAATATTGCTCATCACTACTGAGTATTGACGGATTTATAGCATGGGCAGTGTTATTGTATCATGTCGGCAGAGAAAAAGATTTTGCACGATGTTGTTATTTTTAAATAATATGTATTCATTCAGTCCAATAATAAACCGTTAGTTCGACCTACAAATATAAATTGTATTACAAATTGTATTGCAAGCAAAGCTACACACAACTAATGAGAGAATCGTGAAAACTCCTACCTTAAAATCTAGTCACAAGGAAATACGAAACTGCTACATAAAATATGGAAGACACGTACATTTCAGATCGTAAATTAAGTGGATTAATAAAAATTAAACACGCTATCGACAGTAAACAAAGGTGCAGTGGAGTTTAACAACGCTGAGTAGCGAAATTTGAAATTTTATAACGGTCATAAAAGTGAAGGTTAAGTTAGAGTCGGCGTATCCGCTTAAGGCCCTTCGTCCACAAGGATACGCAAGTCGCCGATACTAATGTTGGATACTTTAGTCGCGAGACTCTTGTCGCGTACGATCCGTACACAAGGAGACGTGAGTCGCCTGACACCCACGCAAGGAGACTCGAGTCGCCTGATCCACACATGGGGCGACGCGACGCAAGTCGTACGATCTGCACGTATGCGCGAGTCGTCTGTTTGGCCAGTATAGGGTATAGTATAGGTGTTGCGGCTACACGGCTCACAGACGTTTAAAAAATGTCGGACACAAGTGACGACGAAACAGTAATTTTAGCTTATTATTACCGAAAGCGAAAAAATCTTCATACTCTTAATAGAAGATACTGGGTGCACCCCTATATAGAAAAAAATATTAATTGCAGACTGTTTGTTGCTGCAAAGGAATTGCAACAAACAGATGCAAAGTTTTTATCGCTTTACAGAATGTCGAAGGAGAGTTATAAATATTTAGTAGATTTGCTTATCCCACATATACATAAGAAAGATACACACATGAGAGAATGTGTGAGCGCAGAGGAAAGGATTCTAATTACAATCAGGTATGGTTTACAAATCACTTTATTAATTATTAAAAATAATAGCCATCAGAAATATTTACTAAATCGTAGTAGCCCAGTTGGTATATACAAACATCATAACATAACATAACATAGCATCACGCCTTTTTTCCCCGAAGGGGTAGGCAAAGGTGTTTCACACCCATATTTCGCCAGCTATGTTTGGTCCCATGAAATAGGGGGCGAGCCGATTGTCATCATCAACCGGGAACATTTGTTTACCAAACTCCGGGAAAATCTCAATAGGTACTGGAATTTCGTGATAGAAAAGTCCAATACATTTTCACCCGACCCGGGAATCGAACCCGGGACCTCTTGCACAGCAGTCCTATACACTTCCCGCTGCGCCACCGACGCAGTTATTATATGACTGGCCTGTTGGTCTAGTGGTTAGTGACCCTGACTGCTAAGCCGGAGGTCGTGGGTTCGATCCCCACCCAGGACAAATCTTTGTGTGATGAGCATAAAGGTTTGTTCTGTGTTTGGGTGTAATTTATCTATAATATGTATGTATTTACAAAAAACAATGTATTTAAGTAGTATATCAGTTGTTTAGTACCCATAACACAAGCAAATATAATTGCTTACTTTGGGACTAGATGGCGCTGTGTGAATGTGGTAGAATATTATTATATTATTATTATATTATTAGTTATTATTATTAGATTATTATTAGAGGATATACAAAACCCGAAAAAAAGGTATTATGAAATGAAACTGGGATGGATAATGCTTGATGAAACCATCAAAACCAGATAGGATATTAATCTTGGATATAATTTTCTTCGTCCATAGTGCTTTGCAGTAGTTGAATATATGTAGCTTCATCATCAGTCATATATTGGGTAATATTAGGAAATTCTATGCGAGTTGCTGTTTGCGGAGACGATGTATTTGAATATTGTATATTGGGTGGTATTATTGTGGATGACTGTAAAGATGGTGTGCTAGAAGAATTTGATACATATATTACAGGCTGTGTTTGTGTAGGTGATTTGGGAGGTTCCCTTAGTATGTTATCTATTAAATCTATTGTTTGTCTTTTAAATAATCTAACTTGTGTTGGGGTCATACTATTAACATCAGGTAACAAACTTAATAAAAACATCTTGTTAGCGTTGTTATTTGGCGTCTCCTCATCAGCATTATTTTTGCTAATTTTTGATTTTATAAATTGATTGAAAAGTTCGTCTGTCTCACTTGCTTTATTTTTATTACGCCTGTAGTTTTGGTTCGAGGAGACTGATGAAATCGGAGTTGAATAACGTTCTGTTTGATGACTGGGAGTTGTAGTATACAGTGGTGGTGATATCGCATGCTGTGGTGGTGATGCATTGTGATTATTTTCTTGTAGTTCCTTGTCTTCGTCGTCTTGTTCTTCAGGGTTAGGTAAACTACCAGATGGGGTTCCTGTTGATTTTATATATGGTAGAGCAAACTGCATTGCATCTGACAAGTAGTATTTTCTTTTTTGTGATGATCCACTAGGTAGAGGTTTTATATTTCGCACGAAAACAGAACGAATATTTTTCCATTTTTCTTTTGCTTGAAATCCTAAAAGTAATTATTATTGTAAGTTTGGACATTCACACGCAGCGCCATTTAGTCCGAGACTAAGCTAATGCTTATGATATGGATACTAGACAACTGATATAATATATATTAAATAACTGTTTTTTTTTTCGTAAATACATACATACCTATTATAGATACACTTAGATACATTACACCCAGAAACAGAACAAATAAGTGTGCTCATCACATTTGTCTCTTTCTCTGTCTCAGTAGAGGCTTCGAAATTCGAAATTTAAATAAATATTTAAAAAAAAATATCTGTTTTTAAGGTATTTGGCAACGGGAGCAACATTTTCATCAATTTCTTTATATTTCGCTCGAGGAGACTGTACAATATCAAAGATTATCGCAGAAACAACAGAAATTATATGGAATACTCTAAAAGATGTTTATTTGCCAACGCCAGATAAAAATAATTGGCAAATGATAGCACAACGTTTTGATTTGCTTTGGAATTTTTTTTGTAGGAGATCCATTCCATTTTACTTTGTAGGAGATGAGGCTTTTCCGCTGTTACACTATTTGTTAAGACCTTACCCACAAAGAATTCTCAATAATACGAAAAGAATATTTAACTATAGATTGAGCAGAGGAAGGAAGACAGTAGAATGTGCGTTTGGTATGATGGCGGAGAAATTTCAGGTTCTAAATACTGCAATAAGATGCCACGACTATACAAAGATAAATAATATTGTAAAATCTGTATGCATTTTACACAATTATGTTCGGAAAAGAGAGGGCATTCCATATCGTGCTTATGAAGAAAGTTTAAATTATACGAGTGATGTAGTAGTACAACCTCAGCAAATACAACTTACTGCACAGTCTTCCCCAAATACGTTAAGAAATTATTTAGCTAATTATTTTTTAAAACCTCAGACAGCGCTCCCATGGCAAAATAATTATATTGTTTAAATATTTAGTTAGTTTTACCTTACTATTATAGAGATTAATACGTACAAACAATTCTTTTACTGAACTGTATATAACTACAGCAAAACATAGCAAAGCGTGAAATTCGAGAACACCTGGATTAACTCAGCATTATTTTATATTCAAGTCCGAGGAAGATTCTTATCTATAAATTATGAAAAGGAACAGTCTAAGTACCTAATTTATATACTAGTTCGAACTAAATTGTAAGATTTGTTAGTTTGTTGTGGATAGGCTCTGAAACTACAGATAGTTTCAGAGCCTATCCACAAAACACTAACAAATCTTTCAATTTTAATCACAATCTATCTATACATATAAAATGCTTTGTCCTGAATTGAAACTATAAAAAACATTATTAGCCTTTGAAAAAGGAAGTCTATCGGATTAGCAAGAAAAATTACCAACCTGTTATATTGAATGCCTTTCCTACTGACATCCAAGCCTTTTCTGTAAATTCTTTTTTAGAATATTCTTTCATTTTATAATTATAAAGGCAAGGGTATTTTTCTACCTCAGAAACAAATTTTATATTAATTAATTGCTCCGTCATCTTCGAAATCGCGGACAGATAGATTTTCGCGCTCTTTGCGCTCCCTATTAAAATACCAACTAAATAAATAAAACTATTAAAAAAAAAAATCAAGCAAGAAGAGCACTATAGAGTATTTAATACCTAAGTGTTTTTATGTTAACCACTGACCTCTATTATAATACGCGCATTATAATGGAGGCATTGAGCATGCGGCGCACGCCATATACAGATATATTTTTCTCTTCGTAAACAAAATGTAATATTCAATAATAAATTGCTCCGCCATCTTTAAAGTCGCGGCAACATTAGTATCGGCGATCTTTGCAGGCAGGTAGCGCGCGACTTGCGTCGCCGACTATGAATTTCTATTACAGGGATCGCGAAGATACTAAAGTCGTGAGGTATCGGCGACTTGAGTATTCTTGTGTACGAGTGACACTAGCGACGCGCGACTTTTTTTTTTTTTACATACTGTAGAAAAAAAATGAACTATAGAGTAAAACCAGGATAGACGCCACACTTTTTGTAATGGTGTATTTAAAATACGAGTTTATCAAAAATAATTTATTCTTCTTTTATTTATTTAACCTAACTATAACGTTTGGCAGAAATTTACTTCTTTGCAAAACAATTTATTATACGACTGCCCAAAGAAGGAGTGTTATTTGACTATAAATAAATGCCCCGCTATGAATTGATAATGCTAAGTACGATAGATGCCCTATCAACTAAAATAAATAAAATTTGAATTTTAAAATATTTAATTTGTAATCCTGCGAAGACAATTAGTGAAAATAATTATTAAGAACTTTAATTAATTAAACTTAAGCATTTGTATTACAAAAATGTTAGTCGATGAGGTTTATCGTGGCGATTATATCTATTACAACATAAAGAAATTTAGAACTTTAAGGTCATGGTGATCTCATTAGAAATTGTTACTTTCATGTTTTTAATATCATAGTCGATTTCAAAGTTTTATATGATATAAATATAATAACAAAATTATATGTAATTCATTTCTGACAGAGCCTAGAAAAAACTATGCCCAACTACCCCGGACTTACCCTATTCAATAATAAATTGCTCCGCCATCTTTAAAATCGCGGCGACATTAGTATCGGAGACATTGGCCGGCAGGTAGCGCGCGACTTACGTCGTACGACGAAAGTCGCGACGCGACCTGTGTACGGAAGTATACGAGTTTGTATTGCCGAAGTCGCGAAGAGACTAAAGTCGTAAGGTATCGGCGACTTGAGTATCCTTGTGGACGAAGGGCCTAACTCGCCTTTATACACGAGTGCCGGGCTAATGAAAGCGGGCTACCATGTTTTATTATCCACTTAAATGTAGATGGTACAGCCCAAAGTCAGCACGATCTTGAACGTTGACAAATATGCTCATATGTTAAAGAATAGACATGACCCCAGGACAAAGTTACTGCGTGCGGAACTTTGCATGACTCGTTTTATGGGCTTTAATTAAAGTTGATGTTACAATGTCGTATTAGTGCCTCCATGGTATGCAATAGTGTGCTAAGATTACCCTTTTGTGGTTTTGAAATAATAGATTGTATGTATTCAGAGTGAAGAAGAAGAAGATTTCTGTAGTGAAGATTGCGGGTGGCCGCTGGATGCGGGCGGCACAAAATCGCTTGTTGTGGCGGAAATTAGGTGAGGCCTATGTTCAACAGTGGACGTCATTAGGCTGATATGATGATGATGATGATGATGTATTCAGAGTTGCTAGTCATTGATTTTTATTTTTATTTCATTTATTTATTTATACTTTATTGCACACAAAGAAAACATACAAACAATCTTAAAATCTAAACAAGTATGTATAAAGGCGAGCTTAACTCATATTTGATTTCTCTAACAGCAAACCTTAGAGTGTTAGAGGAAAGAAGTAAGAATTGGAGAGTGGGTATAAGGAAGTGTACAACTAAAAGACTAAAGAAGAAATTGTATTATTATATTATTGTTTTATTAAAAGTTGTCACGGCACATTGTATAATTTAAGTAATTCATCAAACGAATTGCAATTATAGACGAGCTGTGGGCATAAATTACCACCTCATGATGCCCAACGTCTGCAAAATAGCGCCACATCAATCGCCCCAAAATTGTCGAAAATAGTTAGACTCATACTCAACAGACTGATTTCGCATGTCCAGCAGTGGGGTGATGAAGGTGTAATTATATAAAATCAAATTTTCCTAAAAGCTTTTCTTTTAGATGTATGAACGCTAGATACTAAATCATTGTTAAAAGAGAGTGATAAAGATATGCTGGCTCCAATGTCAAAGGTGTCGTGTCATGTCTTAATGTTAAGCCAGTCTTCGAATTTTGGCAGCCGTTACCCATTCATTATTTTAAATCTACAAAAACATAACACAATATTTATAAATCAAACAACCCTCAGATAAGATATATCTATATCGCAATTATTTTTTATTAAACACACTTTACGTTCACAAGCGGCTCTTTGTCATACATTCCTGTGTGCGAATCTCAAAATATATCAGAGCTTAAAATCACATTATTTTCCGCCTTCCATTTCTTACGCAATATTAACGTATATTTTTCATCTGAATTTAATGCAGGATGATATACTGATGTCTATTTCTTTTATCTAAGCAAGAAGAAGCATAGAATAGCTGCAGTATCTACTAAATTTTTCGCACAGCATTACTCGCGAGGTCCTTTGGGCTTATTCGGGATTTGCTTTATAGCTCATTCAGTTTGGACAAACCGTACTTTGTTGTTACCGGAGCCGAAATTGAGGTTTTAGTTTCTAAGTTTAATGGTCAAATAAAGTCTATTATTATGGAGCACCTAATAGGATCTTTTATCTCACGCAAAATGCTTTTTACCCGACTGTCAGGACGGGTATTGTTTTTCGCGCGTATCTTGTATGTTTGTAAATTTCTTTAATCTTCCAAACGGTTGGATGGTATTTGACAATTAGGGTATCGTTATATTCGTCTAGAAAACCCAAGTGTCCTTAGATAGGTTTTAAAAATAAAAAGACTTAAACGGCGGGCTTTTGACGCCAAATTGTAAGAAGTTCAATTTTTTTTTTAACCAAACTTGTCGAGTTGGGTATCAAAATAAAGAGAATCAAAAGGAGATTACATATATTCAAAAAGAGATTATACATAATTGAATGGTTCCAAATTGTAAGTAGTTCTATTATTTTTTTTAACCAAACCTATCGAGTAGAGTATCAAAATAAAGGGAATCAAATGGAGATTACAAATATATACATAGGAGTATGTTATGTATTTCAATTTAATCAGGTATAATATTACAATAATTATTGTTATTTTGTTTACGGTCTTTTTAGTGCGTTGCTCTCTGTTGGTTTTTTGCAGTCGGGTTATTAATTTTTTTAAATTATATTATTTACTTGTTGATTTATTTTTTAGGTAGGTATATAATATTATCATGTCATGGTACCATTAAGTTAATTAATACATAATGCCACTACCCCATTTCAATCCGTGGGTGTCGTACAAGACGACTAAAGGAGTACCTTAAGCAGAGCACTGCGAGAAAAGGAAAATTCGATACAGATCCCGTCGGGCCAGCGTGGCTAGTAGACTAAATTCCCTCCAAAATGTTTAGAGGAGACCCGTGCTCATCAGTGGGAACTTTATGTGTTGTAATTATGAATACTATCATGAGATGTTTCTATATTTTCAAACGTAAGCATTAAAAACTTTTTAAATGTAACCAACAATTTGTTTATTTATTATTTTCATTGGTCTGAGTTTTCATAACTCTATTGTATTGTAACGAGAGAGAACGAAGAGAGAGAAAATTGACGTAACATATATTTTTCCTCATATCAACAGCCAGCCGACTGAATTATGTGCAAGACGTGAAGAATTTCTTACTTCCCATTTTCCTGAAGCTTTAATTACATAAAAGCAAATTTCTCTGTAGGTCGAGATAGCTTTGCTATGCGGGACTGATGTACCCGTACAACTTCCACGACAAAGTTCCGTCAAACTATGCAAATTTTAGTTAACACTTTCAACAAACGCGCATTCCTTAACTAGGACTGCGTTTTTATCAACTACCCCCGTTTCAAATTAATGAAAACATTATTTTGTTACTTTACAACACTTCCCGGCTGCGAAGTTCGAATTTTAATTAGTTTTGTTTTTAAGTTGCTTCGTAGTCTGTGCCATTAAAGGGTTGAGAAAATGGAGATTCAGAATGAATTAGGAATACATAATTATATCTTGGTTGTAGCAGAGAAACAGAATCTAAAGTTATGGGTAACTAATAACAAAATAGTCATAAAATTCGAATCAGAATTTCAAGGGGGCAATATAAAATTTGTATTTTTTTGAGAGTACCTTGGAATTTTTCAGTATGTTCGAAGAATTAACTAAGAAACAATTTAGTTTTCAGTGTCAACAAAGGTAAGTGCAAATTACTAAAATTCGTAGATAGATTTAATATTTAGTAATTAAGTTTTAATACATCTTCAATAAATAATATAACAAATGGTTAATAAATCTATGCAACGAACGGGGGCTTAACAATAATAAACATCTAAGAGACATTCTTCGTCTCTTATGAGAGACTTTTGATCCAAAATATTGTTCTGAGTGGGAGAGTGCATAGATTTCATTGGCCCGCTGCTTCAACGACACTGCCTTGCCTGGGTAATTTTGTATTTTAGCAGGTGAGTTGTGGTTTCGCCTGGAAACATTGTGCTAGTAGTTAAGGCGCTTTATATCCTTCAAAATAAGGTAGACTACAGCTTGGCTGTATTTCTGGCATAGGCGATGTCCATGAGGAGTGGCGGAAGTAACCATTTGTCTTCAATTGGCTGTTAGCTCGTTTGCAAATTTAAATGATAATAAGATCTGAAAATTTGTGTATTATTTTAAGCATATACTGACACAAGAAAAGTTTTGTATACACACAAACTAACTACAAATAAAACAAATATCTCAATACAAATCAAATCTACAAATTGAATTCAAAAAGTAAATATAACGTGAAGTGAGAGTTAAATAATTAATTAACATTGGTCCCGGCCCGTTTGTACCAAGAAACTAAGTTTGGTCCAATATTTGTCTTGCTCTACTGTGTTGAAGTTACACATAGCGAACAGTTATTACCTGTTCGTACCTATCCCAAGAAAGTTGTGCTTGTAATAATATTGATTTAAGTTAGCTCACTATTAATGCATAACGTATACGGCCATTCTCTCTTGAACGAGTTTCTGTAAGCTTTGTAAAAATATTTGTGCGGTGTGTTTGGTCAGCTTGTGAAAATAATAGAGGTACTTAGTTGGTTTTAAGAATTATTGATGGCGATCCTATTGTGTAATGATTCTTACTAATCATTTAAAATAATGCGTTTTCACTAGATCATATTACTGTTTACAAAAATTAAGTGCTAAGTAAAGATTAGTACTTACTTTATTGTTTTTACAGTTGTTTATAATGCATTTTAAAGATTTTTAATGGCAGATTCAAATACTAGAAGTCGCACACGGGAGTCAGGGTATACGAGTTCGTTCCCGTCGATATTTATTTGGCCATTGTTTAGCTACTATTGGCGTGATATTATGTAGTCTTCCTCGATAAATGGGCTATCCAACGTTAAAAGAATTTTACAAATCGGACTAGTACTTTCTGAGATCCTAGCGTTTCATCAAACAAAAAAACTCTCCAGCTTTTTTATATTAGTATAGATTTCTATATATTGTTGCAGCTATTTTAAGATGACCGCTAGTTAAGTACGTTCTAGTTATGTTCTCTAAAATATAAAAAAAAAAATAAGGAAACCTGCACACTTTATATATCTAACCACTTTCATCGACCAAAGTACTATAATCTTAAGACGTTGCCATACAAAAATTGTTAAATAGTTACATATTTTGTCAACGTTGATAGAATTTTATGTCATAATTGTTATTGCTTAAAAATTGGCACACAAAATTTTGTTCACATGTTTCATTCGTTTTATTGTGAGTAAGTATACTGCCAACTCAATAATGGAATATTTATAGCTGCTCGTTTTTTTATTCATCTAAAATTTACGAACAATCACAAAGGCATGTCAACTATCTCAAAGTTATTTATATTTTCACAAAGTTATTAAATATTAGTTTATCGTAAGGGGTAGGTTCGGCGTTTGACACCACGAGTTATTGGCACCATGGTGTCAATAGCACAAGGACGTTTTTTGAATTGGCTGTTTTGACCATGGTGTCAATCAACGAATGTCTTGTTTGTCTTCGTCGATTTACACCAAGGTTTGAAACAGTTTAGGACTCTATTTGGCATTGTTGATTAGGACAATTTATTATTATACTGGTCCATATCATCATGGCGTGAAACGAAGAAGGCAAAATAGGCAATAGGTACAATGTTAAAAGATTTATATGAAAATGGTCCCAAACAGCCAATTCAAAAAACGTCCTTGTGCGATAGACACCGGTGGTGTCAAAGTAGTACCCATTGTAGGGTAGGTAGCTAATATGACATAATGATTACAATAACACCTTTATTTCTCTAACAATAAAATTGTGATTCAAAAATAAATAACAAAAATAAAAAATGATTTAAGCGTGCTAAAGAACGAGCAATAGCGATTGCGTTGAGTCAATAATTTATAACGCATACTGCGGCAGCCTGGTAAACTGTCCTGTCTGACAGATGACAAACATATAACAAACACGAGTGACATCGCGCTTAGACGTAGTATTTACAGCACGAGGTATACGGGCATATGGTGCGCTATAACCATAAAATTTTATCGCTTTCGATGCTGAAATGATACACGAAACAATCTAAATTATAGTGGGTGGCGTGTCCCTGGCAACGAGCCAGTGTATTGGTAATGACAGGGCTTATCCAATTTGTAACGTTATCTCTACAAAAGGTTTGACAGCTACCATGTCTGGACCTCAACTGCTGACCATTCGCAATTGTTGTTAGAATGTCCCGAAGATATCTGTCTTATTATGTCTGTTACTCTTCGTTATAATGAGGATCGGGACAAAAAATGTTTAGGTGTGATTTTATATGAGAAGATTTTGTCAAGTTGTATGTGGTAGGTATGTAGGTATTTTTAAGATCACTAACAATATAAAAATAAGTAAAAAGGCGTTTGTGGTTTATGTACTTGCTTATAATTTAGGAATCACTCAGTAAATTATAGTTCTAGTTTTAATTTTTTTAAAGGTACCTACCAAGAAAACAATATTTTAATAAATCCAAGAAACAATTAACTTATCCAAATTTCTTGGGTTTAATAAAAGATTCAAGAAGAGGTTTAATAATAGATTTTTCAATAATTATTATAAATTTGTGTAGGTTATTATTTATTTGAAAATCACTGTACGTTTGTAAATGATGACCGGTTGTCAAACAATCGTTTGCCACTATCATATTCATCATGTCAACCCATAAACGTCCCACTGCTGGGGTCGGTCTTTTCCAAAGAATGTGGAGAGAATTTAGGCTATTACACCACGCTGCGCTGGCCAGACGGGTTGGTATGTTTGGGATTTCGTATTTTCCTTTTCTCGCAATACTCTTGTCTGCATAAGGTTATTGCCACTATACGTTAACCCATTTCCTTTGGTTGACTTTTATGACATCCGCGAGACGACAAATCTGTGATTCATTCGGAATTTCCGGACTGTATCGGATATTAATGTTTAGTAAACAAAGTTCAAAGTTTGTAATTTTCGATTTTATTTTATTGTTGTATCCAATAAAGCCAGGTAACTCGCGGTATTTATTCTGCGATATATGAAGATATTCTCTAAAGTTTCTATTTTTACTATAAATATTATAAAGAAATTAAATTGTAACAGGTATCAATATTGTCTAGCCGCAAAAATAACTTAAAAAGTTTTATTATATAGAATGGTATTGAATATGTTTGAAACTGTTTGGATTTAAAACGTAAATAATAGGTATATAAGTTTTAATTTTGATATTTCGAACTTAAAAATTGTTTTTGAATTTTTCGAAGGTAAAAAGCATAAAAAAGAGGTTCGTTTAGTTTAAAGGCTTGCCGCTCAATCATATCACGATACGATAAAGTAAAAACTTGAAAGTTTCCTACTTATCTCGAACACCGGCTTAAAAGGTTTGTAGTGATTTCGCGACGGCTTCCCTATATTTCTTAGTAGTAGTATGTAGCTACTTTTATTGGCAAGTGAGGCGGGCTAAGTACACTACTTTACGCCTATATTGCCTGCCCGACGACGTCGTAAGAAAACTTGCTCCCGGCCGCTGATCTCTCATATCAAAACACTATAGCAAAACCTTGAACGGTATGAGAAAATAAAATGTACATCTTATGTTGACTTGTCAATTTTTTGTTGGTCTTATGATATTTCAATGGAAGAGATAGCTTGGTTTAGCTATTTTTTATATAAAGCCTTTTGTTTGATCGAGCTCCATTCGCTTGTAGGCGGTCAGAAAGCGGAGAAAGCTCATTTTTATTTCTATCGAGTTGTATGAAATTTGATATACTTGTTGGAACTCAAAACAATACATGTGAATATCAAATATACTATGTAATAAATTATAACTGTAGCCTTAAAACATTATTTTACTTATCCTAACTAAAAACACTTAAAACCCGCCATAAAAGTTCCTAATCGCATTATTCGAGTGCATCATAAAACCACGCCCTATAATTTTTAGATAGCGAAAATGAACCGCAAGCCATCAAATCTGCACCGATGATTAACCCTCAAGTTGCCATTAAAAATAGATAAAACAAAATATTGTCGGAGCTCGGTCCCTTGGGCCCCGCGCACGTGATGCCGACGCGCGAGCTTGCAATTCAATTACCTATCTATATCTATACTGGTCTACACACATATCTGCAATGAAATCAAATAACTAGAAGACAACGTGCCTTGGGAGGGCTGCTATTTTGATATAATAGAATTTATTTTTGAAGTTGGCAATTTTAAAATGGAAATCTATTTGGTATTATTTGGTGAATAACTTTACATTGATTTTAAAATTATTTAAATTATACAATATTACATACAATTTAGAAGCTAAAATATTAATATCGTATTTATGAAATTATTAAACCACAATGTATGGAGAAGAAAATTTAATAATTATTTTAGAGAGCGCTTTGTCTGGGCAGGGTAAAGGTATGAAGAGTACTTCTACGAATTAGAATGCGATCACTACTAAAACTAATTCTAATTTACAGTGTAATGATATCAAGTATTGTCTATTCTAGTACATGACAGTGGGATATTTAATCATCACACGGGTGTACACCAAACAACACCGAATTAATTTTGCATCCAGCAATCTGGGGATGCAGTTGTGGCAGCAGCTGCCGTGACACACACTGACCGATTTGATATGCACCCTCCTATTCGGTCTAGCAGTTTCTATACTTATATTTCTATCTATCCAGATATGTAGATTTCAGCAAACATAAACGTAATGTACTATCGATCTATCAAATATCCAAAATGCCAACATTTGCGGGTTGATACCGTTTTATCGGATTTTTATGACTTTTAAAATGGCCATAATCATAAATTTGTTTTTAAAATATTATTTATAACTTTACGGGACGTGGTCCATAAATTTAAGATCGCTTTGCATTGAGAAAACTATGGTCGGTGTCCATATAAAGGAAAAATGCCACGGTGTTTGAAAAATTGTTATATTGATTTATAATTATGTCAAATATCATTTACATTTACAATGCTTATAATTAATAGTGGGCTACATATTGCATCTAAAAAAATAATTCAACTTCTAATACGCTAATAATTTATATAACAATATTGTCATTAACATAATTACGGTACTCTAATTCATTTATTGATATAGAGTTTATACAGAAAAACATTATCTAATAAATGTTTTAGCAATAAGTAATGTGTGAAATTGAAGTCATTATGATATAATTTATGGCATTTTACAAGTATAATATTTTCTTGAATGATTTTAATCACGAAACCTTAATGCTACGGTACTAAAAGTCCACAAATTCAGTCAGTAAATAGCAGCGAAATTATGAATGAACTCGACTCGTTAAGCTAACTGAATCACGGGTTTTGAAACAAAACGCAAATTAATTCGTTCACGGAACCAAACATTACGAGTGAAATCCAACAAAATTATTACAATTAATTCAATTTGGAACTGTAATAATAAAATTAAAAACGTATAATAGTAATACAAGTGAATGTCGCTTAATGAGGCGACCGATTGGAAAAATCGAAATAACATTTCAGTGAAAATATTTCAATTTTATTTTATGTTAAGCAGAATTAACGGGTTGTGCGGTTGAGAGTCGCCGGTTACGCAGCCATTGCATACGAATCCCCGTTTCCGTTAATGCAATTACCCGTTATCGTACCATTAAAACATTTATATTGTGTAATTGTTTAAGTGTAGGTGCTGTTTAACGTATCGTTGATGCAAATTATGTTCTGAATATTTGGACAAACTTTTTATGATAATTTAGTCTGGTTCATAAGCAGTGCGTTCAGTATTATTGACCATATTCTATAGAATGACGAATGTTGAACAACTTATAAAAATATGTAGGATTTGCAATTTATTATTGAAAGCAGTACTTTCATAATTGTTACGATACCAATTTCCGAGGTGCAGTGCCAAAAAAATCGAAATAAAACCGTTGTACCAATTGCATTAATTCAACTGCATAAAAATCAGCCAATTATTCAAATACACGAGCGCCATGAACCGAAGACCGTATCGATGAATATTAATTGTTTTCGATCGTAATAAAAAACAGTGAAATAAACTGAAATAACTGAATAATCGAGTAAGATTGTTTACGGCGTCAACGGTGGAGTGGCGATTGTAATTTGCTTATTTGTAAATGTAAGTGTTGTTTCGTGTATATTGGCACTTATGTTATTTAACAAAATGTGCATTAATTGGCCTAATGTACTTTAAATTGCAGCTATTTATTATAGCTGAGATTTAATATGAAATAACATGATTGATCTATAATCGTGTTTACAAATTGAAAACTTTTGAATCAGAAGTAAACTTTTATACACATCCAGTGCAACTGCTAAACTTATTAGAGCTTAAAATAATGAAAATCTTTGAGTTGGTAATTCCTGTAACGATATTATTAC
This sequence comes from Laspeyria flexula, assembly GCA_905147015.1. Classification (NCBI taxonomy): domain Eukaryota; kingdom Metazoa; phylum Arthropoda; class Insecta; order Lepidoptera; family Erebidae; genus Laspeyria; species Laspeyria flexula. The sequence goes on from LR989963.1 coordinate 8,423,781, forward strand.
AACCTCAAAATAATTTTATTTATTTATTTAAACTTTATACACACTAAAGTACAAAAGGAGGGCTTAATGCCAAATGCATTGTCTACCAGCCAACCTTAGTGTGATGCAGAGAAGAGCATGGTAGGTGCAAGTAAATGTAGGTAATTTAAATTATTGTTACTTCTAAACAGAATGGTTATAAAGAGACCACCGTAAATTTGACCCTCTTGTCATACAAAAGTGTATGGAGGGAGAGTCAAACTTAAGCCGATTAGCTAGTAATTGCGGGTCGTAATGAACCACTCTTTTTTATCGCACTCTATACATTGTATCAGAAACTTTTATAATCTTCTACCAGTATTACCCTAAGATTTCTAGAGCCTATTTCGCTTAGTTTTCTAAATTAATTGTATTATAATGTAATTGAAGTTCCAATATATAATTTATTTAAATCATATAATAATTATCCGTGTATTAAGAATACATATTAATATTGTCGTAAAAGGCGATAAAGGGAGTAACCTTATGACGTTACAGACAAGAGCAATGCAAGAAAAGGAAAATTTGAAACAAACCCTTGACTAACCCGTCTGGCCAGCGTGGTATAGTTAGCTAAATTCCCTCCACATTCAAAGGAGGAGATCCGTGCCCTGCAGTGGGACGTTTGTGGGTTGAAATGATGAAGATGATTTTAAATCAATACTAAAAATGTCGTTAAAAATATACCTTCATATCTTATCAATATACACCAAGAAAGCTATAAAATATATCTGTGAGATATGCAGAGCAAGATAAACTGTTTTATTACTAGATTTAAAATTCAATAATGTTTTCTATTTCAACAGCTAGTTTTGCACATTGAACTCTGAACCATTTTATAACAGTATGTTTGCCTTTAATAATAAATGCATGCATGCATTTCAGATTTAATAAATTATTTGTATTTATTGCAGTTCAGATATAATGCCTGTCATGAGGGACCACCATATGGTACCTGAGACACACCGTGGTAAACTAAGAAAAAAGATTGCGTTTTATAAAGGATCATCACATTTGGAACACTTTTGTCGCTACAGAAAAGCATGGACCACGGCGTAAGCGATTTTTTGTAACAACAAGTATCAAATAATTAAGTTGATAGCCATGAAATTTAATGTACTATCACAATCTGTCGTAAATATTTTTTTTTTGTTATTTTTCATTTGCATGCAAAACATTGCACATTTGCATGATTTTCCACGTCGTAACGGATTTAGAATACATAATGTCACTACCCCATCTCAATAGTAGGTGTCGTAAAAGGCGACTAAGGGAGTACCTTAAACCAAGAGCACTGCAAGAAAAGAAAAATTCGAAACAAACTCTATAACAACCCGTCTGGCCAGCGTGGTATAGTAGGCTAAATTCCCTCCACATTCTTTGGAGGAGACCCGTGGCCAGCAGTGGGACGTTTATGGGTTGAAATGATGATGCAAAACAGGAGTAATATAGATATTATTTTTGTTTTTGCCCGTATAAAATATAATTTTAGGTAGTAAACACTACTTTACGTTTAATTTTGCAACACAAGGAACAGAGCGGACAGGCAGTTTTACGCCGCAGCGTGTTTGCACCCAAAATGAACATTTGTGAACTGTAATCTGGTTTACCCACACGTTACAGTAGGGTTACCATATTATAAGACTGTGTTCCGCATTTAATTCGACAATCAGAAGTATTTTTTATGAAAAAAAAAAATACTGTAACCTTACACATTACATATTTTCCTTCAATGTAACGCCAACATCTGCAAAATCGATGGTCGTTATACTCTGACATTTGACATAACTAATACAATAATAGTTTTATGTTGATATGTATTTAAATTAAATTAAATTAAATATTTTTTATTTCAGGTATTTATCCCATATTTTAAAAACAAATAAATTCAAATTCATATTAATTAAGTATTAAAAATTAAAAATAGACACCATTAATAAATAAACATCTAAAAAACTACACACTAAATCAATACTAATAATATACAATACAATGGAATATGAATAATAATATAATACATTTAAAAAACATTTTAAATTACATTGTGATTTATATTTTTTTGTTAACTATACCTATATATTATAAAGAGGTAATTAAGTTTGTGAGTTTGTGATCACGTGCCATCGAATACTATCACCTACAAGCAGTTTTCACTGCAATATTTAAAACATAGTTTTCATCATCATCATCACCATTTAAACCCATAAACATTCCACTGTTGGGTCTTTGTTCCTCTTCAAAAAGTATGGAAGGAATTTAGCCTACTATACAAAGTGGGTCAGAGGGGTTGGTATAAGGTTTGTTTCGAATTTTTCTATTGCAGTGCTCTTGTCTGCTTAAGGTTAGGTAGTCGCCTTTTACGACACCCACGGCTTGAGATGAGGTAGTGACATTATGTACTCCTAATACGTCACTACACGGAGTAAAAGAAAAAAAAAAAAAAAAAGTAATAGAAAACATAGTATTGACTGTCAAAAAATTAAATCAATAAGGCATAGTCTTCCCTATACAGGATTTCATATTTATATTGCTGTTTAAATACGGTATAAGATTAAATTGGACAGATTAGATTTAGCTTCGACAATAGTTTCAATGACAATGTTGTCACAAGTGCCTACTTGAAAGGGTATCTAGTCACTTATGTTTGAGGACTGGGTTTGATACGCTATCGAAGTTAGACTTAGACCGAAGGTATCTTGAAGAAAGTTTCGATAAACCAGGGTTAGAACTTTCTATTGAATTATTCTCAATGGTCGTCCTTAATCAAAAAGGCTTTCAATACTGTCATTGACACCGGTGGCTCTGCAAAATAGTATTGTGCAATAAAATTCAGGCTTAGCTCGAAATTATCTGGGGAGACAATACTTTAGTCCTCAAAACGTGTGAAAGACACGTTTTGTGGAGTTAGGACAAATTATTTCAAAATTTATTTATCGTCTCTGATATTTCAAACATTTGAAAACAATATCAGTATTGACTTATTCTAAAAGTCAAAATTGTCTCTGAAGTTATCTTTAATGTACTCGTATGTAAAAAAAGACCTAATTCATCAAATTATATCTCTCGGAAAGACTTCCGAGACTTCCGAGAACTTTTTCGAAACTGTTCATTCGTTCTCTTTGACAACACTGTCAAAGAGGACGAATGAACAGTTTCGAAAAAGTTATCAATACTGAGATATCTTATTTTCTATGAATATTCCATACAGGTATAATAATTATTGTTATCGTTCATATAGGTAATAACAAAAATAATCCATCCAATACCAGTTTTAAACAGATGAATAGGTTTCACGAATAATCCAGTATCATAATAGATAAATCCACTGAACTTCAAAACCATATTCAACCTACAGACCTTTTGCAGCTTTCCACATAAATGAACACTATATTCAGAGAGTCAACTGTAAATCAGAATTTCCAATATTCAGTAGCAATACAAGATCCTATAAAATTCAACTAACATGGAAACCCTGTTGGTATTATTACTCGAAACTAGGAAACGTATTTCACGTATACAACGCACATTCCTATACGTTTGCCTGTTCTGTGTTATATATGCGTACCGTAGACTTATCACCTAAGCATTATCGTGTTTCCTAACGATAATGGAACTTTCGAGTGTCTGTAACCCAACATTAATTTAACTGGTACTTTCGTCTAATGGCGTCGGTTTCGCTAATTGTACGTTAGAATAATTATATTGTGCGACGTATTCATTTTAATGGATTTCGTGTGTTATACGGTTAAATGTCACTTGTACCGATATTAATGTGAACTAATTTAGTGGCGTTTATCTATCGTCTTAATGTGCATCGGGTTTTGCCATCTGCTGTTTCATTTATAGTGGTTAATGTTTGTTTAAAGGCCATTTTGCAGTCTAGAGGGTGAAACGGTCATGTTAAAATTTCACAAGACAGAATTTTGTACGATGGAATACGTCATGGCCGTGGCCAGGGGGAGGGCAGGTTTGGGGGTTCATCATATCCGCCTATTGTAGTCCACTGCTGGACATTCGCCTCTCGTAACACACTATAACTATAACACTCGGTCTTCCGCCTTCCGTATCCAGTCAGACTCGACGACCTTATGATTTTGCTGTTTTGTTTTCTCCCCCCCCCCCTCACTTCCCAAAACTAAAACTTACTTTCTTGAACCCCCGAAACTAAAACCTGGTTATGTCCGTAGTTGTACCCAGGCTTTATTATTACCTATATTTGCAAATGTTCGAAGGCAAAGTAGTTGCGTTTCCAATGCGGGAATCATTTTCACATCAAATTATTTTCCATTAGGAATAAATTTCTACTCTCTTGAAAATATCCTATTATTTTTCCTAATAGATAAAATAAACCATAGGTCAAAGAGTAAAATGATCATGCATTTTATATGCGAACAACTTTTTCCTTTTATAAGGAAAGGAAACTTCCTAGAAGTACCAAAATGAGGCATCCTTTGAGGAACACGAGTATACCTACGTATGTATAATATATCAGGGCGAAGTTCTTACAAGTAGGGTAGGTTTCTAACTCATCGACTACGAGCATTATTAAATTACATCCCTGACGTGTACGGGTTTACCTTCCTAGAACATTTTATTTTGTAAGGCTCCACAAGCTAATGGCAAAAACGGAATCCTTAAGAAGTTTTCGTGTGGCGTGGCTAAAAATATACCGTCCTAGCAATTTCTGCTCTTCGTGTCTTAAAATAAGATTTTTGAGGAATATTTTATTTGTGTTATTGGGTTAGTAATCCTACTTGACAATAAAATGTTCGAGGGTGGAAATGTTTGCCGTAAATCATTGAACGGATAGAGATGAAGTTCGGGACCTAGGCCTTTTTTTATCTTCATAATGTTTTCGTATGGCACATACGTTTTTTTTATATGTAAGCAAGGTCCTAAACAAATGCTTGTGATAACCCTATGCTTAACAAATTCTGATTTGCAAAATAATTACTACTATATAATGTGCATACTATATTTTTTATAATGTAAAGCCAAATAAACATTTTGTAGTTATTTACACACCAAGATTGGTATAAAAATATTTATTGCCAAAAATTAAATGCATTTATTTTAACTTAATCTAATTTGTATGCATACAAGGCTGTTCAACCTATCTATCTCACTGTATTACAATTTATACTCCTTTCAAAACTAAATAAATTAATCAAAAATGATGTTCACAGAAAATAAAGTTCTTCGGCATTATATACAAGTACAAGCTGTAACATTAAATCACTGTAAAAACTTTTACGTACAAAAATATTTATATATCGGAATAACAGGCCACGATGGAGCATAGAAAATGGCGTCTTCAGTACCAATATATTGCTTTCTCGCGTGCTGTCGTTATGGCCAGCTGTTACCTTAACGTACTTGTTTTTGCTGCCAATGTTTTAGCCAACAATATAAAATTTTCTACTTTATCATTCCCTGGTTGATATGGTTGGTTTACGTTACCAAATTAATTGCAGCCGTAGCATGCAATGCGACGATCGGTTATAATCATATTTTATTGCATGCAATTTTGTTTGCAAAGTAATACTTTTGATTTTTATACTGCATTCGTGTGATTTTATCGTGTTTTGTTTATTTTTCGAACTATTGTTATTATTTGAACTTATGAACTTCATGAAACTTGATAAATGTGTCAGTCTTTAATCTATATAAATAAAAATGGATCGCCGAAAAGTATGTGATGGATTCACATGAGAACGGCTCGACCGATTTGGCTAATTCTTTTTTTGTTGTATTTGCTATTGTCGAGGCAAGGCATGTATGTAATTTTGGGTTTTAAAATGTCCATATAAACATTTGAAAATGGAACATTTCACGAATAATAAAAAATGACGGTGCGAAGTTCGCCGGTTCAGCTAGTAATAAATAAAACATACTACAACTGTACTACAATAGTGTAGCTATGATATAGCGGTAATTGTCTCATCCCATTTCAAATTAAAATTATTTAAGGACACGCAGACACGCAGAGGGTGTTGGACCTGTCCGCGCGTAAGCCTTCCAAAAGGACCGAGTATACTTCTCACCTTATAGAGAAGTATAGCCGTACAGAAAGAGAGAGGAATAAAACATACAATAATAATATACGTATATTTCAAAGAAAGATAACGATAGGTATAAAAGTGAAATCCACGAATTAAATTAAAGGGATTTTAAGCATAACACATAAAAGGGGATAAAGAAAACATAAAAGTTAACCATAAAATATTGCTATACGTGAATTGTAACACAATATATAGAATCATTATTTCAACGCGATGAATAAAGCCTGCTTACAAAACAAACACTAAAAATGTTTACAAGCAATAACTTTAAGAATCGTTCAATACATCGGAGGCCCAAATCATAATAAATTGAGTGGAGGTTAAAGGATAAAGGGAGATTGACAGCGGTCTTTAACACTGCCCCGGGGCAGGCATCAACTTGTGTTTTGTGGATAAGTCTCAATTTTATCGAGTGAATCCGGCCGTAATAATTTTTGAGGCGTTTATGCTGGAAGCTTTCCCTTTTGATTGTAAAAGGCATTTCGGTAAAGGTCCAACAATACGGGCTGTGTCTTATTTTTTGTGTTTCAAAGGTCACGATTCCCTTATGTCTCTTTTTATAAGATAATGGTTTACTTTGGCAGATTTTGTTCTCGTCCCTCGTATTTTTAGACGAAGTGAACTATATGTATTTACTCATAATATGAATATTTTCTTTTGTAAGTTTCTTTTGTCGTTACGTCTCACTGAATCTATTACGATCCATAGTTGTACAGCTTTTGTACTAAACATTAAATACTATGTACGATTTCATTTAGTTAACTGCGTATTTTATGTTCGTACAATATTGCTATAAAGCATCCCGAAGAAAATGTTCCCGTCAAAATGTAATACCTTCGCCGAAAGGTGTAAAACTTTTACGATAATGGAAAGTGAAAGAGGTCGAAGAGAGTTTAAAATTCATATACACGAAACGGAAAACACCTATAAAAACCAATTTCAAAGGGAGTCGGTGTGAAAATAGGGCGTTTAATAGAGCACTCTTGGTGACGTGTGATGACGTTCCTATCGCGTCCTAAATCTGTCCTCAGCTACCTCGGGAGTGTGTTAGTTGGTCTGTGTACACTTTGCTACAAATAATGTTGACAGTTCCAGGTATATGAACTTGTTCAACTACCGAACAAGCTTGAAGCTAGTTTTCCAACGCTTTCATTACGGTCAGCTGATTTCCACAACAAACTTAACGTCAAAGGATCACTATCGTGTTTGTTTTGATGAAAATTATAACGTTGTTTGTATATTTGTGAATAAATTCTAATAATAAAACAATAAGGTTTATATTCTATACTAATATTATAAAGCTAAAAAGTTTATTTGAACGCTAGGATCTCAGGAACTACCTACTGGTCCAATTTGAAAGATTATTTTCAAAACGGACCAGTAGTCGCGCGGGAGTTTGCTCCTGTCGTTCTTTATTTCGCCACTGCTCAGCTCCTATTAGGTACATACATACATATAGATCACGCCTCTTTCCCAACAGAGGAGTAGGCAGAGACCATTTCCTTCCACTTGCTACGATTCTGACATACATCTTTGGCTTCTTCAACATTCATCAGTGTTTTCATGCATTCTCGCCGGTTGAGGGTACTCCTGATCTGTCCCTTCTTTAGAACGTCACCTATTTGGTCATTGTCCTATTAGCCGTAGAGTAATGCTATATAGTTTATAACCTTCCTCAATGAATTGGCTATCCAACACTAACAGAATCTCTTCCCCCTTAGTTGAAAATATGGAGTGTATTAAGCCTGGTTTAAATTGACATAAGCCATTGTTTTAGTGTGAAAGTTGTCAATTTAAACCTGGTTTAATGCTTAGTCCGTATTTTGTAATAAGGGGGTTCATTACATAACACAGCATCGCGCCTTTTTCCCCGAAGGGGTAGGCAGAGGTGTTTCACACCCACATTTCGCCAGCTTTGTTTTTGGTCCCATGAAATAGGGAGCGAGCCTATTGTCATCAACCGGGAGCATTTGTTTACCAAACTCCGGGAAAATCTCAAAACTGGAATTTCATGATAGAAAAGTCCAATACATTTTCACCCGACCCGGGAATCGAACACGGGACCTTTTGCACAGCAGTCGTATACACTTCCCGCTGCGCCACCGAGGCAGTAGCAGAATAAGGGGGTTCAGCTTTATAATATCTAGAATGGAAATAAATGACGTGGTCGCGAAAGTTTAAAATTTTACTGCAACATTCCCACTGAATATTTTAATACGAATATTTAAGGCTATTACGCATTCTCTTCATGCGTTCACGAATAAAATCCATTACATTATTTACGCGTTACCATTATTTTAAAATGCAAATATCATTATCTTGTTGACACTGCCTTTTAACTTAAATATTTACAATAGTAATTATGATACAGATCGAAATTGTACAATGTACATGTCATTTTACAACATAATTTAATATCACAATGAAAATCATTTCAATCGTTCTGAAAACAAATAATCAATAACTTTTAAAACTATTGCACCTACACGAAGTTTTAATCAATCGTTTATTTTTTTCTCTAAAAAAGCGTCTGTACTAATATTATAAAGCTGAAGATTTGTTTTTATGATTGAACGTGTTAATTTCAGGAACTACAGGCTTGAAATGAAAAAATATGTAAGTGTTGGATAGCTTGTTTATCAAGGAAGGCTATATAACATCATGCAACGTCCAACAAGAAGAAGTAGAAATAAAAATTCATAAGGCGAAAGCTATGTTCTATAAGACATGAAGACATGGAAGTTAACAGAGGAGAATTACACTATACCTATACATTATCGAGGAGAGTTGACGTACATTGAGGTAAGCCCCGCCAACGTCTGTCACTACGCATAACGGTCGTATATGAACTTCTAAACCCTGCCAACGTCTGTCACCACGCATAACGGTCGTATTATGAACTTATAAACCCCGCCAACGTCTGTCACCACGCATAACGGTCGTATTATGAACTTATAAACCCCGCCAACGTCTGTCACCACGCATAACGTTCGTCTATGAACTTCTAAATCCCGCCAACGTGTGTCACTACGCATAACGGTCGTATTATGAACTTATAAACCCCGCCAACGTCTGTCACCACGCATAACGGTCGTATATGAACTTCTTTTAATACCATGACATTGGCAAATAAGCTTACGACCTGCGTGATAGAAGGCGGTTACCATAACCTATGAACGCCAGTAACGCCAGAATCATCAGATTCATGTTGCCGGCTTTTTAAAACCTCTTCTTTCCTTATCTAGCGACACATGTGGACAACTACTCCCTCACTATTAGCAGATTATTACAAATTTACACCTCAAAATACAATTACTTTTCGTATCAGAATTTACTTGTTTATGTTATTATGATATATTATAGGTATCATTATACTAATAATATTATTATTAACCCTTCTACATACAAATGTAAAAATAAAATTACTACAAATAATTTACTACCTATCGCATGTGTGAGTTATCTGAATTATGTTATCAGTTTTGCTGTATTCAGGTCACTTAATTTCCCGTCGGCTCCTAAGTGAATATTTGCATGACTCTAGTGGACGGTAGGTTTCGTTCAAATTGCCTATAAAAAGTTACTGACATTGTCTTCGGCGCGGCGCTTTAATTAAAAAAATACGGTCAACTTTTTATGTTGAATAAAAAATAATTACGCACGGGAAACTGATTGAAAATTATAAGAATAAAAGGTGGTTGATTAGTTTCTGAAAATTCTTTTGTCTAGAATTTTTTTTAGGTTGTAAGGTAGAATTTGTAATCAAATAATGTATAACTTTAGACAAAGTTAAAACAGCAATTATTTTTGTCTAAGTGACAATCAAAGACAGATTATTATTAATTAAACAATAGTGATTCTTGAATTATTTCACAAATTCATTACAAATAATAGCAATTCAGAATAGAATAAAGTAAAACTCATATCGAACATTTACACGAAGCCAGCCATAAGTCGAAATACAATGCAATAACTTATTTATAGGCAATTAAGTAGTCAATTACAGAAATGTGTCATTTAACGGTGCTCATTTGTCCGTTGGTAAACTGTGACAGCTTAGCACTACGGCTTTGTTTAGGTTAACATCACACTGTAAGCGAATGGTGAGTTGGCTGAACAAATAGAAAAACGGTCGACTTAGACATCGTCTTTTGTTTTTTGGAAAATAAAACCAAAATGGTGTACCTGTTAGGTCATTCAATTTAAAGCTTATTTAATTTCTTATAATTTATTATTAATTCCAGTTAAAAATACAATATAATTATTAAAGATTTTAGGACTTGATGACAAAAATATGTGTGTTATTAAATTATTATTATTTTCATTCTCTTTTTTGCTCAATCCATATCAAGTCTTCCATAAAGTGTAATTTTTTATCAATAACCAGTTTTATCGTGTTTATAATAAAAAATAAAAAAAAAATTCACTAAATAGCGGCAGCCTAGTATTGCCCGAATGTCTTATCCAGGTATTAAAAGTAAGTCAAATATTAAAGAAAACATTATGATACAAAACGACAAATGAATTAATATAATTGAAGTAAACAAAGTTAAACTACTGAACATCTTATTTAAGCTGAACTTACAGTTGTTTAGACGTTATGTAATAAAAAGAGCAATTGCGTCAAATGATTGTTGTAAATAAAATTCTTTCTTTCGCACTCTATCGAATTGCATGTGCCTTGTTTAAAGCCTACCAAGGGAGCATCGTTAAAAGCGAAGTAGCAGTTAACCTTTATTGAGCGAAAACACTCAACCCTAGGTCGCCATTCGCCCGCAATAGAACAGTGCCTTAAACAGAAAGTTGTGGGTGTAAGACAGACTACGTCAGAACGTAGTGTATCATTATTATTGTGCGATATTAATAAGCATGTTTTAGAGAACTTAGTACTTGTTTGTTAGCTCTTCTTCTCTCTCTTGTAGGTATAGGAATGGTAGGGGAGTTCTGGAATTTTAAAGTTTTTTTTTTTAATAGCTTTTAATTCCCGAAATGGCACCACACCGAAATGATTGCAACTTTACAAACATTGATTTATGCCCAGTGGCATTTCTGATTCTACGTTGTAAATTATGTTAGGTGAATATTTTTTTCCCAAAATAATGTCTTAATATTAATTTTCCAGAAAAGAGATATAACAAGTTTTATAGGTATTCTAAATAATTTATGAAATATTAAAGTGTATTCCAAACTTCTATTAAATTCGATAAACTTCAACCCTTACCGTTTTTACCCGTTACCCGCTTTTAAGTTATGTGGGAAATTCAACAAAAAAAATCTTCTAAAAATCGCTTGTAAACTGACGCAAAATATTATTTAAAAAGGCATTACCACATCACAATTTTGACTGGCTTGTTGGTCTAGTAGTTAGTGACCCTGACTGCTAAGCCGGAGGTCATGGGTTCGATCCCCACCCGGGACAAATCTTTGTGTAATGAGCATGATTGTTTGTTCTGTGTCTGGGTGTAATTTATCTATAATATGTATGTATTTATGAAAAAAATGTAGTATATCAGTTGTTTAGTACCAATAACACAAGCAAATATAATTGCTTAATTTAGGACTAGATGGCGTTATGTAAAAAAAAAACAAAAAACAAAACAAAACAATGCTTCGTAATCCATGTGTGCGTAAGTCCTTTAATAATACGTCAAATTGTCAGTCATCACTTCAAGCGCAATCAAAAATATGTTTGTCATTTGGAAGCTTATCATTACTCACATATGGGTGGAGCCTTATCAAACGCATTAGTTCGATAAACATCTGTTACTCTTGCGTGTCAACAAAATAGAAATGCAGTATAAGGACACGTCATTATATTTTAGTTATTACTTACAAATGTATCTCGTCAACGTATACAACAGGTAATAATCATTATGTACTAAATCATCAAGACAAGGCAACAGCTATCAGAGTTGTGACCAATTTCAACACATTTGAGGCCGCAAGCGGAATACTATTAATCATAACTCAGCATATCCACAGTGCCGAGTGTGCAATATATTACCTACGATGGTAAGGAGCACCAATGTGCACAGTTGGCGTTAATGGCCGGCCTTACCCCAGGGAAATGCGCTCTTGATAATGTGAACAGTAATTTTACGTTGCAACAATAGCTCTAATATTTGATTCCTACTCATAGATAATGTTCAATTTAAATATTAACACAGCATAATGGATTTTTTCCAACAAAAGCACATTCTTTTAAATAATCACGTGTAGATCTTTAATGCATTTGAAATTCTATTGTTTGTATTTTTTGAATTAAAAAAACCTCTTTAATGAAATGATAAGTTTAATAAATTAGGGTTCCTTCATTTCTTGTTCTTGAATTTTTAATAACACTTCTTACTTTGATAAGTAAACAATGTCTTGAGTGTTGAATATTCATAACTGCATTGTTTAACTATACGAAGAACGAATGCAAGCAGATGCTTGTAAAAACAATGTTTTATTAACTTTATTTTTTGTTACTCTTCCCTCGTTATCTGCTAGAGTACTTTAGGTCCTTAAGTTTTATCGCATCCTTAAAAATAATTACTCGTTTAAATATTATCTTAAGTTAAATCATTAGCTGTAATATCTGCTAGCCATAATGGTTCTATAAATATTTTCATATCACTGAATGTTTTCGAACTTCAAGAGAAAGTTTCCGATAGGAGGGTAGTTCAAGTTTTAACGGTAACGTGTGCTCGTGTTGCGAGTGTTATCTACCCTTCTTTGGCCTCCCTTTGAAAAAGTAAGTACTGAATTCGATAAATCACTGGGCATTAGACATATCTCATGCAGTGTTAGGACTTATCGATAACTCAACTTGAATAGGTATAGGTGTAGTTTTAGAAAAATATAGAAATCTAAGAATCTGTCAGGTATACCTACCCACATAAGGTCAGCATGTTTAAATTATGACCTAAGCTGTTTTACCTCTCTATATAATATATAATAAAATATTATATTCTACCACATTCACACAGCGCCATCTAGTCCCAAAATAAGCAATTATATTTGATTGTGTTATGGGTACTAAACAACTGATATATGTATTACTTAAATATTTTTTTTATAAATACATACATTATTATAGATAAAGTACACCCAGACTTCATGCTCATCACACAAAGATTTGTCCTAGGTGGTAATCGAACCCACGACCTACGGCTTAGCAGTCAGGGTCACTAACCACTAGACCAACAGGCCAGTCAAATATATAGAGGTGAAAATACCTTTGCCCAGCGCCCCAGAAGTGGGACATTAATGGGTTGCTACAATTATTATTAATTAATATTTATATTGTAGTACTCACACTCAAGCATATTCCAATAAAAATGGTATAGAGTAACTCTAATTTATAAATCTTTTGACTGTCACCGTGGCGCAGTGGTTAAGGTGGTCGCCTCGCCACTTCATCGCCGTGCTGGGTGACGTGGGTTCGATTCCCACACGAGACAAATATTTGTGTGATTCATAGATATTTGTTTCTAGTCTGGGTGTACTTTGTGTCCGTTAGTTTCATGTTTGTAAAGCTCCCCGCGACACAGGGCTAGTTCCCTAGTGCGGGCGTTGTCTTTTAAAAAAAAAAAAAAAAAAAAAAAAAAAAATCATAATTATAATTATAAAGTAAATGTACATTTAAAGTATACATAAAATACATTACATTCAAATAAAATCTGTTTGCTGTAAAAATCTAATTCATCGCTGTAATGAGGATGACTTTCATTTAACCTTATTTACTTTACGTAGCAGTAAGCTATTACCCTTTATTATATTACCATTGGTTCGTTGAGTTCGCGCTTTAGTTTCGTATACGCCATTCACTGAAGCAGATTTCGTGAACAATCCCATCTCACTAAGGCAACAATCAAGAAATAAAGGTTTCACATAAGCTCCCATTACTATCAGGCTTCTAATGGAACGATTTGAAAGAACCCTATGTACATACTTACGGACCCCTATGTAGACATTCCAATTCAAGAATTCAGGTCGAATAGTGAAGGCCATTGTAGCACTGACGAAGAAAGATACATTGAATTTCGTACTCCTAGATTTTATTAGGACATAGAAAAGGGCACACTAGACTTGGCAGTTTTTCTACAAAATGCTTAGTAAAATATTTTCTTTACCTACTTGAGTTTTTCAGTCAAATTATACTTTTTACTAGACGTCGCGCGGGACTTCGCTCCCGTCGTTCTTTATTTGGCCACTTCTGAGCTCCTTTTAGCCATAGCGTGATGTTTGACTGGCCTGTTGGTCTAGTGGTTAGTGACCCTGACTGCTAAGCCGGAGGTCGTGGGTTCGATCCCCACGCAGGACAAATCTTTGTGTGATGAGCATAAAGGTTTGTTCTGTGTCTGGGTGTAAGTTATCTATAATATGTATGTATTTACAAAAAAAAAGAAATGTATTTAAGTAGTATATCAGTTGTTTAGTACCCATAACACAAGCAAATATAATTGCTTACTTTGGGACTAGATGGCGCTGTGTGAATGTGGTAGAATATTATTATTATTATTATATAGCCTATGTTACTCAGTGATAATGTAGCTTTTTAACGGCAAAAGAATTTTTGAAATCGGTCCAGAATTTTTTAAGTTTATTCGTTACATATTGCCTCGGTAGCGCTGCGGGAAATAATATAATATTCTACCACATTCACACAGTGCCATCTAGTCCCAAAGTAAGCAATTATATTTGCTTGTGTTATGGGTACTAAACAACTGATATACTACTTAAATACATTTTTTTTTGTAAATACATACATATTATAGATAAATTACACCCAGACACAGAACAAACCTTTATGCTCATCACACAAAGTTTTGTCCTGGGTGGGGATCGAACCCACGACCTCCGGCTTAGCAGTCAGGGTCACTAACCACTAGACCAACAGGTCAGTCGAAATGTATACGACTGCTGTGCAAGAGGTCCCGGGTTCGATTTACGGGTCGGGGGAAAATGGCATTGGGCTTTTCTATCATGAAACTCCAGTATTGAGATTTTCCCGGAGTTTGGTAAACAAATGTTCCTGGTTAATGACAATAGGCTCGCCATCTATTTCATGGGACCAAACATAGCTGGCGAAATGTGGGTGTAAAACACCTCTGCCTACCCTTTTTGGGAAAAAGGCGTGATGCTATGTATGTTTTTATGTTTATGTTACATACAAAAATACAAATCTTTCCTCTTTATATTAGTATTTATATTAAATAGATGTGACTGTCAGCGTGACGTAGCAGTTAAGGCCTCGCCACTAACATCGCTGTACCGATTGACGTGGGTTTGATTCCCACACGAGGCATATTTGTGTGATTCATAGATATTTGTTTCAAGTCTGGGTGTATTTTGTGTTCGTTCGTTGTATGTTTGTAAAGTCTCTCACGACACAGAGATTATTCCCTGGTGCAAAGTAAAAAAAATATAGGTGTAAAACTATAGTATAAAATTCTACAATAGTTGCCAGACCTGAATAAATATCATTACCAAAATGTTGGCAAAGCCCTCACTTTAAAGAAATGGAATATAACAAAGACAATCCGTAGATAAGTATTGAAATACAAAGAAGACCTAAACAAATAATGTATGGATATAAAGGGATCTAAATACATTCGCAACAAATCTTTCAGGGATTCATTCGACTATAAACATCCATTTACAAATCTTACCTTTTGAAACGTAACGGTATCTGAAGTGCGTATTCCCAAAAACCTCTGCATATTGACAAGCCCTGTTGAGTAATAGTACGTAAATCCGTTCTGACAAACACTGACACAATCCCTCCGTGTCCGCCAAAGGCCGACGTATTAAAGCATTGAAAGGACAGGATTGCCCAATATCTGAACCTCTAATTCCAACGAGAATCGACTAAATCCACTTACATTTCCTTATTCCCTATTCATTTTATGAAAATCTTTCTAAAAAGCTCTTTGTTATCGCTTAACAACAGGAAATAAAATACTATTTTCTTTGGTCATTCCCTTGAAATTACATTTTTGCTTGCCATTTTATTATTAACTTGTATTTTACCGTCCGTCTGCCCTGACAAAGTGTAAAATAACTGAATAGAAGGTAAAAGTGGATGTTTTATAAAATGTTTTCATAATTCTTAAACGAAATTAAAGTTCCGGTACTGTAACGGAGGTTATACGTTTATTCAGGGTTAAAGAGGGAATTTATTTTAAAAATCCAATTGTAAAAAATGTAATATGTACAAAAATAATGTTAGATAAACTATTATTATTCAAAATTTTCTTCTGCTTCAAACGGATTTACGTATAATATTAATATTATATTTTATAATAAATATATATATTTATACTATTTTATTTTATATATACTATGTATGTATTTAGACCTTGATATATTATATAACTATTTATCATAAATATTATTTTTATTCTATGTTACTACTTATATATTGTATTTAACTTATGTATTTAGTCAAATCTCAATTTTTCTTTTATTTTTGCACCTACCATGTTCTTCTCTGCATCACCCTAAGGTTGGCAGGTAGACAATGCCTTTGGCATTAAGCCCACCATTGTACCAACATGTGCATAAAGTTTTTAAATAAAAATAAAATAAATAAATTCATAAGGCGTATAATGATGCGGTTGGCGTGCAAGCGGGGTAGTTATCTATTCATACATATGTCGGTACCCTCCACAATTAAAGCCTACACACCCGTAAAACATTAAAGTAACACATGTTTAATTACTCAGCGTAGCGGGATGACCTATGGCTTTGTATGTTTGTCCCCGTCTGAAGTTTGGAAGAGATCCTTGATTTTAACAGTCAAACAGTGGCGATGTTTGTGCAAACATAATATGCAAAGTAGGTGCGGGCGGGCGAGATACGGGCCTCGCTAATTATGTGGGAGCACGGCGTGCTGCGTCCGACCAGTGTCCTACATTCGGGATGGCTAATAAAAATGCAAAAAATGTGGCAAATTATCAATTATAATTAGCCACATGCTTCGTAGGTGGTTTTGAATATAACCCTTTTGGTACGTGCGATGACTTACACAGTATTGTTACGTAAACAACCAAGTTCAATATAATGTGGAAAGGAATCTGTTTCTTCTCGGTCAGTGGTACGTTGTGAATGTAGACTACAAATATTGACCCACTCTTTGCTTGTTCGACAAACACAGCACATGTTACACGTGACTATTTAACGACCTTATTTTTTCAAATACAGCGCAATGAGTTACTACTTATTACGTTTAAATTTGTTTAAATTGAAAACAAACCTTTATCTTATTTGAACAGAACTAAAAGGGTTCTGTTTTGAGTATACGCTGTTATCTTTCGATGCTCACAACTTAACACCTAAATATCGCTTTTCTACCGGATGACACCATGATTTATTGTCAGTAAGACGAGCTAGCAAACGAAGGTTTATCTCCCCTAAGTGCAACTTATATAACACCAAGATGTTTGAGATATTTCAATAAATCACAAAATGCGTGTCGAATTTCAAAAGTAAAGTCCCCTTCTGTTATTTCTTTTTGTCGGGGCGCGATCCAAGGGTTGGAAGGAATGTTAATCTTTAGAGCTCATTTTTAATCACGTGTCTAGAGCGTATCGAATTTTTTGTGATCGAGTAATCCTATTAGTTTAAACGATTATCGATTATATTATGTACGTAGGAAACATCGAAGCGTTAAGACAATGTTGTAATTTGTAAACATGTTTGTTGCGTCCGAGTGTAAGGAGATTGATAAACGATAGCGAAGCGTGGGCGGTGAGCGCCAACATTACAAAGCAATGTTAAACATTTGTTTTGTTCTATAGATTATTCTGTAAGATGTCTTGTTAGTAAATATTTTACTATGATGTTACGTCGCAGACAGACGTGATTTGCATCTTGACAAAACACAATAAAATTTGTTTGTAGAAAATGTTTTGTCCCGTCTTCTATTAGGGTCTTAATAATCTTTCGTCTTACGAAAAGTTATTGTGATAAATTTTCACTAGTATGTATAAGTATAATATATTTATTTGGATTATTAATATTGCACTCCACAAATTGGTTTGCCTCTATATATAATTATTTATTCGTGTTTCATTCAAGTTACATTCAATAGTTCTTAACCAATTATTTGGGATTAAGATTTTGAAATCTTTCCATTAATCTAAAGAGAAAGAATGTTTGTTTAGTAATCTTTCTATGCGATAACAGAATTGAATTGTCTGTTTAATTTGTTTATCAATATTTATTTTAGTTTACGATAAAATGTTTTGTAGAGTTTGAGCTGTTGTGTTAACAAGCAGTCAAAATAATATATTTGAGATTTAGAGTACGTCAATATTGGTTCGATAAATTCATTTTTCGAACTACTTGTTGTATTACGTAGTGCTTTGTAAATAATTGGAATAAAAGACAGGCTACCTTGGGAACCTTTTAAATCAAACAAAGAATTTCATTTAGAAGAAAGAATTCGAATTTTAAAAATGTTAAAGTTGCATCTCTGCGGCCAGTTTGCCGTGAAGGCTGCATCGTGTGCATCGTGAATGTAATGAATACCTGTCAGGCGCGCGTGTGGGCGATCCACCGGGGCCGCTCTAAGTCGAACGCAAACATTTACCCTTCGCTCAACAGTAATTGTTTAAAATTGAGCCTAACTGTGTGGGCCTCGCCTGTTGCCCGAGTCCTGCCATACACTCAAATACGCCGTCTTTCTTTGTCCATACACAATAAGTACCCACTAAGTGATACCGGGATTCGAATGAATTACGCGTTAAATAAATCGCGTATGGTTTTGTGTGTGTGTTTCATGCGTTTTGTAATTGAATCTTCTGCTTCAATAAATAGAGATATCGACAAGTTAATGGAATTAATTGGATGTTGGTTGTAAATTAAAATGGCCGCTTCGTTAATTTTAAGCCTCGCATTTTGTATAAAATAATCGGTGTTACGGCCACCTAATACTATAGTAAATTAGGGTGTTTCGGAGCTGTGGCACGGCGGGCATGCTGACGCGAACAGTTTCAGCTGATTTATGCCGCCGTTATCAGGATTATACTGTTGTCACTAAGCTCTAACTATAAAGCATTAAACAACGGTTGCCGTGAAGTAACCACTTTAATTAATTGTCTTATGACACAGCCATTTTGTGAACACAATTTTGTATTATCTATTCTATTTTAGCTTAATTCGATTTAATACTAAGCTCCCTTGTTAGGTTGACAACGCAGAATTGCTAAATTCTACTAAGATATGACTCTTACAAAATATTAAAGAACCTAGCACTTACGTTATACCCATTTGACTGTCACCGTGGGCTAGCAGTTGAGTTGCTCGCATCGCCACTAACATCGCCAAGTTAGTGGCGAGGCAGGCACTAACGTGGATTCGATTCCCACGCGGGATGAATATAATTATAATTCTTAGTACTTTCAGCCCTTCGACTTTATATAGTCCTATGCGACACAGGGCTGTATCCTGGGGTAGACGATGTTTAAAAAGAAAAAAAAATTGAGTAGATATTACTTTCATATAAGATTAGAAACTATTTTTGTAAATAAGTAAAAGAAATAACATTTCTTAATAAAATAGAAGATAAAATCCGTGTGCACCACATTTCTAAATGATGAACAGCTAGATAAACAAAAGCAAAAACTAAAAATAAATCAGCCTTTTGCTTTATAAATGGAAAATAGAACATGATCAGGGGTTGGAAGAAGCACAATGCACAACCAGTGGACCATTGCGATGGCACAAAAGACTATTGTTCTTGCCATGTCGAATGTATCGGACAGAACGCCAATACGTGAACTTTATTACTAGAATGGTAGAAAAAGTAAAAGGCTTGGGTGTTATTTTAACCCTCTAAATGTACAATTGGGTCAAATTAGTTACATAACGTGTCACCTAATTTAAAGTATTGTCTTTTATTGTACTGATATAATATGATTAATTTATTGATACGTCGCAGAATGTAGGTAATTAATTCACTTTAGATTTAATTGTTTTTTTTTTGTTGCAAATATGAATTGGGTGACGGTGTCTGATAAATTAGAAATTTAAAATGGCTAGACATAAAATTCTTTTGAAAATATTTTTTTTTGATAAAACTGCAAAAATTGCTGCCGAAAGTATTTTTACTCCCATTTTGCGCGTTACATTAATAAATCACATACAACCTTTCCCAAAAAGGAGTCCGTAGGTGGGTCGGTGAAAACAATATAGAAATCCATTTGGTAGTTTTTGAGTTGATACATTACAAAATCCAGTGATAAAAATAGGCAATCTAAAATGACGCGATTATAGCGGTTAGAAATAACTAATAATGTTTTGCAACTAGAACAGAACATCCGCGGCCCGTTCATCATAATAATTCTAATTATTGTTGCGGCCAGTCTAAATCAATTTCGTCCCGCCACCGCACTCGATTTACGAACACATTTCTATAATAAAACAGATTCACGTACGATGTGGTGCACGACGTAATAATTTAGCTCTTAAATGGCGCATACACCACTGTTATGACACATAACTCCCGACATCCTTCGTTTTAAAAACAAAACTCAACAATTGTACCAGTATTATTAAATAACTCTGTGTATTTACTTCGAACGCGGTAATTTGGCTTGGCAAATAGACAAGCATGACCCTACGGTCACAATTTGGCCCGAGAATGCCCCTCGGCCTTGCTTGAACTTCGGTAACATTGTTACACCGTCCCCTGCATCCCTCGAGGCGCCGAATGTCCCTACATCTGTTCCCCAAGTCCACGTATAAAACTTTAGTGTACTTTACAATTTCATTTTACAGATATTGCACAATAAATCATGATGAGCAAGAGTTTCAATCGGTCTCTTTGTTCCGTGGTGGTTAAGCTCGATGCTAAAGGATCTCGGCCGATTGCAATTGAAAAACTGCAGCCTCATTTTCTTCGAAGCTATTGTTTTATCTTTTATTTCAATAGGGTTTCCTGTTTTAATACTGGAGCTAATTGTTTTCCTCGGAGATATCTGTATTCAGTCTACGTTAACAATGGGGGGTGCACGAAGATTGACCAAGATTTCTCTATTTAACTGAACAGGTGTCGTTTCCCAGTATAAAATGTTTTTCTATCGTGTTGCCTCCAAGCGATTCGACGTCCCCCGGGGCTGTAGCAAGTCGTCTTAATAGACTTAGAGACGTACCGTAGACTGCATCCCTTGGGGCTAACGTGTCCCCGACCCACCCTATGCTATGCCATCAAAAAAAATGAGATTAGCTTCTTTTGTTGTCCCACTCGTTTATCTAGAGACATTTCGTTTAATTCTGTGGCTTAAGCGAATTTTTAATGTGAACCGACGTTCTTTGTGTAAAACTTTTTACTTTGTTGCAATAACCAGAAGCAGAGTAACGTTTTAGGAATCATAAACAATATGCTAACGACGTAGCTCGGCTCATAAACAGTGGAAAACTGGGCATAACGTTTGTTGTAATGGCGAAACTTCAATTTACCTAGTTTTAGAACTCCACTTGGTGTAAATTGCAAAACGGACGTAAAACATATTTCAGCTGAGAATAATATCATCGAAATGTTATTTCACACATCAGTAACGTGTTAATCGAATGCATTAAAATACTCCAGCAGCGACAATAACCGCACAAAATATTAACAAATGCAAATAAAAATCTTTCCACTGTAATTACCAATATGCGAATTTCATGTTACCATTATGTCGTATCAGCACGTGCCCACGACATAAATATTCACATTATTACGTTGCCCTAACGTTGCGCGATTTTTTTTCTTCTCCCATTCTGCATTTATATGTGAGGGGATCAGGGCGTAACATATCGATGCAAAGCGACAGAGGGTGACGCCATTCGCCTACTGTTTACCCATTATTTGCTATAATGTGGGTGAAATTTAGCTTCGTACACCGTGCAATAATTGTCTCCGCTCTTTTATTGGAAACGCTTTTATTTATGGCAGCAGGGATGAAATCCCGGATTATTTGGCTAACAAATTATATCGAATCTGTTAAGAATAGGACGGGCCTGTCAATAAATCAATGTGCGGATTTATTGATGAAAGCCGAACAATTTTTCTCTATACAATTTTGTGCAGTCCCCCGATATTGATGACGATGTAAAAATAGAATCGTTACGGCAGCTATATGATCATTTGTAGTCATTAGTAGCGATAAATGTGTAGTTTTGTGAACATTCATTTATTTTTATTATAGACTAGAAGTCGTGCGGGTCTAACTAAGCCAACGTCTGTTAAATATTCTATAAAAGTGCTAATCCGACTGACATACAATTAGTTTGTTCTCATGGGATCCGTTATATCGTATGGTAAATGACACACAAGGGATGGATTTTCTGAGGGATTTATAATCACATTCAGCGAGAGATGGGTGATAATGACACAGCATGATCTTACGAATGAGTGGCTGTAACATCTGGTATAGTTTTTAAACCACTTGGGTGTGCTTATGTAGTTTTACGTAAGTATAGATTAAGCTAGTGACCATATTCATTACTTATGGAGTAAATATCATAATTGGTAAACGATGAATTAAACTAACGTTAATACGTTACGTAACCTTAACATATTAATGACTTCGTGGAAAACGATACCCCTTTTTTTTTTACCACATTTACACAGCTCCTTCTAGTCCCAAATTAAGCAATAATATTTGTTTGTGTTATGGGTACTAAACAACTGATATACTACTTAAATACATTTTTTTTTTGTAAATACATACATATTATAAATAAATTACATCCAGACACAGAACAAACCTTAATGCTCATCACACAAAGATTTGTCCTGGGTGGGGATCGAACCCACGACCTCCGGTTTAGCAGTCAGGGTCACTAACCACTAGACCAACAGGCCAGTCGAATCGTCTTGCAATAGAATTTACGATATACAAACTACGAATGTTATTATTATATTAACAAACCAGAAGTCGCGCGGGGCTTCGCTCCCGTCGCTTTTGTTTGGCCACTGCTCAGCTCCTATTGGCTGTAGCATGATTTTATATAGCCTTTAACCTTCCTCGATAAATGGGCTATGTGACACTAAAATAATTTTTAATTCGGATCAGCAGTTCCTGAGATCCTAGCGTTCAAACAAACAAACTCTTATTTTTATAATATTAGTATAGATTTACGTATTGGGGACAGAAATGCTAATTCCATCCAAATTTGAAACAAAATTATTTTGTTCCATGTGATATCATACTCACAACAGTATGACCATAAATATAATATTTGGAACATATTATAATAATATTCAAATAATGATAACATAATATCAGACGTCTAATAAATGAACTGGAATATTTCAATTAGGCAAATTCAATTAAACGATGGATATTAATCTGTCAAATATCCGTCACTCTAAAATGGACGGACATAATAACAGCTTGTTGTAACTGGGTCAAAGTCAGAAATTAGAACGAATGACTAAAAACATTGTATATTAAATAAGTCTCCAACAAAAACAAAGTTTATTGTAATAACAAATATATTTTAGACGTGCCATATTTTCGTAGAAGAGAAAGATACGGGAATAAATAAAATGAAATTATCCGAAATCACTCAGTAGATTACATATATTTCTGGCACAAATATTGTCTAGGTCGGACAGGGAGGAAAACAATGAAATATAGAACATATAGGAGCCACAGGGCATGCCAGAGTGATTAATGAATCCACACCATAACAAATATGTCGTATACGTAAACGTATTCTGGGCTCGGAGTAGCAAGCAAATGTTCGTGTCGAAAGCGTTATTTATAAAATCATGACGCTCTTGATTAAGTGTTGTTACTGTTTCCTATTTACTACACAACGATTGTTGAGAATTTATGTTTTAAAAATATATCGGACGAAATAGCTTGTTTTTATTATTATAATTAGGTGAGGCAACGTTTGAGCCAATCGTTATAATTAATTAAGTGATTCCTTTTATAAAAAACCTCAAAATATTTGAAGATTTTATACCCTTTTTATTACAAAAATTGTGGTCGAGTTTATTATTTATCTTAACAGAATAATATTATAATGATATAGGAAAGAATACAACCGTGTAGTGACGGATTCAGAATATATAATGTCACTACCCGATCTCAACTCGTGGGTGCCGTAAAAGGCGACTAAGGGAGTAACCGAAGACTGTGAGAAAAGGAAAATTCGAAACAAACCCCGTACCAACCCGTTTGACCAGCCGTAATATGGTAGGCTAAATTCCCTACACATTCTTTGGAGGAGACCCGTGCCCAGCAGTCCCTACTGCTGGGCACGGGTCTCCTCCAAAGAATGTGCCCTTTTGTGGGTTGGAAAAAAATGAAGATAGGAAAGAGAAAAAAAGCAATGCTCCTCCTCATGGCATTAAACTAGATTCCTGTCTCTATCTCTTGAAAGAATATTCTGAGGAATTCAGTTTCCTCAACGATAAACGAGCAATAACATTATTGTTATAAACCTTTACTTGTTACACAGCAGAGCAAAGGTCTCCCCTTCAATAACATAATACAGAGAAAAATAATGGTTACTACCGAAGTTAAAGGTTTTTTTTATGTGACTGTAAGCTCTGACTTACACGACGCCCTTTGCCTTACACTTACCACAAACAGTAAACCTTCCCCTCTGTCCACTTTTACGACTTGCATAGCCCGATAAGCAGTCGATACAGTATACTGAGTAGGATTGCAATGCCCTTGGTGACGAACAAGTAATGCTGGTAAATGTAATGGCATTAAAAATAAAATGTTTGTGATATTTTGACGGACCTGTTGGTCTAGTGGTTGGTGACCCTGACTGCTAAGCCGGAGGTCTTGGGTTCGATCCCTACCCAGGACAAATCAGAGCATGAAAGTTTGTTCTTTGTCTAGGTGTAATTTATCTACATATAATATGTAGGTATTTCCAAAAAAAAAGTATTGAAGTAGTATCTATATCAGTTGTTTAGTAACCATACCATAAGCAAATATAATTGCTTAATTTGGGACTAGATGGCGCTGTGTGAAGGTGAATTATTTTGTTATTAGCAATGATACTTTCAGCTGAGTATCAGCTAATTGATTAATGAATAGTCAATAACTAGCAATTTCAGTGGCAGTAGCTTCGTAGCTATATGCCACTGCAATCAAATGACTCAGGGCCCATGCATAATTTTTTTAAAGACAGCGTCCTCCTTTGGTACTACCTAACCCTGTTTCAGATACAGACACAATTAACGGCAAAAATGTACATCCAGGTTCCAAAACAAATATCTAGGAATTGCACAAATAACTATCTCGTGTGGGAATCGAACCCACTCGTTACTCGGCAAAGCGATGTCATTGGCGAGGCGACTACCTCAACCACTGCGCCACACTTTAGTATTTATATTCTCTAGTACCTAAGGATTCTCCAAATTTTCATTGTGATAAAAATTATAAAGTTATTGTAAGGTATAGTCCACCATAATAATTGTTTTCTCTACCACTTTTAATAAAAAAATTCATTCCATCAAAATTAAAATTCAATAAGACTCAATATTATTAATGTTAACGTCGTGCATTGATGACAACTCAACGTTGTCATTGATGTCACTTGCAAGCAAAAATAGACCTTATTGTTTTGTGATATGCAAACGACATTTACTCAAAGCAATTTTGTTGTAGTTCTATGAAAACATTGTATAGCAAAAATGTTATCTCGTAAAATGTAGCAAGTTATTTCTTGATAAGGTTGCCGCCAATATAGGTTTCTAGTGACTGAATAAGGAAGGAGGTATACCAATGATATTGTATATTAACCTCTAAGCTCGTGCCACGGCACGGATCTTCTCCAAAGAATTGTGGGAGAGAATTTAATCAACTATACCACGCTGGCCAGACGGGTTGATATAGGGTTTATTTCGAATTTTCCTTTTCTCGTAGTCTTGTCTGCATAAGGTAGTACTCTCTTAGTCGCCTTTTATGACACCCACGGGTTGAGAAAGGGTAGTGACATTATGTATTCTTAATCCGTCACAACACGGAAAAAAGTCTTACTCTTCATAAATAAAATTAAAAACATGACAACCTTCCAAATAAAAGCAAACTATAAAGAGAATACTTTGAATTTAAAATAACAGCATATTTTTGTTGAATTAAAATATTTCCCAACTTTTTGTTATTTATACGATGTTAAATATGATGAAATATTACTGTAATCGCAGCTTTAGAGGAGCGCTGTTAGAAGCCTGTCTACGTATCGCGACAAATTGTGATGTATTTACTTACAACCAACCTCCAAAGCAAAAATAAGTAGGTACCCGTATTTTATCGAAAAATAACCTAAGTAGTATTTTTATTGGATAGTCATTTTATAAGTCAACTCTCACAAAATGATATCTAGACATATTTTTATAAAATGAAATAAACGTTTTAGACAAATAATAATATTATTGTTGTTTGTTTTAGTTTATTTAACTAGTACCTATATAATGTTATTTGATAAAACAATTGGTTTCAGAATCTTTGAATAACGTGAATATAAAACATTTTGGATTTTTGTAAGAACTCGGTATTAATCTAACTTTATTGAAACCAAATATAAATTTCAAAATCAAATAATATCAGTTTTTGTATTTCTATTGTAAAACTAATAAGAACTAGGGTTACGATAAACAAGCATTGGTTAGTATTTCGGTATTATGTCATGTTTTCTATAATCCTTTTTTTTATGTCAAACGACGTGCTTCGGCGAATTTAAAATATTTTTACTTATTACAGGTTTTTTTATTACTAATAGTGATGCCATTATTTCTAAGTAAAGGATATAAGATTTAGAGAAATATTTAATTAACAATGAGCAGACGTTCTCTGGCGGAAGACCGAGTGTTATGGCGCCTGTCAGGAGAGGCCTATGTCTAGGAATGACTGAGATGATGATGATGATAAAACGTTCTCTCTTTTATCCCTACGTTTATTCTATGATACCTACTTTGGGGTAAAATACAATTGTTTAGACGTAATAGACGTGTGTTCATTGATAATATAATAATTTTGAATTTTTTACATAAAACAGCATAAAACCATATTTTTTGTCAAGATGTTTTGTACGTTAAGATATGCTTTATATTACTAAGAATCAGTAAAACACTACTTAAAATAATACAACCGTAAAAAACTGCACACATTTTAAACTCAAACGAAAAACAAAATGGTCAGCTAATAAAGCTGTCTCCTAAATCGCTGCGGTGATCCCATTTCGTCGAGCACCGTACTTCATAATGCAATGAACGCACCATTACACCTCTAAATTACAAGTCGGACAGACGATATGTCACATTGCTTTATAATGCAAATATCTCGTAAACCCTATTTGAGACACAAATATATTTAGAACATACAAATTGAAGCGAAATTGTCTGGAGATCGAGTTATGATTACTTTAGATGATGCGTGGTGAATTATTTTTGTAATAAGTGTATTAATTGGCCGCTTTTTTCACTAAATTGCATCAACTGTAATGTTTAGTACGAAGTTAATAAAACTAAGTGGGTATACCAACTCTCTACAGTTAATTGAAAATGTCATTAAAATTGCCTTGCGCTATTTATGTACTTAAATTTTAATTACTTCGAAATTTGAACAAAAGCTATAAACGTCATACTAAATTACAGTATTATTAAAAATCACGAGGTCTTTAACTTTGAGTGAAATTCCGTAGTACCGTACATTTAAAGGAAAAAAAGGAATCCATAAAATATCATTTCGTTATCTGTCTGTCTAAAAATTTTTAGTGAATCATAAACTAAATTATACTTGTACTTCCCATTGACATCGAATGATGGAATATCTCATAAATCAAAGTCTCAAAGTAAAAATAAAGGATAAAAATCGAATTAGCAGAAATAAACGAGAATATATCGTTAGAAAACTGATTAAATAATGTATGATTGATGTAAAATAATGTATACATGTGCATTAATAAGTTTGTTTTTGGTAAACATGACAGATAACATTAATTACCAAGTAAATCTCGACACGCGAATGCAGCTCGTGCTTTCAAGACTGTTTTTAATTAACCATAATTTGAAGCCACTCTTCACTTTTCCGCCGAATAATTGTCATGTTACTCACCAGAAATGCTTTCAAAGTGTACACTTAAAACGTAATTCTTGGTTTGGTATTATAATTACGCTTTTCACGCGTAAGAGAAGCAGTAAGTTTAATAATCAGTACTTATTGCTAAGAGCACACATGTAATGATACATTGTGTAAACTTGTACATGGTAATGATAAGCAATGAGAATATATTATTAAATAAATATGCAATAAATATAGATATTATGGATTTGCAATGTTTGCCTACACTTGCAAGCTAAGAAAGTGGCAATGCATAAAGAAATACAGTATTGTATGTTCGTCAAAGTACTAAATGCCATAATAAATAATTTTCATAGGGTTGTTGTTGCTTGAATATCGCACGAACAGTCGAAAAGAATTGTATGTTAAAAATCAATAGAGGGCAAATTTTATCCTTAGAATTACCAGTTTTTTATTGACAGTGCGATATCTCTTCTTTTAATATGTCAACCTGGACCTTACAACTAAGTGTGAATGATAATGTATGGACACAAAGCATCAATCAAAATCGATTGAAACTCCTGATCACTTATATGGCTATTGTTTATTTTAAATACTGATGGCTTGAATTGATTGTTCTTTTCTGTAATAACAACTATATTTATGAAATAAAATTTACATAATTTATTATTTATATTAGGTAGAATACTCCTTGCTTTTGCTTTCCAAAATTTTAACCAAATAAAATTTTATTTTAGGCTTAATAAAATAATCAATAAATTAGGAATGTGAAACGTCAAAACTAGAGAGTTTTGACGTCTCACATTCCTAATTTATTGATTATTTTATGTCATTATGTCATATAATATAATATATATCAGCCCAATGATGTCCTCTGTTGAACATAGGCCAATGTTATATAAAACACGCACTATGTAATATTTTAATTTTATTTAAAACACACTAATCATCATCAGCGACCCATTAAGTCCCACTGCTGGGCTCGGGTCTCCTCTCTCCACTCACGCTGGCCTAGTGCGGGTTGGTGGATCAGACATACTCATAGAATTTCTTCTAGGGTATGTGAGTTTCCTCACGATGTTTTCCTTCACCATTGGCAGATGGTAAGTCACTTGACTAGTACCTATAAATTCCACAAAGTGAAATCCACATTGGTACTGCCGGTCGGGATCGAACTCGAACTGCGTGATTTGCACGCCGGTCCCTTATCCATTCAGCCACCATCGCTTATAACACAAACTAATATGAAGCAGCAAAAGAAAAAGTGCCCTGGTACGGTCCACATTATTGAATATAAAAATAAATTTGCCTTCAACACATAACGTCGAGTGCAATATTTACAAACAGTACTATTTTGGTATGCATCGGGGTATATATTTTATTACTCTTTCACTGTGCTTTTTATGGACTGTGAATGACTTGGAGCATCTGTGGTGGATTTCAATTTCCTCTACTCACCGAACTTCCGTTACTACGTATTGGTGATAAAAAATTAACCACTCCTTTATTTTTCATTTCAAAGTGTGAAGCACAAGAATATCTTTAGTGCTTCCATTAAAATTTATTTATATGCACTTGTCTTTGTTGACGCGGGACATATTTTAGGCTTGCGTCAAACTTAGTTTATTGTGCGCAAAATATACGTATCATTAAATAATATTTATAAATATCAATAGAATTAAGCTCACTACTATACTAAATCGTATTATTATAGTATGTTATACTACAGCTCACTACATTCACGGGTCATGTCACATGTGGAAAAAACAAGGAACTCTATTGGTTGTTTGCCAATACTAAATTGGTATTCTAATAGTAAATAATTACACAATAGACGTAGAAAATAAATAAAAATAAGAAAGGAGTCATCATCAGCAACCCATTAAGTCTCACTGCTGGGCTCGGGTCTCCTCTGCTCTAACTAGAGAGCTGAGAGGGTTTAGGCCATAATCCACTCACGCTGGCCTAGTACGGGTTGGTGGATTAGACATTCTCATAGAATTTCTTCTAGGGTATGTGGGTTTCCTCACGATGTTTTTCTTCACTGTTAGCAGATGGTAAGTTACTTGACTAGTACATAATTATAAATTCCACAAAGTGGAATCCACATTGGTACTGCCGGTCGGGATCGAACTAGGACCGCGAGATTTGCACGCCGGTCCCTTATCCATTCAGCCACTATCGCTTTTTGAAAGGAGTCAGTATTCATAGATTTAGAATAAGCGTTCTTTAAACTTAAATTACATAACATCATATCGTAGATATAGTATCACGTTTTATCAGAGAAAACCTCCAATTCTAGACTAGAAATCAACGTTGGCCTGGCAGAACTGCCATTGCGCCACTTTCCATAAAAATATTATTCTGATGTCTCTTAGAAAAATAATAATTAAACAAGAAATTCGTAGATTAATTGCGATATAATAAAGCACGTTCATAACGTAGCATTAATTTAGTAAAAGTAGGTTAATATTTCTAATAAAAATGGCGCCAGTCTATTAATAAAATATACAGTTACATACGTAAATAAAACTAATTTGAACGCAATAAAAATGTAACAAGTTCATTAAAGAGACTTGAGAAATTAATTCTTGTGTTGTTGACAAAGTCATTCGGTCCCCAAATGTGCGCAGCCGCAGACATCAACATGCTTACATATACGTTACGTTTCAAACATGTGGCACCAATTAAAGTTCTTTTACAGAGAGGATAATAAAGATAAGAGTTGAATAATGATCTGTGAAGAAACGTTTTACGAATGACTGCCACTTGTATAAGTGACAAACTTATAAATAAACTATTTTACAATGTTACGAAGTATATCGGTGCATCTGTAACTAAACAGTAATAGGTATCTGACATTCGGGCTTATCTGCATTTCAAAGTGATGATTCAATAAAATTAATATTTGAAGTTTATTGTGTTTTTCAAGAATAAAATATTTACTGCCGTACTCAGAAACGTTACTTAACTTTAAAGTTTATTTAGTAAAAATGTGTTATCCTTAAGTCTATACGCCTAAAGACTATATTCAATGAAAAAAATGTGTCAATGACAAGGCTTAGTAGGCGTTTTGGCCGCTGAGTTTCGTCCGATCCGTCGAAACAGGAATTTAACTAAATATTGCATTATTACTACTTATATAATTTTATTAATAACTAGTACATTATTGTTATGTAAATAGCTACTTTTACTTTTAATTTTAGCCCTCTTCCTCTCTCCTAATTATTGTGCTGTACACGACAGGGTCCATAATTGTAACCTACATTATACCTACCACCTATTTGTACATTATGGAAGCAATAAATGATTGAGTATTGATGATGATTGAGTATATTCATTATTATTAACATTTTTGATGGTGTTTCGGACGAATTTGATTTTTACTTAAATAATCACTCAAAAATGTTAATAATAATGAAATTCCTGTTTCGACGGATCGGACGAAACTCAGCGGCCGAAACGCCTACTAAGCCTATGACAGATTACTGATAATTGACGTTTCTGAGTGCGGCAGTTAATATTAATTATTTAAATTTATATTGTATTTGTTCTGAATCATCATCACCATCATCATCATATCAGCCCAATGTCATCCACTGCTGAACATAGGCCTCACCTAACTTCCGTCACTTCGAGCGACATTGAAAACAAAATTTGCTTAGCTTTGGAATTCGTTGATACGAATTTGTGAACGCAATAGTGTTATTCGGAATGAAAACAAAACAATTAGACGCTTCTCACCAATTTCGTTTTAAGCTTTTTGTTGCGACCTAAATTCGAGGGAAATATGTAGACAATTTGACAGAGAATGGACAGGAGTGCTACAAACTCGAAACATAGACAATCTAATTGACTCGGTGTTCCAATTTGATTTTATTTTAAAATATTTATAGCTTTAGTGTAGCAGTATTTACAACTACAACAACACAAAAGACCTCGGGGTTCGTCTACAGGTGGGAAAATGAAAAAAAATGTTACTGGGTTTTTCTGTCTTAATCTCAGACTCAGTCCTATGTGTGGAACTGTGCTTAATTAAGGTGAATGTTCCGAACGCCTCCTCAATATATTTTACGGAGCATTATTTTCTCTACGCATAAACACTTTGTACATAGAACAATTCATTTTATCAACTGAATGATCTCCAACGAATCAAAGGTCCGGTCGAGGGTCATATGCGGTCAAGCAAATGACGTTTATGAAACCAATATTTTATAAAATATTTTATCAACATCAGCATCTGTTAATAAGATATAAGGTTGCAATCGCTGCTCTTTTTTAATAGCGATAAGGTTATTAAAAAACTAACTTGGATTAATCATGGTTCGTACAAAGTATATCTAACCGGAAAATAGTGTAGAATTTGTATTTCCAGAAGTTACTCTAATTAGGGAAGCTGTAGTTCACTTGCAACTGACGAGTTGCCTTTGCTATTATCATATTATAATGTCTTCAAAAAAATGATAATAATATGTTCATTTAATCCTTTTTTCCTGTCCGAGAACGTTACGTACTTTTCCACTCAATATATCCCAGCATGTCACGAGCAGTCATATCATATTTACCAAGTGAAGTGAATGTTCAATTAAGTGTCATTACTTATAATATGAATATTTCAAAACTTAATTTTATAATACCAAGACCTATAGTTTTAATGCATAAAATAAAAGTCCATAATAAATAAATACAGTAAACTGGCGAATAAATAAATATAATTACACGTTCTATGCAGTGAATGTCACTGTATTTCTTTAAAATTGCTCGCCAGCAGAGGCGCAGGAAACTGCAGTAATCATTTTGCATAAGCGAGCACTCGACGGGTTCAATTAAAATTGTAATTAATTGTTTTGCTCAGAGCACTGACAGGTTCACGGCGAACATCATTCACTTTTATATTTATGCGAATCCACTTGACAGGTGAAGAACGATGCTCATCTTTTTCTAATACGTGTTCACTTCATTTACATCTCCTTGGTACTCGAGTGAATATTGTAGATAGGTAAATCATTATACTCATACTTACATATACATAGAAGACTTAGTGAGATCAAGTATATATTTTAGGGTTGATGTTTTGGGTAATGACTAATAAATATTAGAGAAACAATCCCATCCTCATGCAACTCCTGTAAGCCAAGATTAACAGCCGATGACCTTTGTGAACACCAATTTTTGACACTCGGGAGTCGCAGGGAATGCTTAACCTACTGTCTTGAAACCCGCAACGAAATAAATCAGAAGTAAATGGACGAGTTGAATGACAAAGGCTTTGTAGCTTTTACTGCAAGCTTTGTCATTTTTAAAGTAACACACTCAATACATCATCGTTCCTGATGTACTTACTTTCATATAATTTAGTACAGTGGCAGTCGCTGTACTAAATTATATGAAATTACATTAACTATTATTGTTTTAAATATAAATGTCAAACTTATCAAAGGCAATAAATACGGTATAACAGTAATCTTGACATACTGTGATTGGTTAATATCTGGATATTCAGCAAATATATGGAGATAACTCTAAACTTACCTATTTATCGAAGTCGAGTGAAACTTGGGCGAATTTATCTTACTTTGGCATAGGCATGTAAACGACATTAAAGAGACGTTGCTTCGTAACTTCGGAAGCTGTATACCTAATACTACGTTCGTTGTCAAGATCATAATATTTCAATATTAATATCTTAAGAAACTTTGTAACATAAACGGTGCACCGTTTCAAGATAGTAGTTGATTGTCGTAATAATTATAACTTATGAAGAATGGAAATGCTGTGGGATATGTAATTTTACTATATAATTATTATTACTATAATATAAGAAAGAAAGAAAGAAAAATGTTTTATTATGTACGATAAATCAAATCAAATTATCAAATCATAATATAAATAAAAACTGTAATGGTTTTTATTTATATTACTTATGCAAATATTTTATCTGTAAATTATGATTTTTTACTATGTAAATGAGTGTGTAAATTATAAGAAAAAATTGTTCAGCCGTTTGAAGATTATCAGCTCTTTATTTATTTTTATTTTTTTTCCATTTGAGAAACACTCAGTTACAATAGACACTTAATAATAAATTTAATAAACTATACAAAAATCAAAGACTTTTTCCACTAATAACTTTAATTAATTAATTGAGGGCCAAACAAGTATTTAAAAGACATAATTATTTTTAGTGTTGGATAACCCATTTAAGTATAGACAAATGCTAGGCTTTATAACATGACGGTACGACCAAATGGAGTTGAGCAGCGGCCAAACAAAGACCCACCTAGTATTATTATACTCACTAATCAATCTATCTAATAAGTTTTTCGAAGCATTACATAGAGCCAAAACAATATATCAAAGACAACGCCTGCTTTGATAGTAATTTAGAAATATTAGCGATATCCGCTGGCTATTCTAAAGGTGAAAGTTCCACATCATCCTCATCGCTTGGAAACTATAGTGACCTTTATAGAAACCATTAATACTTGTGAGGGCGTTGCTTTTATTTATTGCCCGTCTAGATTCCAGCTTAAAAGCAATATTTTATTAGATTTCTACCCTATTTACTGCAATGTGTTATTATATTTGACTGACCTGTTGGTCTAATGTTAGTGACCCTGACTGCTAAGCCGGAGGTCGACGAATCATTGTGTGATGAGCATGATATATTGTTTGTTCTGTGTATTTATCTATAATATGTAAGTATTTACGAAATTAAAATTAAGTTGTTGTTGTTGTTTAGTACTTGTTTAGTACCCATTACATAAGCAAATATAATTGCTTAATTTGGGACTAGATGGCGCTGTGTGAACATTCACACATTTATAATTATATATATTTTTATTATATTCTTTATTTTAGTGGTTAAAACATTTAAAACATGAAATTACGTTCATAACACACTGTGTGTTATGGACGTAGTAAACCTGGGTCGAGTTGAGAAACGAAATTACTACATAGACACTGCATTTTAGTTTGAAAGGAAGGCAATACGTTCGCGATATCTAATATATTGCAGACGTCCAAAGGCTACGGTAACCATCAGGGGACTGATTTTGATAAATTACACACATCAACAGCAGACCAATGGATTAATATCGACCAATAACAGGCCGCAATATGGCGCGATTGACTTAGTAAGCCAATCACAGCTGTCGAATGAGACCATCGGCTTACCATTGTGTTACCAGACGCGGGCCCCAGGTGGGGCGCAGGCCTTTTAATCACCGTGTCATGGTACAAAAAGAAACACTATTATTTATGGTAAAAAACAAAATTATATACTTAATTTTTATACTTCACTTTAATATC
Organism: Laspeyria flexula; assembly: GCA_905147015.1. Lineage (NCBI taxonomy): Eukaryota > Metazoa > Arthropoda > Insecta > Lepidoptera > Erebidae > Laspeyria > Laspeyria flexula. The sequence goes on from LR989963.1 coordinate 8,459,203, forward strand.
AGATGACAAGCAGACAATGGCTGTGGTCATGTTACAAGTACGCCCAATATAACCTATTTAAAACGTCAAATTAAACCGCTGTGTATTACATTACATTACCAACGTGATGTAGTATAAATATGTATAATAAATAAAAAGTTTTTCTTTCTTTCTTCTTTCTTTCTAGTAGGCTAAATTCTCTCCACATTCTTTGGAAGAGACACGTGCCTAGCAGTCGTACGTTTATGAGTTGAAATGATAATGATGATATTACATTGATAAGTTTTCGTTCTATATTAAGCTTTTGTGGAGATATCGAGTATCGTAAATAGATACTCTATATCTAAATATAGAAAGAAAATCTTCTAACAAAGAATATGTTAGCCACATAAGTATCAAAAGACTTTGTATCGTACACAATGGGTTGGGATTGATCGCGACCCTTCGGACGAGCTTTTTATCAGGCCATGGCAGTTGAGAGACGTCCGTTGTCCCGCGTTCATATAAATAGGACTTGAGAGGCTGCGTAGATTAACCTGGAGTGGTACTAATAGCCTATCCTCTATGTCAATGGAAAAATAAGTTTTTGGTCACATTGTGACTAATCAATTTATTTCTCGTCAAAGCTATATGTTTTTATGAGATATATGTGAGTTTTAAATATATTTTTTTGGCATGAATTTGAGATGATGTAATAACTGAAACTAGATAACTAGAATCTACCTTTGTATCTGTTTATAATAGTCATTTCAATGACGAATGTAGTACTCAGTTACTTTGTGTCAAATGATTCGTCAATCAGATATCTCTTCCCAAAATCGACTTTTATTTTACAGTATATTAATTCTTGCGTATAATATTCTCCTCTTCCATAAATGAACCAGCTAATTAATCAAGAAACATGTTGACTCAACAATGTTTTGCATAATTATGACAGCTTGTAAGAACAAGAAGCCACAATGAGAATAAACTCACACTAAAACGTTTCCGTAATTCGGCAACAGTGCTCAATAAGACGCTGACAACACACAATAGATGTACCATCAATTTTGTTCAGTAAATCGTTCAATCTTGTATAAAATTCATGGGGTGTAGCAGTGAGGAGAATGATAAATAAGTCGGAGGCTCGGCCGAATATTCTCATTTAATACGTGACTTGTTTTGTGAAAACAACCCTCAGATATGAGTATCGCGATGGATTGTAATACCGGTACATGTTATCTATCACACGTTTTTATCAGTTTTTATTCATATTTCAAACGTTTGGTTTAAAGGCGGCGATGTGGCACGCAATCAAATGTTTTCCGGCATATGGGTCGCTGTGATAACATTTTTCATGGGTCGTTTGACATTACGTTACAATTGTTTTATTTTAAAACTGTTATGTACGTGATGAAATGTGAGTTAAAATATTTATTTATTTATTATTGTGGAACATAACTGGCCGACTGGCCTGTTGGTCTAGTGGTTAGTAACCCTGACTGCTACGCCTGAGGTCGTGGGTTCGATCTCCACCAAGGACAAATCTTTGTGTGATGAACTCAAAGGTTTGTCTGGGTGTAATTTATCTATATTAAGTATGTATTTACAAAAAAAAAATGAATTTACGTAGTATATCAGTTGTTTAGTAACCATAACACAAGCAAATATAATTGCTTAATTTGGGACTAGATGGCGCTGTGTGAATGTGGTAGAATATTTTTTTATTTATAATAGGCTAGCCAGTGGCCAATTTGAAGTTGGAAGAAGTTGGGTGGCTGTTACAAGTCAGTGGTAACAGCCACCCAACTTCTTCCAACTTTTTTTTCAACCAAACAAATTGGATTTAGCAATAACTGACATAAATAATATGCTACCTTACAATGTTATCTCTATGCAGAGACCCTACTATGAATTACAACGACTTAGTGGCGGTCGATATCGCTGTCAAATATTTAAAAATGACAGCGATTATATTTTACAGACATCTGACAGTCATGTCGACTCCGACTAAGTCGAAGTTGAAATTCATAGTAGGGTCACCGATGTAAGCCTACCATAGCGACGCTCAAGCTCTGAAGACCATTCTTTCTGTGTTAATGCTCAGTGGATTTTTTTAGATGTGTGTATCGGTCTTACGGGCTTATTGTTCTGATTGTAAAAGCTTGGAGTAAGAACACTTAACAATGCGTAAAGAAAAATAATTTGTTTGTTTTAAATGAAAATACAAACATAAATAAGTATGTAATTCCTTATAAAATATTCCTATAAAATCCTGACAGATACTTGATTACATCACTGCAGGAGGTATCATTCTGAATTTTAAATTTTATTTTTAAATTAGTTTAATAAATTGGTTTACTTACTTTAAATTTTGAGAGTATGGATAAGACATGAATTATTAGAGAACTAATTTAAAAAGTGAGGTTGGTAAGCTTGCCCTATTATTAACAAGTTGATATTCAAACTGGAAGAGTTATATTATTATAGAGTAAGTAGAAGAGGTACGTTTGAATGAGAGGAATTGGCATAATCTCTATCTAGGTACTTCAAGTGAAGACAACCGTGATAATAAATGTTTAGGTTTCAAGGATCATACACAATAATGAATACTCTTTCTGAAGATGAATAAAGAGTGAAGTACAGGTACTACTTAAGATTTTGGTAGGCTACCTGCAAGAGGCCAATCTTAATCAAAAGATACGAGAAGACGACCAACCCACTTGTTACTAAGCTGTCGTTTTAAAACAACGGTTAAGATTTTTATATATTGAAGAAAATGTGGTTTGTTTTCACTTTTCTTATAATAACAGGTGTCTTTAAACAACACAAATTTTCCAGATTTCCTTTTTTTGTTTTGTTTTTGTTCTAACACAACAATATGTCAGTCACATCTGGGTTAACGTCATATTTTAGTAACATTAAATAACTACACTTTTCCGTCATATATTATGTAATAAAAACTCTATGGAATATCACGAAACGTCTTCAAATATACATTTTAGAGATCCCAAACCACCAAACACGCACCGAAGATGGTCACCAAGGGGATTTTAGTGAGTAAAAATCTCATATACCTCCAGCGGTCTTCCCCTGAGGTTCTATGTGTTTGTAACATTTCCTTGTCATAAATAATATGTCGACTCCAACAGACAGTGTTAAATCATGACGGAATACACAATAAGATATTATATTCGTGCTGCTCCCTATAGATTATTAATACGATGACTGTTTTCGTTGTTAAGATGGTAGTCTTGCCACTAAAGGTGTAAACAAACAGGGACTCTAGTCTGCTAACACAAACGTAACACAATGGTAAGCCGATGGTCACATTCGACAACTGTGATCGGCTTACTAAATCAATCGCGCCATATTACCGGCCTGTGATTGGTCGATATTAGTTCATTGGTCTGCTATCGACGTGTGTATCTAGTCGAGTAGTCTTTAGCTTGATATGTCAAGTTTTTGCTTATCATAGATCATCAATTCATTTATAGGTCCTGTCAAGAATCATATTGAAATATGTAGTGTTTGTGTGTGTGTGTTTCTCGCTCAGAGAATTAGCATTGCCATTCAACGTGGCAATGCCGCCAGCCTTTTGGGTACGTTTCCAGTTGACAGTGATGCTGACGAATATTACGATGCCTAAACAAGTTTTCTTTGGGTTATTTGATTTTGTTTTTTTATTGTTTAAGTTTTCGTTTTAGTTTCCTTTTTTTTGTTTGTATTTAACTGTATATATAGTTTTATGTAAGTAGATGTTTAATTTAATTATTTTCATTATTATAATTATCATTCAATAAAGTATATAATATGTAGAGAAGTAATATTACAAATAATTTATTATGTAAATATCACTTACAAAAAAAAAATCTTTATGAAGTTCACATAATCTGTGGTCTAACTTTGACTATTATCACTTGTTCTATTCTACCCTCCAACTTGTTTTTGTTCATTATAAAATTCTATTACAATGTAAACACGTTGCACTGAGAGTTTATACTTTTTCCATTTTTAAAAAGTAACCTAATCTTGTGAAAGTGTTTCAGTTTGTTAAAATATTGCATACCTATGTAATAGACATGTGTAAATGTGTACTTAATCATTATCAATAAGTGAATGTGTGACTATAAGTGTGTGTGTGGATAATCCGTGGATTTTTTGCTTTAAACGGAAAGGTTAGTTATGGTACTTTTGATTCACTAACTAATGTTATTTAATAATGTCTTAGGAAGACCCTAGTATCTAAGATACAGGCTCGGCCTAGTTTAGTTGCTAGTGTGTCATAAATACATATTGTAGAATAAGGTATAAAAACAAAAATATAAAATGTAATTATGTATTAAAAATGTAAGCACTTTTATGTCAATAAAGACCATTATTATTACGAATTAAATGTAGCTTAACAGCTCAACCTGTTGAACAATCAATGTCAGTAAGGTAGTTTAAAAAGTGTAATATAAAAAATATAAATTTCTATTAAAATTTTGTATGCCTTTTATTTTTTTATTTTAATGATACATTTAGTTAGTTTTTAATTTGTAAATATTATTGTTTAAATTTAGTTTAATATTATTTTTTCATTATTGCAGATATATTTTATAATATAAATAATATTTTGGTAGGATAAGATCACTTCTTTTGTACCCATATTCGCAAATAAATAAAATATGATTATGATTAGGTACATCTTTCATTTTAATGGTGACTAGCAATTTCTGTAGGTAGGATATACCTTTCATGACTAGCTTCCGCCCGCACCTCTGCCCACGTGTTATGTCGGTAAAACGCTTAAGTACCCTTTTCTAGACTACAATCTATCTATGTGCCAAATTTCATACAGATTGGTTCAACCATTCTGGCGTGATTGAGTAAAAAGCATTCATTCATACATCCATCTATCTTTCCAATGTAACTTTCACATTTATATTAGTAGGATTATCTTCATTTCCTACTTCACACGATGCAAAACGTTCGTTACGTTCTTTAATTAAAATTCAAATAAAAACAATAATACCTCTTAAGGTGCCTACAGATTAAGAAACATGTTGTATAATTTGTGTTTTATAGCAGATCCACACTATGTAAAATAGTTTTTCAACAGTGCAACATATAACAATACTGTAAACATTAGAATAGCAATGCAATATAACGATGTTATGTGACATTTTCGTTTGTCGTTCTGCAGTACTGTTCACAATGTCGACACGAGTTTTTGGCAGTCGGGTAATGTTTTTCGCGCGTATGTATGTATGTATGTGGGCATGAATGTTCCATTGTGACCTTCTGGAGCCTAAACGTCTTGGCTGATTTTAAAGTGTGAGGTGTTATTAGATTTGTATTCCCCCCCCGAGTGTCATAGGCTATGTGACGTCAACAAAAAACTAATATGGCGGATGTAAACTGTCAAAACATACGTTTTTTTTTTGTGCTGTCGCAATATGGATATCAGATAAAACCTAATTAATAGCCTAATTCAATTATATATGCACTAACTATTGCCTGTGGCACCACCTGTCTCGTGTTACCTAAATAGCTTGACCAATTTTGATGTGCAAGGTGTTGTTATATTCGTATTCATCACCGAATCTCTATGTCGAAGCCTATAGACCTTTTACCAGTGTATTCTTCGAATTCATTGCTTTAAATTTACTATTGGAGGCTACTTTTAGGCAGTCGAGAGTTATTTGGTTTTTTTAAATACTGATGGCTGGCCTGTTGGTCTAGTGGTTAGTGACCCTGACTGCTAAATCGAAGGTCGTGGGTTCGATCCCCACCCAGGACAAATCTCTGTGTGATGAGCATAAAGGTTTGTTCTGTGTCTGGGTGTAATTTATCTATAATATGTATGTATTTACAAAAAAAAAGTATTTAAGTAGTATATCAGTTGTTTAGTACCCATAATACAAGCAAATATAATTGCTTAATTTGGGACTAGATGTCGCTGTGTGAATGTGGTAGAATATTATTATTATTAAATTAACTCTTGTTATGTTATTAAACATTGTTGTATAACGTGTTGAATAACACGTTTTATAACATGCAGCGTCTACATTACTGAAACATGTTATATAACAAAGTTTATATAACAGTTTTAGTAATGTAGACGCTGCATGTTATGTTATATAATCTGTACGCACCTTTATATAGAATTCCACGGTTAGCAGAGACGACTATGAGACGAGTAAACAGTCAATACATTGGAAGGAACGTAAGAAATATCGCCAAGTCAACGTGATGTCTTTATAGTTAACGAACACAATGGTGATTGGTTCGTCCACCGCTATATTTCTACAGATCTAAAGTACTAATGAGTACATTTCACTGGTAGTCTTTATCGATATAAGTACTGAAGAATATTTATTATAGTAAGTATAAAGTATTCAATGTACATCTTGTGTTAGAACAGTGTTAATAGGATCGACTAATATTACTGGATGTTAATTTTAAAAACGTTCTGCAACAAAAGAGCGTATCTTCATAGCACTTACGTCCTTTTGTTGAGAAGCGCAGTTTTTTATCAATAATTATAATATTATATTTTGCTAGTAATATAATTATAGCTTACTTGTATTATGTTAGGTATTACTTGATTATACCATCGTCTATTTGTATGATAGGTACCGTACGATTTCGTTCTCCCAAAACTATCATCTAGATTTGAACCTAATACTCATACACTTTAGTATAGATATAACATATACATCCCAGAATATTTATACCTAAGCAAACCTACCGATTAATCTTAAAGAAAACATGGCAATAATAATATCCCACATTAATTACATTTTCTTTTTCTAGCAATACGTTCGTCACGGGAGCTGTTGGCATAGTGCCTTCACGATACCGGACGTGCCAGCTAACATCCGTTTCCGGAAAATGGTAGACAGTGCAAACGGCTCACTTTTATTGTTTTCTTGTTACAAAAAAGCACCAAGATGGTGATTAACTAAACCTTTATTTGTGTAACATTCTCGTTTTCTTTGTTGGAGTTTGAAATTGTGGGTAGTTTTGATACTGACTGTACAGTCATAGGGCTCAGTAAATTGACAATACTGTAATGTATTGTGAAGAATATTAGTTTATAATTAATGTTTTTCATTCATTCATTCTCTAAAATATATTTAAAAATACGTGTGGCACTCAGGGACTGCCGCGGTAAAGCTATTGCATAGAATTTTTTATCAACTTATGCAATTATACTCGTCTCGAGCGAGCTTCGTACTGTCTACACGCATACGTCTAACACGCACACAAACATACTGACTGTTAGGTTTTTTTTCGTTACGGAATTTCTTGATTCAGTCGCCGTGCTCAAAGCCCGCGATAAATGCTATGCAATAGCTTAAAAATTGACTCGAAGGTAGCAAATTGGTGCTAGGAACACACATTTATTGATAACAATCGGTGACCTTTGTTTAGACGAAAATATGTATATACCTATTATGAATAATGTGTCTGTAAGGAAGGATTATAATAAAAATGATTTTATTATAATCTAAAATTAAAATCTCAAATATTAAGATTAAAGAACAATCGACGTAAAATATAATATATTCGAGAATAAAATTAAACATAAACAATGTTACGATCCCTAAAATATTCATTCAAAAATAAACATTCAAACCAAAACAAGCGTAATAGAAAATTAACCCGGCGAAATCAAATCAAGAAATATATTTGCTAGCAAATTAGTTTTAGAATAGACTCAATTTCAAACTGTTAACGCAAACAAGGCATTAAATTGAAACAAAACACTATCACACCCATCCTTATAGCCAACCCTACAACACTGTGGGAACGTACACATGGCGATTCAGTCGCGCGATTTTGTAATGCGATTGTCTTTTACGCTATTATTTTATACACGTGTTAAACACATTGAAATAAGACATGCTAAGTAAGTGTTATGACGTTGAAGTGAAGGGATTACCACTTCACCAGCTTAGTAATGAAAAGCTCTAGATTAAATTGAATTTAAATATCTCTAGATTTAAATCATTATCAGTTATTAAAAGTAGTAAAATTTTTTTTAGGTACGTCACCACAACATCGTTTATCTCATAATAATCTTCCTAAAAATATATTTTCAAATGCGAAAGTTTGAATGGATGGTTGTTACCCAATCAGAACGGTTGAAAAGATCTGTATGTTGGGTACATAGATAACTATAAAACTAGTCTATAGTCTATAAAACTAGGCTTTGTCTGATGATACCATATACAGGCTGAAGCAAGTGTGAAATAAATGTCAAAGTTTGTGAGAGTGGATGGATTGTCATTGAAAGTTTGTTACTACTTTGATTTGACCAAACAGTGGTGTATAGATTTTAATGATATTATGTGTATCAAATATACACACACATGTCATAATATACTATGAGTTTAGTAGACTATGATTGTAGTTTTAATAGACTTAACACGTAGGGTAATTTTTATCTCAGCAATGTATGATACTTTAGGTCACGCGGGCATCACCTTGGATAAAAACCGTAGTCTTTTTTTTAAACCGCAAGGGTAGCATATAGGCCTACAGCTCACCTGTTGGTAAGCGGCTACCGTAGCCTATGGATGCTTGAAACACCAGCAGAATCACGAGAGCGTTGCTAACAGTTAAAAAACCTACTCACTCTAATTCAGTTCAGTCCCTCATTAAACCTACTTTGTATAAAGTACTTTGTTGTTAAACCATGAAATAAATTGCCCTTGAGAGCACGTTTAACAAATACATACAAGCCCATATATCTTATATGTACCCCATAATAGCTTTGCACCCAAACCACCTAGTTAATAAATTAGTTTATACAGTCCTGGCAAATTGCCGGCGGCAAATTGAGATTAAGTAAAAACACTACTCTGAGCGCTGACAACATATTAAATCAAAACATAAACTCAGTACATTTGCATGTATAGTTTATTATGGAAGCAATTAGTTATATCTACAACTAGAAGTCGGCTCTCGGAGGTACAAAACTTGTAGGTAATACTAGATTCCGATACCCGAGAGATTAAGAAGACGGGCTTCTAAAGGGAAAAGTTTGGAGGTCGAGAAGCATGAGGAAATAAAGAACGGGGTCGTCGACCATGATGGTGTAGCAGCAACCACGCTCAGCACGTTGAACTCGTGTAGATTATTAAAAAATAAATATTCTATACTTTAATATTACAATTTTTTTAGTGCTAAGTAACTTTAATTACGATAGCAGAAAAAATACGGTTAAATTTAGTGGCAGAATTAATTTCGTTTCGTTTCGTTTTACCATATAAAAATCCACCTGTCTAACCCTCCACTGTCCAATCGAAAGTACATACAGTTAACAAGTTCAATAACCCAAAATTCGTCACAATTTTTTGCCAATAGGAATTAAATCATAAACGTTGGATGGTTAAACACGGCATTTTTCTTCGAGCACTGATCATTATTCAACGTCAACCTGTAATGAGGCAGGACTCAACTCCGTTGTGGAGATATATACATAAATCAGAGGAAATTATTCACTCACGCCCCCCACTTATATATTTGGATGACGACGTGTCTTACATGGTTATCAGCTGTCCTCTAAATTCTGTCCCGATGGCATTTAATGTTTGTGTTTCGAATTTAGTATATTTTCACCCGACTGCAGTAAAATCGAAGGAGGATACAGAATTTAGAAGTTCTTATTTTTTTTTGTGCGTTCGATCATAGTTTTGAATATGTTTAACTAGTGAGCGAGTGTCATCATCATCATCATCATTTCAACCCGTTAACGTCCCACTGCTGGGCACGGGTCTCCTCCAAAGATTGTGGAGGGAATTTACCCTACTATACCACGCTGGCCAGACGGGTTGGTAAAGGGTTTGTTTCGAATTTTCCTTTTCTTGTTGTGCTCTTGTCTGCATAAGATTACTCCCTTAGTCGCCTTTAACGACACCCACGGGTTTGAGATGGGGTAATGACATTATGTATTCTTAATCCGTCACTACACGGATTAGTTAGTAGCGAATGTAGTTCTGTTAGATTTAGATAAATTCATAGGGCGACCTTGGAATGAGAAAAAATATTTATTAGTTTACATAATCGAGTATGGTGTTATTTGAAAAGATTTTTAAAATAATTACCTTAATTTGTGAAATTATTGTAAAATTTAATAATTTCTAATAAGATAAGCGATGGTGGCTGAATGGATAAGGTACCGGCGTGCAAATCACGCGGTCCGAGTTCGATCCCGACCAGCAGTACCAATGTCGATTCCTTTGTGGAATTTATATGTACTAGTCAAGTGACTTACCATCTGCTAACGGTGAAGGAAAACATCGTGAGGTAACCCACATACACTAGAAGAAATTCTATGAGTATGTCTGATCCACCAACCCGCACTAGGCCAGCGTGTGTGGATTATGGCCTAAACCCTCTCAGCTCTCTAGTTAGAGGAGAGGAGATCCAAGCCCAGCAGTGGGACATTAATGGGTTACTGATGATGATGATGATGATGAAATAATTTCTAATATAATTATAATTACGTTCAAAGATATTTTAATTCTTCTTTTCTTTCTTTACTCGATTATTAACTCAAGAAATGATTATATTATAGAATTATTCTTTTATAGTTACATCACGTTTGCATAATAAGTACTGTACTGTCCACCTCACGTGCTTCACAAACAGCAATGTCATAACTTTTTACATTAAAATTATATGCTAATTCGAACAACCACTTACCCAGACATAATCGTTAAACATTGATGTGCGTACAAAATTATCGACAAGACAGTAAAATGTAAATTATTTTAAACCGGTATAATTATGATTAAGACCAGTCAAGCCTAGCCATTGAATGATAAATACTAAATTACTGTACTCATACTTAAATTGAATTTAAGTCTTTACGATGCACATAATTATTGCATTCATTAGAGTATGCAATATGACATTGCATATCTTTAAGCTGTAGTCATTGCTTAGTAACTGTTGAGACTAAAGTATATATAGTAACCCTATTCAATTCTACGAAAACACCATCTATATAAATAAAAATGGATTGCCGAAAAGTATGTGATGGATTCATGTGGGAACGGCTGGACCGATTTGGCAATTATTTTTTGTTGTATTTGCTATTGTCGAGGCAAGGTATGTAAAGGCAAGTAAAGGCAAGTAAGGCAAGTATGTAAGAAATTATACAAAAAATTTAGTACGAAATTTGAAATTTTGGGTTTTAAAATTTTCATATGTAATAAACATTTGAAAATGGAACATTATCACAAATAATAAAATATGGCGGAACGAAGTTCGCCGGGTCAGCTAGTTTTTAATAAAACAGCAGTAATACACGACAACAATAAAAACCAGTAAATAGGTGATACCAGTAACATAAACACATTTTTCACAGAGCAATCCTCGCAACACAAATTGTTTACAATGTCGTAACCTCCAAAAAAAATTGATTAAACCCATAAATAAAATTGTACCGAAAAAGCGTACCCAGTAATTTGGAAACACCGAAAGCGTTTGGCCGAATGGTTTTTTAAAAAGGCGTCGCAGCTAAAATTTTTACCTACACCATCTTAATTGTTGTCCGATCGATGGGCACAGTTGTCGATTTAATCTCGGCTCCGACGCGTTATTCTGCAAGTCGTTTTTTTTTTCTTTAAACTTTATGGCGATTATCAGCGATCGCGGCAGTTTAGTTTTAATTTTATTCATTATTTTTATATCTGCTTGGGTGATTTAGAAGGGATTCCAGTTAAAACTTCTTTTTAGTGCAAAAAATATTAAGTCTTTAATGGCTATTTCTCGCTTATTTTGCACACTGAACTGACTTATGAATATATTAAGATATAACCTTCCATTACATATAAAATACGTAAAGAAAAGGCATACTAGATGTTATTATGTATTTGAATAGTAAATACTATTTGGCAAAATAATTACATAATTGTTTAAACGATTTATTCATTAATGCCGCATAAACATGTCTAGTTACAAGATTTAGAAATGGTTGTACCTACCTACAAATTGCTTATTTCGTGAAGGTTGACATCTCACATTGTCCATTTATCATATTTTCAAATTACAACACAAATTGCACTAATTTGGTAGGTAATCTTAATTAATGACTGACGTTTGTTCAAAATTTATTATTAGTATCATATTTACGTTTGCAAATTACGTTTATTTTTAATGATAATAATTATTTGTTTAAAAGTTTGTGCTCTGACTGTGCGAGGTATAAATAAGACAATATTAATTTATTTGAACAATGATCTTAGTAAATAAATACTAAAACCATCTTTGGCAGACTTTCATGCAGAAATGCAACTTCTGAAAGACACTCGTAATATATGGCGATTGCCGGACTTCCTCAACTTCCAACAATTGTTAGCATCCCAACGTAAAGTTTGTCAAGCGTCCAAATAGTTTTAGAATAGTCCATCGATGTAAGCGCGGTGCCCGGCGCCGCCTGCGGGCCGCCCAGCACTGTTATTACTACCAGCTCCTGAGCCCACTTCTGCAATTGATTTTATCGTGACGACATTATTAAAAACTAAACTGATAAAAACGAAAAATTCATTCTCTATAATTATTTTTTTATTTATGAACAAAAAATCTATTATCTAATATAAAACCAATATTTATAAATAAATCAGTCCCGTTGTAGAACGAATTTCTTTGTTGGTTTGTTTAACTAAGACTTTTTGTCGAATCTTTAAGATAAGCGTGAAGTTTTGAGGTTGTCCTTGAGGCTTGTAAGAGATAATACTTGACAATCTTTTAATATTGTACAAATATAAAAAAGTAAACAAATTGAATTTTTTTTATAAAAGCATAGGTACTACTATTTCAATTTCTCAGGTTACGTAATGTAAACTGAATGCATCGTTTATAGCCAAATGCAGCTATAAAGTATTTTTTCAAATTTTATAGCCTCGTAACAGAATGTAACTTTAATCTACAAACACCCAAACAAAACTTTCTTCGATAACAAAACAAGTAAGTTTTGATAAAACCATTTTATGTCTCAACATCTCTATCTAGTAAAGGTTCTTGCATAATTCAAAGTTCAACCGAAAAACTTGTGTCGAACTGTCGAAGTGGGATAATCTTGTGGATCGGTACCAGACGAGACCAGACGTTCCACACTGAAATTTATGCGTTAACTTTTTCACATCACTTTTTCTTATCTTTAACTTTGTTAAAGCCAGTAATCTGCGCTCTTTAGTGAGGTTTTCAAACCGTTAAATCCTCTTATTTGAATTGAACACCCGTGAATATTCATAGAGCGCGCCCATGCAACTTCGGTATTCAATATCATAAGGAATTTACTGCCGACAGTATACGACCCTAATCAGAATTGCAGCTACTGTGCTGTTTGATTGCTCTTTTACAACGACTATATAGTTTGATGACAATGAAAATACAAATATATAATTAATGATTGTATTTTTTCACAATGATTAAACTAATTTGTATCTGCATAATTTACAATTTTTATATTAATATGAAATACCTTATTTATTAGCCCCTATATACCTTATTTTATGAGGGCAAATAAATTAGGTATTTCATATTTCTTTAAATATAATACGTGACGTAGACCCGTTGTATAATAATTGAATATTGTGTACAAGTCGCGAAAGTTTAAAAGATTTTATTACAATCATTATATTTAATGCGACGTTTACGGGGTAGTGTAATTGATATTAAATATTAACGATGGCCTCTTACGGCCAATATGTATTCAACGGTGATCAGATAAGATTACTTTAGCGTTCCTAGGATATTTAACAGTAGTATAATCCAGTTTACAAGCGTGTAAGACGTACGCGCCGTGGGTGGCGTTTACTCAGTCTACTCTTATCGAAGCACGCTTTTTAATGACAGCTATTCGGTAATGGTCTCACGACTGAAGCAAGGATGTACTTTTGTGATAATTAGTACGATCCAATATTTATTCAAGCGGCTTTATAGACCGCTCTTTTATCTCGTTGTTTATTGGTTCCCCAGCTCCCAATCCGGCTTACTCAAAGCTAATTACGTATATTGTACCTTTGAATGCACTGATTATGACGGTTTTTAATAAGACCAATTTTATAGTGAGCAATCAGTTATATTCCAACAACTACGACATAATGTGGGTTATAAAAGCTTTGCTTTGCTTTCGTAGAAAGATTATTGTGTAATGATGTAGAGAACAATAACCGGTAGTGACGTGAGAAATGTTTACAAAGCTTGGAGCGATACGTTCACTCTAATGTTAGCCGTAACTACCGAAATATGGTAACATCGTTCCGTCATTAGACATAATCGAGGTAATTTTTCACGCATTTTTTTACCACGCAACACCGAACACACTTAGGCCGTAATTCATTTCCATCATCTTGCATCTAAAAAAATGATTGATGCTACGTTAGTAAGTTTTTACTCAAAAATTGCGACATATTCTGTCATTAAATATGAAGCCGGTATTCTTGAGCAAAAAATCAATAATCAAGATTGTCTCATATCGAGGTTTTGTAAAAAATATACGATAATGTATCATGGACAAAAAATACATTAGCATCTTAATAATCTTGGCTGTCATATAATAAGAAATTTAATTAAGGCGTTTGTTTGGCAATACTTTAGCATTATGAACCTAATCTACTAATAACATTAAAGCTTAAATTAGATATAAATTGCAGAGACGCGGTAGCGTTTAATCTTCTATTAGGGTTCTGTAAATCGTATAGAAAAAGGAAGATTTATTGATATACATAATCATTAATTTATCCAAGCAATCAACACGGATAAAAATCACACATGCCTACTAATAAAACTGAAATCATAAAACAAGTTTACGCTATTATCCATAAATAATTTAGTTTTAATTATTATATTAAGCCCGTGGATTTGCTCGTGAATTTAAAGTAAATATTTTACTATCGATAAGATTATTTACTTAAACTTAAAAAACGCCTTTTATTGATAATGATTCGATGGGTCGACTAAAGTGGTGCTTAATGGTCTTTTTTTGTCCTTGTTCCTGTAGGCTGAAAGTCTGATAGCCGATAAATGACAATGGACCCATCAAGTGGCAAATTGTGGGTGTGATACTTAACTGTATGTAGGTACAGTCAGCAACATATACTGACGTCACTCTCTCTAGTATTAGTATTTATTCTGACTCAAAAAAATGCAATGTCGTGTCATGTATTCATTATTCGTTGCTCGTAGTTTCTCTCCCGCCGGCAATGGAAAAATGAAACTAGAATTTAATACGAGAATCGCCTGTTCTGTCGTACTAGCAAAGCCATTTTAATCCTATAATAAGGAGAAAAAGCTGCTTTGAACAATACTGGAGTTTTTATTTACAGTTACTAGAACGGCTTGGTGCGGAAGGAGCCTAGGTTCCGTACAACATTGTAATGGTTATGTGCAACCGACGCGACGGTAATCGTAGACGGGTTGATTGATTGATATTTTGATTGTTATGTTTGAACTGTAATATCTCGCTGTGTTTTTCTTAATGATGAAGTCAATTTGGATTATCTTTTTCTTCTTGTATCGCTAATCTATACCAATATTATAAAACTGAAGAGTTGTTTTGTTGAACGCCTTAATCTCAAGAACGACTAGTCCTATTTGAAAAATGATTTACTGTTGAATAGCCTATTTATCGAGGAAAGCTATAGGCTATATAACACCACGTTACGGCCAATAGGAGCTGAGCAGTGGCCAAATAAAAAACGAAGAGAGCGAAGCATCATGCGACAGCTATTGTCATTATATACATGCATACACAGTATGCTTTATTCCCAGGCAGTAGGCAGACATGTATCGCACACAATTTTCGATAGGAGGCGAGCCATTGCTAAAAATTAATTGACCAACTGTACTAAGAATTTGTTAGCTGAAAAACCTAATATCATTTCTGCCCGACCGAATCAAAACCTTTTGCGTAACAGTCATACGTATTACCGCTGCGTCACTAGTATAAAAAATAATAATAAAATTTTGGATGATTTTCTTCCTTATAATTTATCCGTTACTATTGTTATAATTTTTCGTGGCTCTACTCTCTTTATATTTCGAAAATATAAATATAAACAACATAAACCTACACTAACTGCTTCTGTTCTATATATTTTTATAGCGTTTTGATTTATAGTTCTATTCAGGTATAAAATTTAAGTAAGTATTTAAGTTTTATATGTCAGATTTAAGACAAATAAAAAATAAGTTATAGTGCTGTATGATGCCTTTTTAAAAGCTTTATAAAACGCCGCACAATATAAATATTAAATACCAAACAAGACTTGATTCATAAATATAAAATACAATATCTTCGCTATGCTTAAACTTAGGCATCCATACCTACTTTTCAAAGGAATCATTTTAATATGTTAATTTTATAACAAATCATTTTAGGTCATAAATAAACTTGTCATAATTAATATCAGAATCAAAATGGAAACATTAAGTTTATTTCAGTTAATCTAAGTAGGATATATATGAGTACTAAATCAACACTAAAAAGATAATAAACATTTCATTGTTAGTCTGTGGCAGACACACCGTATTTCATACTGATTTCATTCGAGCATAAATCCTCTTCGCATTGTTCAGTAATTATGCTTAGAAATATATTTTGATATTACCGGCCTATTTATTTTACTTCTGTTTTCTTCTATTTTGAAAATGATATAAATTTGTTGAAAAATGTTATATATTATAAAGTATTTTTGACATATAAACTAAAAAGTGAAAAATAACCTAAAAAATAACATTATATTATGTGCTATTCCAAACTTTTTTCTATCTCTGTGCCAAATTTCATAGAGATTCTTTTAGCCGTTCTGGCGTGAATGAGTCCATCCATCCATCCTAACTTATGCTTTTTTATTGTTAGTAAATAACTGTGGTTAAAATCTAGTAACAATTTTCATTTCCATAATCTTATAAGATAAGATACGCCTTTAACCCCTGTAAGCGTAACATTTGGCCAGCTGTATATCAGCAAATCATTAATGTCCCACTGCTGGGCTCGGGTCTCCTCGCCTCTACCTAGAGAGCTGAAAGGGTTTAGGCCATAATCACAACGCTGGCCTAATGCGGATTGGTGGATTAGACATACACTTAGAATTCCTTCTAGAGTATGTGGGTTTCCTTGCGATGTTTTCCATCCATAACATCACGCTAGTCAATAGTCAATACAGCTGAGCAGTGGCCAAACAAAGAACGACGGAAGCAAAGCCACGCGCGATTTCTAGTGGGTAGTAATAGGTTTGTTAAGAGTCGGCAACGCGCTCGTGATGCACCTAGTGTTGCAGGCGCATAGACTATGGTAAGCGCTTACAATCAGACGGGCCGTACGTCTATTTTCCACCGTCGTGGTATAAAAAAAACCTTTTGTAACAGTTGGTGGTAGTAGCCTCGGTGGCGCAGTGGGAAGTGTATACGACTGCTGTGCAAGAAGTCCCGGGTTCGATTCCCGGGTCGGATGAAAATGGTATTGGGCTTTTCTAACATGAAATTCCAGTATTAGATTTTATTAGATTTTCCCGGAGTTTGGTAAACAAATGTTCCCGGTAGATGACAATAGGCTTGCCCCCTATTTCATGAGACCAAACATAGCTGGCGAAATGTGGGTGTGAAACACCTCTGCCTACCCCTTCGGGGAAAAAAGCGTGATGCTATGTTATGTTATGGTGGTAGTAGGTGGATATTGAACGTGATATTTGTTTTGATTAATATGCCCATTGAAACTTGTATGCGCGTGTAATTGCACTATTCACTATAATCAAACCGGTTACCTCGTTGAACTTCAAAGGGTATCGGGTTAATCTGACTATAATTTCCTATAATTTAACTTATCTGTGTTGTTTTATATACTTAAATATAATGTTTTCTTAAATAATTGTAGGTTTGTTCAGTTAAATATATATAATTAATCAGTCAGGGATGTTATTATAAACTATAATTATAAACTTTATGTTCAAAAAAATCTTGCAAAAGCGGTTATCACCATACCAACGGTAACCATTTATCTGTGGTTCAGGCCTCATGACTGAACCACAGGAAATGGTTACCTCCTGAACATACCAATAGAAATCTTTCAACCTGTGGTTCTAACGATGATAACATGGATTTTCTTCCGCCTGTGTTGCACTAATTCAAAATCGCTTCCTAATGGTTTCTAGAACAGTCAAGCAATGTAATGGTTGGATGCCAAACAAAGAGAACCGCTGAAACATCCCGTAGAAATAAATTAAATAAGTGTTAAGACCCAGTCATTTCATTTCTTTTTTTAATATTTTATCTGTCGTACGGAACCCTCTGCACACGAGCTTAACTTGCCCTTGGCTGGTTTGAACATTTAATGGTTATTTAATTAAACTTAAATAATATCTAATGTACTTTATTTTTCACGTCAGGTTCATGACCTTGAGCAAAAATTAATGGATCCAGTCAAATAAAATGACTTCAACCATAAACTAATTTATTTACTGTACATTAACTGTAATATCAACAAGATTGGTGCAATTTCCAATCGATAGCTCCTTGCCTTCGAACTACATGCTCTACGTGAATGTCACCCATCGTCTAACCACATGGATTATACAAATCCACAATTTCACTCAACATGACTCTTATGCGGTTGATATAAAAGTGTTTTTCGCTTGTGTGAGCTCGATAGTATTTGCATAAGTGCACCTAGATCTCACTTCCAAGCGGTCAGCTGCGAGCGATGGCTAATTAAGAACGTAACCTCAGAGGCTTGGTGGCCTAAGGTTCGCTAAATGCGGACTAAGTGAGCTTCTGAGCTTGTCTTCCGAAGCATTAGAGACGTACCTACGTATTTACATTTCGCAGAGCTAAGCAATGAAACTACGTTTCGACGTTGAACGATAAATTTTGCATGAATTGAATTGCAAATAGTTGTTAAGTTTACAGTTTCGTATTGATATGCGGGACACTGTTTGCATGTGTGCGGTTTTGGAGATGAATTTGTGGAGATTTATGATATAATTTATGAGTTGTGTGCTTTCTCGATGTATTTTGATGGTATAATAAAGTTTATTACTTGAATCACTTTTGCATTTGAATTTGAAATACATAGTTTTGCTTGGAATATGAACGTAGATAAAATGTAAATTCTTATTATAACACATCTCGTAAGCTGTGTGTATAATGTGTTTATTATTATTATATTAATACTGCTTACAAATTGTATTTTTTTTTATTGATTCCAGAAAATTATAAATTATATTATAAGTATTTAGATGAAACATAATAATATGTAGAAAGAATATTCAAAACAAAATCTACAATCAATATTAAGACTAAAGTTGATTGAAGATAATTTGCAATTTAAATTCGATCACTAACTCAGAGTCTCAGACTCACTAAAACGTGACGGATTATCATAACTGTGACATTTTAACCGAAACTTTTATAAAGATTTCTAAAGAACTTCCAAGGAAAGCGTCGAGTGTATTAATATTCTTACTATGTACAGAACATCGGAGAATACGAAATACTTTAAAGTCTCAAGAGACGATGATTATGTTCTAAAACTGTATTATCCTTTTTAATACCTTGGCTCTAGAGCAAAATACGTTTATAAAGTAGTATAAACGTAACTGTACAATAACTAAAAGCTGCCCGTAAATGTCTGTTGAACATAAGCCTCCCTGAGGAACACCTCAGTGAAATATTCTTGGTGAAAACGGCTCTTCGTTTGTTATATTAACTACAGGAATCAGGAATGGTGGTTACGACTTTACGGCTTGTGTCGTAACTATAAACTACTTAGTGTAGGATATAAGTTCCGTATGTCAGTATTGTGGATATTTTAAAACAAATTAAAGTCTGATAGAATAATACTTTTTTTATTTTCTAATATCCAAATTTTATTGAATTTAATTTAGTATCATGTTCTTGTTGTCGAAATTGGTTCAGGTGAGTCATACTTTACCTCAAACAAAGAGAAACAGACACCAGACAAAAATTTTAAATATTGTGTTTGTTATATGTAACGTATCTACATACTTTCATATGCCTATTTTATAAATCTATTATTTTGATATAACAACAGACACTTCAATTTTATTTATTATAGATAATAAATATGTACAAATGCTCTGATAATAATGTCTAGATAATAAATTTATACTAATATTATAAAGCTGAAGAGTTTGTTTGTTTGTTTGAACGCGCTAATCTCAGGAACTACGGGTCCGATTTGAAAACATTCTCTTAGTATCAGATAGCCCATTTATCGAGGAAGGTTATAGGTTTTATAACATTTCAATACGGCCAATAGGAGCTGAGCAGTGGTCAAACAAAAGCGACGGGAGCGAAGACCCGCTTGACTTCTAGTTCAAAATAAAATTACTCGAAGTTAATAACATAATTTATTATATTAGATACATTGATAAACTTAGATAAAGATATATTTCTATTTCGTTCTATCCACTAATTTTAGTTTTCTAAGCACGTCTCTTGGATAATAACAAAGTCCAATACATACGGGAAAGATAGCCACACCGATACGAAACTTTTCTATCTAGTATAATATTATTACGTACTGGTATCGATACTGTTGTATTACTTACTAAATACTATATTCTCTGTATTAGATAGGTATTGTTATACCTATTAATATCTATAATAATAATATTCTACCACATTCACACAGCGCCATCTAGTCCCAAAGTAAGCAATTATATTTGCTTGTGTTATGGGTACTAAACAACTGATATACTACTTAAATACTTTTTTTTTTTGTAAATAATTGAATTTACAGAGCATCATGTGTAAAATGGCGTTTGGATTTTTACTTAAAACTTTTCAATCCTATTTTGTATATTTTTTGCAAGTTTTCCGGGAGTTCATTGACTAAGAAATATATATATATATAATTTCACGCCTTAATCACTCATCTGAAGTTCGTGAAGATTCACATGGATATAATGTTTATGGACACTGGTGAAACCGCGGGTGGACAATAGTATAATAAATATAAATCTTATAACAAATACTAGTATACAATAACACTTGTTTATTGAGTTGCTCTGTCGCCTACGTCTCGATTCACAGAAACCTCTGTCAGACAAACGAGAAAGAAATTTCCAACATATTTTATTACCTCGTAAAACCAACTAGATTATTTATATTGAAGCACTTTTATAACCGATATCTTTTTTCATGGGAGATAATTATTACGAACTTCCTTCCTTAAATTAATTTAGCTTTCATAGTAGATATTAAAATAACTTTGGAATTTTCTGCTCGTAAAAATATGGGAAAGAATTTTAATAAGTTGTTTGAAAAGTTGAGACAGTATTTGATACTGACTTTATGGTTTTTATGATTTGTGTTTGCTATTTAACATAAACAAACACCAAACATTATTATGTGCGTTATACTCAATTATCAATAAATGCTTCATCATCATCATCATCAACAAACCATTACTATCCCATCGCTGGGCTCGAGTCTCTTCTCCTAGAGAACACTCTCTAGATAGAACTAGAGAATGTTTAGGTCCTAATCCACACACGCTGGCCTAATGGTATAATTCTTCTATGGTATGTGGGTTTCCTTAAGATATTATCTTTCACTGTTAGCAGATGGTAAGTCACTTGACTAGTACGTATAAATTTCACAAAGTGAAATCCACATTGGTACTGCCGCATGCCAGTCGAAATCGAAATCGGACCGCATAATTTGCATGCTGGTCTCTTATCCATTCGGCTACCATCACTTCAACTGCTCCATGCACGAAAACCTTAATTGATTTATGAGATATAAGAACACTATTTACCATAAAAAGTCCTCAGTCAAAGTTGTCCAATGGGAAATATAGACATTCAGAAAGTTCCCAACACATAGGTTTTGTTTTATTGGCAGATGCCTCCGTGTATCAGTGAGGTTTACGATGCACTACTCTCTTTATTTCCGAGTGCGGGCTTGCATTTTATTGTAATAAATTCTGTTCTGTTTAGAACAAAGCTTCGGCCTCGGAAAAACTATTATGAGAGATGTTTTATGTTGCGTACATGTTATAATTTGTGGAGCTTATATTATAATCTTGTTCTTGTTCTTGTTTTTTCTTGTTTTAAAAAGACAACGCCCGCACTAGGGAACAAGCCCTGTGTCGCGGGGAGCTTTACAAACATGAAACTAACGGACACAAAGTACACCCAGACTAGAAACAAATATCTATGAATCACACAAATATTTGTCTCGTGTGGGAATCGAACCCACGTCACCCAGCACGGCAATGTAGTGGCGAGGCGACCACCTTAACCACTGCGCCACGGTGACAGTCTCATTTTGTGTCATAAAGAATTCAAAGATAAGAAGTCGTATATAATAGATTGGGGACTTTATTTACACAAATATTTGTTTAATTAAATAATACTTAAATTCATTAAGACTGCCTTGGAGGGTGCTGTGAGGTGAAATGGATAATTTCATTCCAACTTTTCCATTTACTTCTGAATAGTTTCGTAGCGGGTTTCAAGACGGTAGGTTAGGCTTACCGTGGGACTCTTTAGTGTCAAAATTCGGTGTTTGCAACGGTCATCGCTGATAATTCCGGCCTATTAGAGTTGCAGTGATCGGCATAGGGTGGTTGTCCCGTTAGGATTGCCTTGGTGGCGTTGAAAGAATTTGTACCAGTGTCAGTTCAGAGTGTTGAAACGTGTCCAGTTAGTGGTAATAGGCTCGCTTTGTTTTCGTCGAACAGTAAGGTATGTGTAGTTCTAATATTTCATAGTCTAAGTTTATGACATGACTGAGCTGGATTGATACTTTAAACAGTTTTTATGATGTGGCTGTCTGAAATTAATAGATATATAATTGGATAATTTTATTTCGATAAGCGATACTTATCTTTCTCTATCTGGTGAGAAAATCAAAGAAAGTTGAATAAACTAAATCATATTTTGTTAAAATTTTAATTTTACGGCAATTTGGTTATAAATATCTGGTTACATATTTTTATTGTCTATATTAATGATATAAGTTTCTGTTTTTTTATTGATTGAATGTAGTTTGTTACCACCTCAGTGATGTAGATGCTGTTTGGAGATGATTATATTGGATTAATTTTGGTTGAATAATACCGTGTTACTAAACGCACTACTGTCATAATTATTTGTTGTCTTGCTCTTTGTTTGAAGGCTTGCGTTGCACATGTCATGCCATTACTTTAGTGAAATATTTAACCAGTATTACTTAGTTTAAATTGCATTTAATTCCTTAATTTTTTGAGGAAATCGGTACCCATTATATATTCTTATATTTAATTAAAATAAATATTTGGAATACTTTTTTTACACTGCGACCATCTATCTATCCCAAAGTCAGGTAATATAGGCTTGTGTTATTGTATCTAAACAATAGATAAACGTACACTATTTATAAATGCACACATATTATACTTAGAAAACGCCCAAACTCCGAAACAAACATTTGCAGATTATACAAATACTAGTTTCGACCCGGAAATCGAACCCGAGACCTCAGTAACCTCAACTGTATACTTAAAGGGACGCTCCAGTTATCTAACTGTTTATATATGAAATTTTGAATGAAAAAAAAGAATTTTGATTTTGAATTGAATTGAAATGTATATCGTGTCAGCAACCGCTGCGCCACCGAGAAAGCCTAGCAACAGTTAGTTATCTACAACTTTCACATCATCATTTCAACCCATAAACATCCCACTGCTGGGCATGGGTCTCCTCCAAGCAATGCGGAGGGAATTTAGCCTACTATACCACATTGGCCAGACGGGTTGGTATAGAGTTTGTTTTAAATTTTCCTTTTCTCGCAATGTTCTTGGTTCTCCCTTAATCGCCTTAACTTTCACATATTCATTCATTATCGGTAATAGTAGGATACGCACAAACAATAAATTTTAACACAACCTATTTATAAGTTTCGCTTTAAAATTATTGGCAATACTGTAAGCGCGGCTCGATGTTGCAAACTGTACACCATAATGCAAAATCGGCATACAATAAATTTGCTCACGAAATAGACGTGCGTGCGGGGCGCGCTTGCAGTAATAAATAAATTTTATGTATGTGTCTATGTACCTTTTGTTTCGGTCACTTAGGGCTAAGGGTCCGTTCACAACGACGCCTCAGAGAGCATCGGCTGGCGCTCTTCTTTTAATACCGACCGGTGCGAGTTATACGCTTGGAACTGGCCGGAGTCGGTCGGCTGCGTGAATGCGGAAGAGTACGTCATCAGAAGTAGCCGGTCGGCTCCTCTTATTATTTCACACTAAGCGTGTTCGGTTTGTTTTCAAATATTCTGAATATTAAAAGAAGTGACATGTAACAATAAATCTTATTACAATGATTCAAGAATTTGTTTTTAACTTGATAAAAATCTGCTCCCCTCTCCAAGCCGGTCTCTGTGAACGGACCCTTACCCAGAGTTTGATTACCAGTGATAGTTTTCACAATGAACGTGTTAATTTTTTAATTTTATTGTTCTTACATCTTTTCACTGCTAAAAGTGCCGCACTGCTGGTGGTAAACGAAATATTGACACACTTGATAATAATAAGTGTCGATTTCTATCCATCGACATTGTTAATACCAGAGTTAATAATAATAGACAAAAAAACGTAAGTTTGCCATGTAACGAAAGGTTTTAAAGGATTTCTATCGTATCGTATGAGAAATTTTGCCTAATTAAGTAAAGACTTTAATTACTTACCTTTCTTGAGACCAATTTCTAAGCATCAATGACTTTTATATTGGCCCCGAAAAAAGCAACGACATAGTCCCTAAAATAATCTAAAAATAAACCAAATCTAGACTTGGTTTTAGTGGCCACAATGTTCAAATATTTTTCCTAAAACAATGTACCGAATCGACCACATACTATCAAAACAGCGGTTTGTTCATCTGCTATCATTACATTCGAACTATTGATCAACTAAAAGTCAACAGTGTACTCCATTCCTTATTTATTTGCCCAACAATTGCAACGGAGCTTTGTAACAAAGTCAACTTATCTATCCTTTGTTAAAATAAAACTTTATTTGCATACGAAGTTTTCATTCGAACGGTAAAAATGAATACTTCGATGTGTGAAGAGTGTTAACTGGTGTTTAGTTTGTAAAGTTAATGGATAGGTTTTTGTCCAATTACTAGGAGATTTTCTACTGTTGGTGAAAAGCAAATGTGAAAGAAGTGAGTGTAGGTATTAGGCAAGCATTATAAGGACATTATATTATTGATTTCGAGTTTCTGCTATCAAATAGTCGTTCAATTAAAATATTTATAACAGAATGAAAATTGTTTTCAGCCTAGTTACTTATGACTACCATTCCCTTTAGGCCAACTTATTGAAAGCAAATTCTTCGACACGCTTACTTTACCCATTAAAATGTTAGAGCAAATTTAATTAAATTACGTACAACGTCATTAATTTCAAACACAAATTTTCTCATACGCTGTTATGTTAATTTCGTAATTAATATTAGTTGTGCATTAACAAAACCCTAATACCCATTAAAAATGTAAGCGCAATTATAAACGAACATGATAAACCTTTTTAATGCGCCAAAAACTAAGGGTTCCTATGGGATTAAAATAAGCCGATCCGAAACCACGTTTGTACAGAATAATTTCAAATTTTGTGACTGGAATAACAATTAATATAAAACAGCGCATTAACTCTCAAAGTTTTTATCATAATATCTGTTGGTCTCACTGCAAGCGAGTTAAACAATAAGTGATTATATTTTTATCTTCATGATCTTGTTGGCGTAAGTTCAGCAGTGGATGTGTAACGGGTAAAAGGATCCTCATAGACATTCAGTCCTTGGTTTTTAATATTAGTGGTTTGTCTTAATTATTTCGGAAATTATGGCAATATAAATAATTATGGAAATTATAATAATTATGGCAACTAGGCCATGAATAAAAAAAAATATAGCAATATTTTTCTTTCTTTAGCTATTATTTATTATTAAACTGAAGAATAATAAGCTTATTCTTAGTATTTCTTTGCAACAAAATTCCCACGCGTGATTTGAACTACAAGTTGTTAAACACCGAATGTGCAGCCACTCTTATAGGAAAAATTCAATGCTATGTTTTTATTATATTATCATAGCCAGTACTAGTGGTAGTACAATATTATTGACGTAATACAAAATCAATAAAAATATCACACGTACATATTCGCTATAGTTATGAGCTACAAATTTATTGATATTGATGTTAAGTTACAATAATAATATTGAATAGCGACGTACATTTATTTTATTATGCAGACCTGGTGGTGAATGCGCTGATATCTGATAATATCCGCTCTTATGAGAATCAGGTTGTAAATATAATAATATATCCATTGATATATTTATTATTCGATAAACAACATATATTTACATTTTATTCGGGTTAGAATATTCCATTTATGTAATATTTTCTCACAATATTTGTAATATTATTAGATATACTTACAATACCTAAGTACATAAAATATTTAATCAATTGACTTATTCGTCAACTCGCTAGCGTGGAAATTCTTCTGATTTTACCTATTTTTTTGTCGTCAACTGGCGCGCACCTCTAAAGTACAGTCATAGGAAAAAGAGAGAATTTTTTTTTTACGACTTTGTTTTAGAGGAGCGCGTGATTTGACAACAAAAAAATAGGTGGTGAAGAAGGTGTCAAGCTCGTGAGTTGACGAATAAAATATTTACATTCATGTTTTACATTAAATTTGTTTTTGTAAATAAATGCAAAATACCCT
Source organism: Laspeyria flexula (assembly GCA_905147015.1). Classification (NCBI taxonomy): domain Eukaryota; kingdom Metazoa; phylum Arthropoda; class Insecta; order Lepidoptera; family Erebidae; genus Laspeyria; species Laspeyria flexula. The sequence goes on from LR989963.1 coordinate 8,485,912, forward strand.
TATTATTTTATGACGCTTCAATTTCATCGCGTATTTTTCTATGAATATGAGATGAATATGTGAATAATTTGATATTGCAATACATTTGAAAATGAAATTCATTAGTTAGAAATACATGAAAGAAAAGCAGTTGAGATTTTATAACTTAAAATAATAGATAGAAATTGAGGTTTGAAATTTAGTTTTTCATTTTAATCTGGTCAATGACGTCTCACTCAACACATAGACTTTTGTATGATTTTGTAGATTTGTTTTTTTTTTTAAATAATACATTAATGTTGTCTCTAAAAGTTTGAGGTCCGAGCTGGTAGCCCATTTCATTACAAAAATGTTGTAACCACCACATACAATATTAGTCAGAATGTATATAAAATAAAAAAGACTAGTTTTATGATTGAGAAATACAATAACAAAAAAAATCACTACAAACTACATAGTTTTGAAATCTAACGGCCGCACTCAGAGATTTCAATTAGCAGTAATCTGTCATTAACACAATTTTTTCATTGAATAATCGTCTTTAGGCGCTACGACTTAAGTATAACGCGTTTTTACTAAATAAACTTTAAAATTGAGTAGCGTCTCTGAGTAAGGATTGGACGGCAGTAAGGATTGTAATGAAATAGTTTTTAAAATAATTATACAGAACCACCGAATGTATACCGTAATTTGCCTGAATACCGATTCGCAATTAAATCCGAACACTTAGAAGCATTGAAATCAATAATAGCAGCTTCGTTCACCACGCACTATTGTTTATGCAAATAAATCATACGGCTTGTCGCAAATTACACAAATTGCAGACTAGTAGAGCATGTGGGCAAAATGCTTGAGACAATCCTTAATAGTAGGTCATAGTTGCTCAGATTTGCCTCAGGCCGTATGTGGTGCGTTTAGATTGCTTTCTGTCTTTAATGGAGATGTGTCCGTCTTGTGTTTAGCATGCACTGTGATATATTGGTAAGGAAGTCTATTATAGCCTTTAGGAGTTTTGTACGTAATTGTGAGCAATAGTACTGAATCAAGCTTAAGGCAAAGAGTGTAAAGTTCAGATGGTAGCTGTAAGAGAAATTATCATGCGGTCTGAGTTCCATTTTGACTGGCAGTACCAATGTGGATTTCATTGTGGAATTAGTATGTACTAGGCAAGAGAATTACCATCTGTTGAGGGTGAAGGAAAACATCGTGAGGATACCCACATCCCCTAGAAGAATTCAAAGTAACTTACTACTCGACCTAGAAAAAAAGCTGCTCACGGCTTCTAACCCAAATAATAACACTACATATTCTGTTGTTGTATTTTTACTAATGTATAGTTTAGTATTTTAAGAGTATATTAAGGACTTGGGCAATCGTTGTGCTGATTATAGAACCATTCTCTTTTACGCTGTAAATACGGCAAATTAAAAGTATTTATGTATAGTATACTTAGTGAAAAAGAATAATGGATGCGTTTTTATTCAAATTATAATTATATTGAATATCAGTATAATTGATAATAATAATATTTCAAGAAGTATAATTTATTATTCTGTAATTTCGTAACGGTTAAAATTTGTTCACAAAATGATTTATCTAAAATGGTAGCTAGGTACTAGATTCAATGCTCAGTTATTTATTGGTTATCACGTGTAATTATATGGTTTGGTTAAATAATACTATTTGACTCAAGGCAAACCGCCTTCTAGAACTTACTAAGCTATGTAAGCTTTTAATCTATAGACTGCTCCCAAACATCCTGACCACGCTCTAAGTCTGGATCTTGCGACACATAAGCATCGTGTCATCATCATTATTGCAGCACAATGACATCCATAGACTAGATATGGACCTCACCTAATTTTTGCCATAGCGAGCGATTTCGAGTTAACAAAATCAGGTTCATCGTGTTATAATATGAGTCTTATTACGTATACAGCTATGAACGAGTAGCCTGTTAGTATATATTACTAGATTTTAAAGGATCGGTAACCTGCTTGTGATGCTCTTGGTGTTGCATGCATGCATACATTAATGCCCACCTCACGGTAAGTAACTACCTTAATAAAACTAAAGGTTTTTTGCAGTCATCGTGGTTTAAAAACAAAACATGATGATTCAGAATAAATATAGGATATCTACTTTCAATACGTCAACCATCCATTTTGTTGGTAGTACGTTGATAAAAACTTAATGAAATTTTCGGATACAATAAGATTACAAAAAACCTTTAGAATACTTTATTGTCTTGTTCAAATGACATCGTTAAATCGTTCATACGCTGAAAAACTATAAATAAAACGCATCAAGTTAGCGTTATACATTGTAAGCATCAGTTTTCGCATATAACACATGAGTCGAACGCGACGAGCTCAGTTGAAAATTTGTAATAATTTGTAATTGTAATTGAGACGGGACGACATGGTACTGAACATAAACTTTTACGACTGTTGTCATTCGTTGCACTTTACGATATGAGCTAAAATATGCTTTCTTACATTACTAGGAATATACTCGTTCACAATGAATTATTTATTTGCTAATTCAAAGACGAAAATTCATTAGGTGCATCCACCTTTGTGCGCCTCACCGCATGTCTGCGAGATGTATTGAAACTAAGTGAGAAATTGTAAAACTGCAGATACGTCATAAATACAAACTAAGCTATTTAACTTGAGAGCTTCGAGACCTATAATTTTTGCCATTTAATGACTCAATATATGCCGTGGCAACATGTTGTATTGGTACAATGTTACAAATCTTCACAAACTGAATTTACACCTACACTTTTAGTGATTTCTTAAAAGGATGCGAGTTTTTTATGTCTTCAAAGGAACGCTCAAACCAATCTTTGCGTATATAATTGGTTAAACAAAAGATCAACCGGCACAGCCCCGCACAGAAGCTGATAAGCCAAACTCTCAGATGTCAAATGCAATATTCAAAGAAAAGGCACTCTCTTTTCATACTCCCAAAGCTACTCTTGGAGCGCACCTAACTAACCGTGATAAGAGTCAAAGAACGGAATTCAAAAACTTCACAAACTAACTCACCGACCAGTTTAAGAAGATCTATATCTTTCTTTTGCAACTTTCTTTTTACGGAGCTACTTTGTATTGTTGTCAAAAATCCCAGAGGTCAAGATACACTGGTAAACAAAGCAAATATTTTTCATACTCAAAATACGCAGATATTAAACTGATGCTCGGAAATAAAATGGCAAGAACTGTAACAAACCAAAATTAAAATCCGTTTCGTCGAAAAATCAAATTGAATATCGAATGGTTTTAACGTAAGTCGTTTATTTAACATGAAACATCGGCTACCGAAACCGAAGTGAAATAAAACTGTAGCGATTACGGTAAATGAGGCAAATCGTTGTATGTTAAGTGGCATAAGCACTCACACCGCACTTTACTTAAGTTCTATATTCAAATACTTTTATCCCACTTACGGTACGCTAATGCACTTTTTCGTTGAGGTGGCCAGTAATAACGTAGTCCATTAGTTGTTTCGACCCAAGGACTCGATGCCGCGGTAGTGGTGCGCTCACCGCAAAACTATCGACAGTCGACATCACATCCAAAACTAATTGAGAATAAGAACAATGTCTGAGTTAGATACTCGAGTCGCGAGGAAGTCGTAATGTTACATCGATAGATCCGGCATACACGCTATCGACAAACTTAAACAAACACCGCATTCAACGTTCATAAACTTTCTCACAACGGACGAAGCGTTTGAAAGTAAAATATTGTGACAACAGTGACATAAGTTTAACATTCAATGTAAACATCGACTTCTCGGAATCAAAACCATCGACTGGGTAATAGAGTTTACTGAGTAGAGAGCAAATAAAATAACAAACGGGCAAGTAGTGTAGGTACATTCGCAATGCTCCTACACGAAGGCTGGCTCGTTACCAACGCGGGTGTTTTATCCATTCTGTTTCTTTCTTTGTATTTAGCTACTTACGCAAGTACTTGTATTTAGTTCGGCGTGTATCGAATCTTGTGCTAAACTCGATATAACTTTAGCGTCTTAGAATCGCTGCGCTCGATTTTTTTCTTCATTTTATAGTCATTCGTAAATGTTATTGTCCTTCGAAGGTCGTATTTTATTGCCGTCTAGATTGATCGAAGTCTAGATGAAAATCCGGTCGTTAATTTACTATATTAAACGCTGAATGATCGTCATCCTGTTTTAGATTAAATGCGGCGCTTTAGATGTAACAGCTATTATTATTTTTCTTGGAATAATAATAGGTGCAGTAAATGGAATTTTATTGTGACGTGAGTCTTTATTTTGGCGATACTTATGCACTATGAAGAATCATTTAAATTAAAGCACTAAATTGAATATTGTCGACAAAATTAAGTGTTTCAGCAATATTAGTGATGGACCTATTTTCAACAAGGCCAAAATGATGTAATTTTCATTTTGCTCTTGTTGAGAATAGGTCCAGATTGCACCTATAATTTTGATTTCAACATAGCTCTTTCAATGTCTCTGCAATCGTCAGGCTTGCATTTAATGTACCAAGAACTAGCATTTGGTCCTTAAAACGATATACAACGATATAACAAGAAACAGATCAGTAATAGAAATAATATATACTCTGAAAGATCTATCAAGTGTTGACAAGTCATTTCATTCCAATCGTCTCAAAGTGGCAGACCTTTTTCAGGCAGACGAAACATTTTTATAGGTAGGTATCTAAAATATATACAACGTGACTTGACACGATCATGTATTTGGTATTTACCTTACATAATATATATTTTATATTACCTGTATTATAAAGAGGCATGTGTTTTCCCCGAAGGGGTAGGCAGAGGTGTTTTACACCCACATTTCGCCAGCTATGTTTGGTCCCATTAAATAGGGGGCGAGCCTATTGTCATCAACCGAGAACATTTGTTTACCAAACTTCGGGAAAATCTCAATATCGGATTTTCATGTTAGAAAAGCCCAATACCTCTTGCACAGCAGTCGTATACACTTCCCGCTGCGTTACCGACGCAGTTTATTTTTAATAATTTTCAAATATGTAATTTAAAACATTCAACATCATCATCATAAAAGGAATATACGCCACCGCGAGCGATCCCGTACCATCTGCAACCAAAGACAAAAACAATTTCACAATAAGAAAAATCAATTCATAGATAATTAAGTTTCGATTTACCAAAAAGACACTTTATTTACAAGTGACATTTATATTATATTGATCGACTCTAATGCTGCTACCACCCCACGCATTTTATAACACTTAAATATAATATATTGCGGTAAAATGTAAGTATTTTATAAAACAACTTCTTTTATTAACTGTAAGGTAGCCACTTCATGATTAATTATCAACAACGAACTTAATTTATTCACCAGTACGAAGGCTCTTACATCATTTTTATACACGAAACGAATGGGTTAATTTATAATGTTAATGTGTGTTTGTTAAGTCATATAAGTAGGGTTAAAATAATAAGGATTCGTTTTTGTTGGAACAGGAAATTGGTCACATAAAGCTGTAGTTGTTGAGATTCTTCAATTGCGTCGTAAAGTTTTTTGGATATCATCATTGTTCTAACCATAAAATTGAGTATACTGTGTTTAAATTTATTGTATCATTTCATTATTTTTTATGCTATTTTATTCCATCTATGAAAATCTCTTTATTCATTCGCCAGATTATAATCGTCAAAGAAATTAATAAAACAAAATTTTATTTGAAATTTTATTTTAAGTGTCTACTTAAAACCGAAACAGTTGATTTAAATTGAGGTAATTCCTCATTCGTAACTGGTTACGAAATTACGGTTACATAGACGGCTGAAATAAAATTTATACTTTACTCGCTATTAGTTTCGCTGCCGTCGTTCTTTGTTAGGCCACTGCTCAACTCCGCTTGGCCGTGATTGCGCCGCGTGATGTTATTTAGCCTACCTACCTCGATGAATGGGCTTTCCAACACTAAAATAATTTTACAAATCGGACTAGTAGTTCCTGAGATTTGCGCGTTAAACTAAAGAAACAATCTCTTCAGCTTTATAATATTAGAATAGATAGTACAGATAAATTATAAATCAATGGCTGAATATACTATGTACCTATTATAACGGTCAACTTACGTTCTAAAGTATAAAGAAACTTAGGGATATTCTCTCCTTTAAGCTTTTTTATTATTCCGTACATATCGCTGAGTTGCGCGTTTGCCAAAAAAGTAGCGAAAGTGGCAAAAGCCCTCCTTCTTTTACAAAAGCTAAGAGCAATGTTAAAGCGGACTATTTTAGGTCGCAATCGCCGAATACGTGACGTAATGACACTCATTCTACTTTTTTTACGGATTTGCTCGTCAGGTCAAACTAGTTCTATGTTTATAATTATATACTACTAGCTGTGTCCGCGACTTCGTTCGCGTGGACAACTAATCCCGCATTCATGGAGCTTTTATTTTTTTTACGGAACTCTGATATTTTATCAAAAATCAAAGTAGACTAAGTTACTCCTTGTGACATTAGCTATCCGCCAGTGAAAGTCCCGTCGAAATCGGTCCAGTCGTTCCAGAGATTAGCCAGAACAAACAGACAGACAGACAAAAATTTAAAAAAATGTTATTTTCTATATGTATGTTGTGTATATACATTCTTTTGCACGTAGTAAAAAGCGGTTATTTTAATATTACAAACAGACACTCCTATTTTATTTATTTGTATAGATCATGACTATATACATTACAGCGAAGTTGCTGAATAATAAATCTCAGAAGAAATAATTTATATTTTATTTAAGTTTCCATTATAAGGAAACATCAAATAGAAAAGAATGGGAGAGCTTGGGGGAGACCTTTGCCCAGCGGCGGGACAACACACAGTAATTGAAACTGAAAATATGAGGCGCAATGTTTTAAATGAATACCAATGAGTATGGAAACACCTAAACGGTTAAATTCCATCCACATTCTTTGGATGAGACTCATGCCCAGCAGTGGGATCGATATGGGTTGAAATGATGATGAATGATGAATAGGCATCATTCATTTATGTCAAGTCCATGTAAAAAGCATACGAATAGTTTTTGAAGAATTAAAAATCTCAAAACCATCTGTGTGAGACATTTTACGTCTTGTTAGGTTAGTTTCTTTACGTTATTCACATAGGTGTGCCGCTTTTATCTTTTTTTAAATGCGATTTTAACTAAGTATATTTCAATTTCTATTATTAAGTTGACGTCGAAACATCTTACAAATAAACATAGATCTAAAATGCTATTTGCATTACTAAAGACTTGTCAACAACGATTTACCTGAACTACCACAAACATTAATAATATTTAACCACATATAAATATTCCTCGTATTTGTATTCCCTGTTCGTGTATTAGTAAGGTCAAATGATATTATATTTGTTTTCCATTTCCAGACTGCCCCGACAGTACGTCGTTCGTACAGATTTTCTACATCATTGAATGTGACCCTAGTAATAACATTATTCAGAAGAGATAGTCGTCACTCTTTATAAAGAAATATGTGTCTTCTGTGTTTTTGTCTTGACTTTGTTTTGGTGACTGAATAAATGTTGTGGAATGTTCAAGGCGATGATTTGTTATGCGTAAAGTTATGCTCTTGAGGTAGTTTGTTGGCAACTAGTTAAGGCGTGTTTCTATATTGAAATAACACACTGTTATCTAAAGATGGTAGAATTACCTACCTATAAATTTTAGATTTCAATAATATTGACTGTCTCTCTGTATTTCTTCTTACTTTCATATTGAAACAGACCCTTCAAATACAACAGCAATTAAGTACACCGGCAGTATTTATTGTCTTAATTTGTTGTCTATTTATCGACTGCATTTCTCACTAAACGGTTGGGGTGGACTTGATATTGCAATAAGAAGTAATTAGCACAGGAAGATAGCTCGTTAACTCCCTTCTGTTGTAAGTTCTGAGGAGTAAACTGGTATTATTAGACTGAGTAATATCATAACTCAGAGGTTCTCTTCTGGGTAACGCAGCTGTTGTATTACTTACAATAAATGGCTGAATTTTTTAGACTAGTAGTAGCTCAATAGCTTTAAAAACAATGACTATATTGATCATACACTTACAAATAACCATAATTATATCACACGTTAGACCAACTAAATTTGTTTAAAATTTGCTGCGAACCAAAAATAATTTAAAATGTATGTGATGAATCAATAAAGACATTCATCATCATTATCATTTCAACCCATAAACGTCCCACTGCTGGGCACGGGTGACGGGTCTCCTCCAACCATTTGGGAGGGAATTTAGCCTTCTATAATATGCCGGTGAGACGGGTTGGTATAGGGTTTTGTTTCGAATTTTACTTTTCTCACAATCTCTTAGTTGCCTTTTACGACACGCACGGGTTGAAAGATTTGAATAAACACCTTATTGATTATAAAATCTCATGCTGTCTTAAATTTTCTTAAACAACAAAAGCCTTCAAATTTATGTTACGGCAATTTAATGAGCCACTTATGTGAGGCACCAGCTCACATGCAAATAAGTTCACAACAAACAGTAAATTAACTAACCAAAATTTTTACCACCAAACAGGAAACGCATTTGCAAAATCGTGGGTACATTAGCAATTTAACAAAACACTTCACTGCATGTAGTGTGTACATTGTCAATCAATCTAGTGGCGGGTTGTCACGCTAAACACGCACGTTTCATACGACGTCACGGTCTAAAACACATGACTCACGAGCTTCTGGCTAGGTATTTAATGTGTGTATTTAGTATTCGTATTCATTGTGGAAGTAATTTGATATGGCATTATGTAGAAAATGTGTACAATATTTTCTCTTTACTCTGGAGTAAAGTACACATTTTGAAGGCCAGGGGTCTTTCCCCTTTGGGACCACGACACTTTGGGACTACGGTGTCAATCGCGGAACGGCCTTTTTTGAATTGGCTGTTTCACTCCAAAACCAAACGGACCACGGTTTGGTCTTGGTGTGTCCCAAAGGGGAAAGACCCCCAGTTAAGATCATCACAAAATTGTTAAAGGTATCACAGTAGGTTACAAAGGTAGCATCACAAAGCATGTGACTTTCATAAAATAAAACATAAAAAAAAACTTTTAAAGAGCATTTCAGTTATAAAGTACACCAATGAACTATCCATGAAAATAAATCTTTTTTTTTAAAGCAGGTTTTCTTGTGCTCCAGAATTCAGTTCGAAGTCATTTTCTTTATAATTCATGAACTGATTTAAAGCTTGCTACATAAGTCAAAAGAATTTTTAATCATAATTATGTGACTCAAAGTTCAATTAATAGTATAATACCTTTTCCTGAAGAACCAATTTAGTTCAACATAAACGTTACAATTCTTGCATCTTTTAAAGGTTGCTTGCTATAAATATCTTACATCTTTCAACAGGCTGTAAATGTAGAAATAGATCTAACTAATGATGCTACAAATCCATAATTCAATTCAAATAATAGTATCATGCAACTCATTGCTTCGAACTAATCATAAATTATTATCTAAAGCAATATATTCTAATTACTGCCTTATTTACGGCTTCAAACTCGAGCATTTATTACATAAATCCGTATTAAATACAATGCTTACTGCCAGTAAGTACTGTCGCCACTGATAATCGCGGAATAAGACAGAGTACTTAGGCGAGTAAAAAGATTTAGAATGCACGCAACGCACGCGACGAATAATCAGCAGCTTTACATTTACCCCCTTGTAGTCACTGGGCGATGCCTTGTCACGGCAATGTCACACTGTCAACGCTCGTGCGATTGTGACACGCAAAATTTAAATCCGATTTATTGGTGTCACAACAAAGGTAACCATGCAACCGTTGGAGGGTTACATTGTCTTGTCTTTTTATTGTAAATGTTAGACATTCAATTTATTCCTTTCAATCTTCATTTGTACAATCTTTTTCCTATCCGATATTTATTTTATTCCCCTAAAATGAGATTTGTGATTTATTTGCAACATTTTTACTATAAATAATATTATAGGTATTCTGCTACCAAACATGTGGAAGAATATTTAATTGTATTATCTAATATTTAGAAGTTGCGTTTCATATTTTCAAGATAATATCACAATTGAAACGTCTACCACATCTTTTGTCCAAACAGTGTCTCTGTTTGGAGCCAAACTAAATATAAAATCTGTCTACAAGTATTGTATGAATTGAAAAGAAGATTGGATATACTTTATACAAACAGAGCTAAAAGTATATAAAACCAATTTATGTCCTGGGAGTCTGGGTTCTGGCTAGGAATACAGTCAGAGTTAGTTCCCAAGGGACGGACGGACAGACGATCCACTAGGTATTTTCATTTTTCCCTCTATTTTTCTTTTGTTTTGGTAGTGTATGTATGGATGGTTCGGCTTAAATAACGGATGAGGCTTAGAATATTACAGGATAGAATTCTAGGCACATAGTTTTGTTTGAAAAAAAAAACAGCAAGATTTTTTGTGATAAAGATGCGTAGTTTGTCAACACAAACTTCCAACAATTCATCAAAAACTATGCGAAACTGAGAGTAGGCTGTTAGAAGACACATGAAAAATTTCTTTACTTACACAATTTTATTATGCTGAGAAAATAAATTCATTCTATTTAAAAACCGTAAGAGAAAAAGATAAGATTTTATGTATGGTTTAATTTCCCAGAATTACAACGCCACGGAAATTACTCTCCAACATCAATATACAAGGTAAATGTTATTAAAGGAAACATTATTTTATTCATTTCTAAATCAACGTCGTGCTTATATCAAAGAAACATAATATTGCTATAAAACCATCATAAAACCGGAGCTGTAAAGTTAATGTTTAAAAATAAAACAGAATAAAATCTGATCCTTTCCTATCTAAAATAAAATCTGCATTAAGTTGTGCATAAACGTATCTATCTAGTAAATGAATATTTATATAAATGATCCGAGAAATTTAATCGCAAGTTTCTTCAAAGTTAACCGGCACACTTAACCAGTTATCTGTATAGATATTGATGCTGTCTTGGACCTTGCTCGCTAACTGTGCTTTACAAAGATGTGCCTTTAAGCTGCGCTTTTTATCTACAGACATGTAACGTGCCGTTTTAGATAAAATAATATTTTTTTTCTATAGAATAGGACAGCTTTTGCCGGAAAGGTATATAGAAGAATATTTTTACGTTTGAACTATATATTATGCGTCGAGTCTGAAACGTTCGGTGTATATAATATAAACGCAGCTTAAGTCATAGATATTTCAGTCCACTCTTTAGTTATTTAAGTAAATAAAATAAAATTATAGTGTTTTGAGAATCTGTCTGTAGTTCAATAACTGCTAATTGTTGATGATTAATTCAATATAGTAGTTCGCAAATAAATTTGATATCATTATAAAATTCTGTTGTTTTACTACACTTATAGTATAAACTAGCTTATTTATTACGTGGATCTGTGTTTTGCCTGAGTGGTACTCAGCTCCTATTGGTCATAGCATGGTGTTCTATATTCTATATCTTCGTCTATAAATGGGCTATACGATACTAAAATATTTTTTCAAATCGAACCAGTACCTAAACTAAATATTCGTGTCAAAACCAGAAAAGAAATCAATAAAAAACGAAGAGGCGTATTTTTTTAAAACAACTTGTTTTTGAGACTGGTAGCTATTTATTTATAAATTGCAAAACTGGTTTGTTATCTATAATGTTTATTAAGCTTCCCACTTTGATTTTATGGTCTTTAATTATATCAATCAAAATAATATTAGGGTGAACCTAGTTGCTATGAACATGTTCTAAAAGTTTTATATTAGCATAAACATCAATCATTTGGTTTTGCTTGTTGAATCTTAATATAAATATATTATGTATATTTTCAGAATATCCGAATTTCCTCATAATTATGTAAAATACAAACGCATTCTTCTTTAATTTAAAAAGCTGATTGTATAAATATAAAATAAATAAATATAAATCAATTTAAAACTAAGAAAAATTGTTTATTCAATTTAAAAAGGTACAATTTCATCAAGATTTTAAAATAAGAATACGTAAGTACCTACTAAAGTTTGAAATGCCTGAACTAGAGGCAATCCTGTATCACAGGCGTTAAATTTGTTTTGGCGGTTTATTCGTATTAATAAAATGATTTATTATTTATTGATAATGTCAGTCATATAAGTATACTGTTATTAGATCGAAAGAACATACTCATAAATATAAAATATCAATATTATAGGTAACCAATAATATTAGGTATGAAGTCTTCGTATCTTATATATCTTATGAGAACGAATATAAAAAAAATATCGTTTAAATAGATGAGTCCAACTGGGAACTTCATGCTACCTTAAACGTCAGCATTAATAGCACTTGCTACTCTGCAGTGTTGCTAGTGTAGGTCAGTTGTGTTCCTTAAGAGCTCATTGTGGGGAAGTTAGGCTCAGATCTTAGCTTAAAAATAAATCGATAGTGATTTATTTTATCATTATGTCCTTTTTTTCAGGGCTATACTTCTCTCCAAGGTGAGAAGTGTACCCGGTCCTTTTGGAAGGCTTACGCGGGGACACCGGTCCGACACGCAGAGGCCCTTATATAATTTTAGTTTAAAATGGGATAAGACAATTACCGTCGCCATATTATAGCTGCACTATTGTAGTACAGCTATGATTTGTCACCGGTAGGTGTAGAGCTATTGTATGATAATATATTATGGAGTCACATAAAGTTGGGCTATGGGTTTGGGTGATCAGTGGAATGGTGATATTTGGCATACGAGAACAACGTCGCCTGCTTGCCTCCTCCAGTGGTGAATATATTATCATTAATATTATTACGAGTATGTCTTGCATTACCAATGCCATGGGTAGTAGTTACCGCTTTAAATAAGTTCTAGTCACCTTACAAAAACTTTTAATGGAACTTGGTTTTTATTCGCTCACCTATTTCATGTTCACTATAATTGACACCAAACTTTAATGTCAAACATAATATTCTACTAGATAGCAATTACACATGCAATAAAACTGAATTGCTTATGACATACCATGTTACAGCTCTAACTTTCTTGTATGTGCATTATAATCACACACAAAGCTTATTAGTGACCATACAATTATTGTTATAACGTCACATAAAACGAAACGGAGGTTATAATAGCGGTGCATCTCGGACAAACTAGTTTCAAACAATTTACGAGTCTAAATGAAAAAAAATGTGTTGACGAACATGTTTAGCTTACGTTAACGAATTTGGATGTGATCATAAATTAAGTATGTGGTAGGGGAATTGAAGGAAATTATGGTGATTCTTGATGCTTTGCTCCGATTTGACTCTGGTAGTGTGTAATTCCACACTACCAGAATCAAATCGGAGCATTCTTAACATAATTATGTTAAGATGAATCTTTGAAAGTTTAACGATAGCCTTATAGTTACTTTAGCCAACGATACCTATAAATAATTCCTTTCGTGAATAAACATAGGTGGAATACTTACTAAAAAGCCTAGAATCTATTAAAGTAGATATACGATTTATCAGGTCTCCTCTTTTCTTCTTTCAAATCTGTTTTGGTGGAGTTCAGGCCAAGTTAATTTAAGCTAGACTTGTTATATAAGCCAAGTGACGTAAACTGATATGACATTAACAAGTCAAATAGATTACTCTCGATTACTTATCCTATTTTATTACAAACCTAGAACATTAATTAATGAAACAGTAACGAAGGAATGGTATTGATGACGTAGCGTAAGCTAAGAGTGGTACCGGCTAACTTCTAACGAGTTAGAAGTTACATAATGAGTAATATTTATGTTCATTTTATGCATGAGCAAATATCCAGTCGTTTTAATTACCAAGAAAGCCGGTTAACGAACAAACAATCATAATAACTTTTTATTTGTGTCGCCGTCTGTGCTTAAAGCGGTATCTCCTCTAAGGGACATAAATGCAATTCCCTTTAAATTATGTCTTATGAAGGTACATAATATTGAGAAAGACGAAAATAAGATTGATGCTACAGGTGCTTGATAAACATAGTGTAGGTATAAGTTTTCAAAATTGCAATACCTTGTAATTGAGGCTCTAATTGTAAATGGTTTTAAATTTGTTATAAAAATAACAAATTTAAAACCATTTACTGATTTTTTGAGTTTGTTTATTTATGAGGCTAGTGTTGTGTCCGCACAGACCCTAAATAAGATGGGGTTCGGACATATCCTAAGAATTTCTTTTAAAGTTTGTGGCTTCAGTCAAGACTCTCATTAGCACTCTTCAATGAATTAAAAAACAACGACAAAATGATTCAGAATGTAATGTGTCTTCACCCTTACTTATTATTTGCAGTGATACGTGAACTTAAATAATAAGAATTGAAATAAGCTTTAGAAATATTAGGTGACAAATGAACGAAGCCCCGATCTTTATCGTTAAAGAGACTTTACTTTCTTCATTATAATCGACCGTCCAAAGATTAACCGTGAATTAAACTACATAGGATGCGTGACAGTAAAGCTTAGTAAAGTTATTTATTGACATATTCGTTAGCGTACCATAAATTACAAGAAAAATATTAAATACTAAACGATATCTGACTCATAAAAATACGAAACTCATTTGGAATATTTGAGTAGACGAGTTTAGAAGCGAATGGATTTGTTTACTTCTTTTTTGTAATTATAGATGTTAAATAACTGGGTTCTGGTGATAAATACGTCCATATAATCTACTTGTGTAAGCTCCCGGCTATATCGTGGGCATATTTTGACCTTGAGATGGTAATTGACTTTCCAATGTTCCATTTGAGACATAAATTGTTTATTTATTTTTATAATAACAATTTACGGGAACACTGTATAGTTGGCGCCCGAGGCTAAGTAGCATAAATAAATACATATTTGCTTTTACTGACAAAGATTAAGTTATTACCATAGAATATCAATTATTAAACATAGTTATTAAGTACCTTGTAAATTATAGACACGTCAGTTTTTTCATAATTACGTACTTTGGCGAGGGTCTGAAGATGTTTAGTAAAATGTTAAAAAATAGTACTTATTTTGTGACCTTACTAGACCTGAAAATAGTTATAATAATACTGCACTATAAAATCTATATTAATAACATAAACCTGAAGAGTTTGTTTTGTTTTGTTGAACGCGTAAATCTCAGAAAGTACTCGTTCGATTTGAAAAATTATTTTAGTATCAGACAGCTCGTTTATCGAGGAAGGCATAGGATATAGAACATTAGAACATTAAAACATCATGCAATGCAATAAATCGCCATCATTTTAAATTCTTACACACCTTATTCTATTCCCAGCTAAGACAACCTTCGGAAAAATCTCTATTCTATGCTATACCAAAAGTGTTCTGAGAAGTATTTTCGATTTCTAAATGAAACGTCACAGTTTCTATAAACTATATTATTATAGCCGTTAGTACGTAATTTAGTTAATTAAGTTATTATTCCTCTGAACTTATTTTTGTAGGAATATGAAAACAAATGAGAATTGCGGTGCCGGAGATAACAGTAATTAGATCTAATAGCCGGCCCAGACGTAGCCGCGGGGTTTTTTCTTCAATTGCAGCCCTACCAGAGATAGCACGTCCATCAAATTATATGATAATCGGTCTGAGTTAATTCCATTACGACCGATCTCGATGCTGCTACCTTACTTACGGCACTCAATAACCACAGAGCAAAATGATGTCCCATTCTGGCACGTCACAAAAATCAGTTCTTGAATTTTATTGGTGAGAGTTTTGTACACTGTGGTAATGATAGGTTACTTTGGTAGACGTGAAGCTACTAGATAAGTTGAATGGTACCCACTACTATTACATCGGATTATGACATCACTATAATTACATATTAGAGCAGTAAAATGAGAAAGTTCAATTTGTTATGATCAACATTCTTTCTGATGATGTCCCAGTAGAAGTTTTAAAAGAAATTTTCTTAAATCATGAGAAATATACGTTTTGAATACTTAAATCAGGTTTAGTTCATCAACTAGTTTGTTTGAATTTAATTTTTAATCTATGAGGAGACTATTGGATTAAGATTAATTGTAAAGAATTTTTGACTTTGTACGTTTCAGCTTGAATGCTATTTTATGCTTGGTTGTTCAAGTAATTTGTGGTTTGTGAACCGTTTCAATCAAATATTTAAATAATAATAAGAATATATGTAGGTGCAGATTTTTTTTATCTCTATTTAAAACTTTAAGTTTGTAGGAGTATGAGACAAAGTATCCAATAATGACAGACAATTCTATTTGACTGTACATTACAAAAATATAATGCGCAAAAGAATGTTAAAGAAATGCTTTTCCATAGCTTCCATTCATATTGAAGGAAGGACAATAATATCAAACTGTTATAATTTTCACCACTTTAGCTTATAAATCACATTATTGTTAATTATTCTAAGTCTTAACAGGTAGCTGAACTCTATTAATAATGCATTATATTTGCATTTCAAGTATAATTTGAGCTAGAATAATTAATGAGACATGAACGAATTAAGTCGTTGTTCAAGTCTTATCTAGACAGATGAATATTAACATCGTCTATATAATTAAACTCCTTATAAAAGTGTTTATAATCAGTTATACTTTACGGGGTGTAGGTAGTCTTAAATTCATAATTACAATTGCAATAAGATTACGAAATATAACAGCTAGTTATGAAGTTTAAAAGTTTAGAAGCTTGCATAGTATATTGTTAAAAATAGCCTATATGCAACCCATAATCTATGTGTGTGCCAAATTTCATCCGTTCCGTATCCGTAGCCGTCCACAAATCTTTTCAACCGTTTTGGCGTATTTATGTAAAAACACTCATCTATACATCTGAACTTTTGCATTTATAATATTATTAAGATTTGAAAAATATCTCATAATAGATAATGTTTTATATATAGTATTTATTATTTTATACGTACAAAATTAAATAATGAATTTTTTATAACTATTAAATAACTTAACTTACTATTAAAACAAAAAAACAAAATATTTACAACCTAACAAAAAACATGAAAAAGGGAAAACTAATTAAAAAATGGCATCATAAAATACTTCCGCATCGCTGCCGCTGTCTACCAGAAAAGTGTCATAATCGCATAATGCTTAGAACAATATAATAAATTCATAACTATTCTTTATAAAAAGTCCCATAAAATGCAGGGAAATACGTTATTAAAAAGTGCATGTCGTTCGAAGCTAAACCAAACAAAAGTTTCATTTTAAAAACTCACTCGATCACTTAACAAACAGTCATTAATCGAACTTAGACACTAATAACGTACTGGCTGAAGATTAATCGTTCAGGCGTAGTAATAGAATATTCAGTCACACACGCAACCTGCGGGTTATTATAAAATTGAAGTACACTTTGATAAATTAGCCCTATCCGTCACGATTGGTCACGGAAGTCGGGCAGAACGGGCCCAATGTTGAGACCCTTGTATACTTGTTGCTTTTACGTTGCGACCAAGCCACGGTGAGCAACGTCCTTTTTTTGTTCACCTGCTGCGTCCTAAATTACGGTACGAGTCAATTTTCTTCGGGTGTTTGTTATGATACTGAGCTGGAAGGAATCTGTATGAGTCAAGTTGCTGGCAGTATCGATTTGTTGGTTTCATAAAATGTTTAAAATAAAATTTGTTTTTCATATATCTTTGTGCGACTGTAATTATTTCCAAGTTCATAGTAGTATTATAGGCATCTGTTTGATCATATATTTTATCTTCTAAAGGTAGAAAATGATGTACTCAATGTACTGTAATAGGTAGGCTCCGATTACTACTAGACAAACGGCGATTTGGATTGGCTAACAGACACTGAGACTGAAAGCTAATCAAATAATTTTTGTTAAGTTTAGCCATAACGGGAATTAAATTTTCTGCGTATTAAGTATACCGCGCTAAAAGGATTGATTCATGACGATTATCATTGTTTCGACACATAAACGGCCAACTGCTAGGAACGGGTCTACTCCAAAGAGGTAATTTGGCCTACTATACAACACTGGCCAGACGGGTTGGTATAGAGTTTGTTTCGAATTTTCCTTTTCTCACACACTGGCTCTTATCTGCATAAATACTCCCTTGGTCGCGTTTTATAACATCCATGGGTTAAAATGTGGTAGTGACATTATGTTAGTGTATTCTTAATCCGTCACTACACTTATCTATGATCACTTAATTGTCTTCAAACTTCACTTCCAATGTCTTATTCTGAACGCTGTCCATATTCCGAGCGTTGGCCGACTGCTCTTTTATGCGCAGTTGGCTAACTCATCAGTTTGTAAAGCAGCTAACTTGCGAAAATAGTGTTATTGAAGGCTACTTCCTCAGCAAAAACATTCCCTTTGATATAATTCAGTATTCTTACACAGTTACCGTAGCTTAGATATGAATTAATCTATTTATTACTACAAGCAAATATGGAATCCATCTCTATGAAGTTCGAATTACCTCCTCACGTATTGATTGCCGCAATTTTTAGGCTAATTTTTCCCATTTTATATAAATCTCTTTGTTCTTAAATCAATCTTTACAATTCTCAATTATTACGTCAACATCCTTCTCAATTATGGCATAGCAGTCAATAGCACGTGTTCAAAAGCGGATATTTATGGGCTATGTTGATTGCTATGGTTTTAGATCGCTCAACCAAACAACAGTTTCATACAATTCTATTTCCAACGTCCAAGAATGTAAACAATCCTATTATAGGGAATCACTTTTACTGTCTGTGTTATTAAGATTGCATTTGTAATTAGGTGCTCGTAGTACAACATTTTGGAAACATTAAATTGGTTATAAATATCGTCACCTTGAATCTTCAGAAAGATCCAAGAAATATGAAATGAAATAGTTCTGGCAATAAAAAAATAAAAAATGTTTATGTGAATTATCGAACTGAAAACCTTATTTAAAAAATAGGATTTATGATTGACCGAGAAAGAAGAACTGGCCACAAACTAAAATATTTTTATTTAATTTATTTAAGAACAATTAACAAAGCAAATACAAAATAATAAAAGCTAGCGGAATTAGGTATATGGTCGAGTTTTGCCTTAATTAAAGGCTGTCTTGACATGTACCGCGTAGCAATCCGTATCATCATAATCATCATATCAGCCCAATGCCGCGGACCTTCACCTAATTTCCACCACTGGGATCGATTTTGTGCCACCTGCAACCAACGGCCACCCTTACAAGGTCGTCGGTCCATCTGGTATCCCTATAAATCCCTTTAAATATAATAGTATTAAAATAATAAACCAACAACAATTTTATTTCTCAGACAACTAAATCTACAAGCTTCCTTATATTCCCACATAGTGCGAAGGGTTATAAGAACTCGTTATATTCTATTGTTTTGTACCCGGATCTACGCTTAAATATCAACATTGTATTACCTCCCACCTGAACGGTACAAACAGCTCTAATTACTTTTTTAGCAAGGTGCACTGTTTAGTATTCACTCACTCGAACTGTATAAATAAACGATGACGTCACGCATGAGATACCTCAAAGGGGTAGTGTGGTGTGATAATTCGATGTCAATGTTACATTTATGACGTGGGAATGAGCCGCATATTATTGTCTGATTATTTCTATTGAATATACGCGGAATACTATATCGTGAATCTTATTACAAGGGCTCTCTATAAGAGAGCTCTTATAGGATTTAGATATAGGAGCAAAACGGATTCTGTGTCGAATAATGGAACAATAGATACTGATAATATTTTATGTGTATGTTAGGAAAAGCGTATGTCCAACAGTGGACTGCGATAAGTTTGAATGATGATGATAATGATGATGAATAATACTATTAAGAGTACCTTAATCCTAAGACATTGCTTTTCATCTTTGCTACAAGCTGTACTTTGTAGCACGATATAATTATAATTATAGGCTGTGTCCAGATAATTTGCGTCGCAATACAATAACATATAAAAGTACCTATATTATCTGGACACAGATTTAGAAGAATTCCCTGGTGTAACTTTCACGCAAGTCATCTTGAACTTCAGCGTGTAACATTACAACGAAACAGAGGGGCTTACTCTGAATTTCGACATTCGACTTAGTCGGTTTAGATGTCGTAGTCAAATGTATGGAAATTTAGGTATAGTCGCTGTCCCTTTCAAATATTTGACAGCAACATCAAAACCTACTAAGTCGAATGTCGAAATTCAGAGTAAGGCCCCAGAAGACCCATCCACACTATGTGTCGAGATCAGGAATACGGAAGCGATGCTTCTAGTGTTATATATTGTGATTCGTAAGTCTCCAAGCTCTGGTCATTATTACTACTTATCATCAGGCAAATTGAAAGCTGCTTCAAGTTTACCGCTATTCTCGTATAAAAAAATCAATATAACATAAATATATATATGTTTATAAAATAATTTTCCAAACCCACCGTAACTTAAGCTCGTATACATCATTTATGATTATTTTAGGCGCACCTTTATAGCTCCATATATATTTTTATAATTAGCCATTCCAAACTGCCTGTGTATTCCCGATATGTAAATTACCAACACATTAATCCAACAAAGTTATAAAACTTTCAATTTTAATTATTTATAACCCAAAATGCATAGAAATTATACATTATAATTCTTTTACTTCGACTAATTATCGAAATTTACCTACACGCAATAAAATGCAGTTTACGACTTTATCACACACGGATATTGAAATGAGCCCTAAATACGTTAAAGTGTTAAAAATGCAACAAATCTAGGCTCATAAAATCATTAAAAAATAAATTTTATTACGTGCCGACGTCGTTAAGACTACGATTTATATAAAACATCTGACGCGATGACAGGGATTATTTTAAAAAGTCTGGTACAAATTCATTAGACGATGTCCCGAACCACGTGTGCTGTAAAAATGATAAAGATGCAATAAAAATTCAAAGACAGATCGTACTCAAAATCGGATTCACAGATGATTATCAAAATTTTACGATTAATTTATTTGAAAGGCATTTTAGATTCTTAGAATTCTGCGGAGTTGACACATCTGGTTAGTATTGATAGCGTTATATTTTTACGATTGTATAGTAAATATGCTGTTAAACAAATTTTTATATTCGTATTTATTGCGAGAAAACGAAGCTGTCATGCAAAGCAGCTGAGTTTTCATAAAGAAAGTATTAACCTGCTGAACTATGGTGCGATCGTTAAATTTAAACGATTATACTGTAATCAAGGTTTTATTGGTATAGATCCCATTATTATAATATTTTAATTTAATTGCTACATTAATATAAAATAGAAGTAAATTTGACACTGAAAGAATGTATTAACTATACGGAGCATTATTTTTTACTAGCCTTTGCCTGCATTTTCAGCCACGTGGTAAGTTAATAATATAAATAGCCTAATTCCTCTTTTAAATTTTAAAATAATTTCACAAAACTCTATCCAGCAAACAAAAAAACTTAACATTACTAGATTTTTCCCGCGGCATTACCCTTGTGGTATATCTTTCTCCAGAAAGCAGCCAATACCTTTCTACAACTCTTAGACTAACTTTATGTGAAATTTCATGAAGATCGGTTGAGTGATTAAGGCATACAAGCTTAACAAAAATACAGAGTGATGATCTCATTTATAAGTAAGGATCGGTGTGGATATCATAATTCTAAACACCTATCGTTTGTACATAATAGGAATCTAAAAGCATCATGAATCAGGGAATCTCAGAATATTAAAAATATGTTTGTGACACAAAAGACATTTAAATGACGTGAGGTATCACCAAAACTGGTATGACACCGAGCACATGGCGCCGTAATGGTTTCCTGTTTCCTCGAACCCAGCACAATGGTGCCTACAGACTAAAATTTTAAATATTCTCATGCAAAATACCCCTTTTTGGAAGAAATAATAACGTCTGCCATGAAATATGATACTGTGTACGTTGATTTAAAAAGCAAAGTTACTTTAAGTTGATCTTCACGGATAAGGATGTGTGGAGATGTTTTAGGTTATCCTTGTGAATATTAACTTCCATTTTGTAATATAAATGGTTTTTAAGAGCGCATAAAGAATATTAATGTTAGCACACCTTGTGGAAGATTTAAAATATGACAATCAAAATACAATATAATAATCTATCGGTGTGAATCTTTGCAAATTCCAAAGTAAATTAACGTGATCAAAATTTATTCCCCTAGTATTTGCATAACAGAGAAATTTTCTTTGTGTACCACAGGCTTTTTAATGTTTAAAAAAACTATCAACTTATAATATAGGACACTGTAAAAATATGTCGTAGTTGACCTATTATGACAAATAAAATTGCCCCAGTGTGTTACAAGCTTATAAATAAATAATTACTTTTCTTGTAATACCACTGGCCGTTCTTTATTCTGATAGATTCTTCAACATACATCTAACATCAAACGAACATACATAGTTACCCATTGTAGCATACTTAATATTTTCCCCGTAAACTTTGTAATAATGCCGTTCATACCTATTTCTTTTGTCTATATTGAATGTAACGGTTAACTTTACCAATAAAACATCAATAAAAAGCCCTGCCCCAAAAACAGTTCGAAAACAAAACAAAATTGAGACACTATTCCATTCAAATGAGGGATCGTGGTAACGAATGGGCAACATCGTCGCAACGCGTATTTGTTAAACGCGGGGGGTCACTGGAAGCACGTTCCTAACATTCTTTCCGAAATAACACCCTCCCATGTTCCACCGACGTCGATTAATCACTTCACACTTTCGTTCAACTACCAACCGTTTTGCGTCTAGCTTTTATTTTTCGATGTTTTATTTTTAATGCGATTTTTTAAAAAGGTCAATTCTCACGGTTTTTGAAGACGTAAGTCAAACTTGTTTTGGTCAACGTTTTACCATCTATATGAGACAGTTATAGAATATATAAGTATGACTGTTTAACAAAAAATTACGTTTTTGCGGTTTTTATTTATGTATCATTATTTTTATATAATGGTTTGGTATTTGCAAAATAATTTTGCCACTAAGAATTTGCTCATAAGACAGCATTATTGCAAACATCAGAAGTAACAATCTGATTTACCTATATTTAAATTTTCTTAAAATAATACCTTACTACTATCGCCAGACGCCAACACTAATGCCAAACTAAGTTAAAATATATAGTGAGTTGGTAAACGAATATGAGTATACATCACAAGGCGAAAGAACGGGACATTACAAATAAACATAAGGTAAATGAAGGCACAAAATACACCTAAAATTTATGCGTAGCCGTAACAAGTAAACAAAACAAAAATTGCGGCAACAAAACTTTGTTCCAATGTATATTTACATAACAAAATTTTACCACACGACGTATCATATGCTCCTAATAAACTTCCGAAGTATGCCAACAGCTAAAATGTTTTTGATGTATCATCTGTTCTCGAATGTACCTGAGCTCACCTCTCGTATTTTTAGAACGTGACTTCTAAACCCTTCTTAGGATAATAGAGGATAAGTTCTTTAATATAATCTCTTTTTTTAATTTTCTTTTAACCTGCGTTCCTGGTACAGTTGCGAGCGGCGGTCACGTCTAGCGCAGGTGCTCGGCTTAGCTACGTCAGCCAAATTGAGCATTGTTCCGTTTATTTATGTTTAGAAAACGGTGACTGTACTTTGCTGTACCTGGTTTGCTTTCGCCATCAATTTATTTTTCACGCTTATTTAAACATCAATACAAATAAATAATAAAAAAATAAAATTTGTGTGTCTGTTTGTAATAATAAAATAACCGCGTCTTACTACATGCATTTGAATGTGTATACGGTAAAATGTTAATTTATGTACATAAAATAACATTTTTTCCATTTTTGTCTGTCTGTTTGTTCCAGCTAATCTTTGGAACAGCTGGGCCGATTTCAACGTGACTTTCACTGGCGGATAGCTAATGTCACAAGGAGTAACTTAAGCTACTTTGGTTTTAAAAAATATCAGGGTTCCGTAAAAAAAATTAAAACTCCATGAATGCGGGATAAGTTGTCCACGCAAACGAAGTCGCGGGCACAGTTAGTTTAAAATAAATACAGAGTAAATATAATATGCTTTTATGCTAAAGAGCCGATACAACTCAGTTGTAGATTTATGGGTTTTGTGACGTAAACAGTAACTGTAATCAGAGGGTCAACTGAAAGTTTTGTTGACAAATATTTTAAAATCACAGCGGCAATATTAAATTTTTCCAACTAATTTTGTAAGTCCAATGTTGGGATTCCAAGCAGTTTCTTTATCTTTTCAATAGGAACATGGACTTTCACAAACATGATTTTGAAAAGCACGATGTGTAGTGGCCATTTTTCGAACACCAAACTCAAAAGTCGCCCACTGCACGTCTAGCACTAGATAAGAATACAGCGTTCATACTTTATTGATACACACAATACTGTATTATGTATTTTATTGCCATGAACGTATACAATAGACTCTTTCTTGTTCGAAGCTTGTCTGTATGCATAATTTACGCCTCCTTTTAAAATACGCCGAACAATGTTTCTATAAAAGCGTAAACATATCAATAATTGATATCCGCTTAGTCTCTTTGAAATGGTGTTTTAACAAAAACCTCTCAAAATTTGTTCATGCGTTAAAAGAAAAAGAAAGGATTATCTGAACAGATGCAGGTGGAACATTATACAGATTATGCGCATTTTCCGTCATCCGGGTACATAATGTAAACGTTTTAGAACACAGCTACGTGACTAAATACGCTTCCTTCACTCACTAATATGAACAATGGATTTGCTGGAACGGATTACTTTATGTGACTTGAATGCTCAAACATTTGAATGTTTTAAACGAACACTTTGTTGGTTTTACAAGCTAAACTCAGCCAGCTATGAGCAAATGGATTATTACACTTCCTGATTCACACAAAGAAAAGGTGCTTTGAAACACCTAATTCGATTATAATTGAAAAAAGGAAGATAATTTTAACTTTAAAATAAGGAATATCCGTATCATCGCAAATAATGAAGGTAACGTAACGTCCGCCGCACTCTCACCGCTCTGTCATTATAAAATAAAAACTAAATTCGACGCAAATGATAGTTAGCCCGAAAAAACCTCTCAACCTTTTTGAGGACACGAAATGACAAAGAATTCGCGTTATAAAGTAGCGTATTATCAAGAGACGGGCACTAAACGAACACGGCAGACCGATTGCTACCATAAAGATAACAATAATTAGGCGTAATGACCACGTAGTCTGTGGGCCCCGTCGGTTTTTTTTTAAGTGCAGTGGGCGGCACGAAGCCGCGATCAGAAGATAGTGCGTCCATCAAATCATATGATAATCGGGCTCGGTTAATTCCATTACCAATAATAAATGCACGCATTAAATTAGACCTGTCGGATGAGTCGACGGAACGTAGTCCCGTGATCGCTCCCATCACTCGGATTATGATATGAATAATTTATCAGTAAAAATAAAAGATCTCGATCTTATTATTGTTTTGAATTTGGAACGTCAAGCGCGATATGTCGTTGATCGTAGGTGCGATTGTGTCTGCGCTCAGAATAAAATGTGTCGTGCATATAAATGTCGCCATGTCTCATTCAAGGTTACTGATATGGCAGTCTGACTGAGCTAAGCTTTTTTATTAAACTTTATGCGAGTAGTAATGCCTTTTATGGCATTTTAAAACTGGAACAGTCATTCTCAACAACATTGAGTTATATTATGTAAATAAGTTGTACTAAGATTTAAAAAAAAGTTGGTATACAAAAAATTCATAATATCCATCCTGGTTTCTATAAATTACTTAGATGTACATTAAAGTGTGATTCTAAAACGACTATCCTTAATTATAATACAACAGTTATAATCTTTACAAAATTTAATAGTTGCTGCAGCTAGCGTATAATACCAGATATACTTGCTATTCTCTGCGGCTCCACTCGCCTGTAATTCGGTGCGCAGAAAACAATAGGAATAAGATATTTTCCTTCGGGAGAATAGGTTCTATATTTGAAGTTAGACCTCTAGCAATGGCTTAACTGCATTCAATTATTTTTGCATGAGGCGCGTACAAATTTACGGCCAAACGTTCTAAAAATTCATATTTGGCTTCTGATTCTATGTACTCTATCGATAAATTCCGAATTAAGTTTGTTCCACGGCTATCTGGTACATTGTTTTTCTTTTATTCAAAACGTTTATTCATGACCTTATTTGGGTGGTATTTTTATGAAAATATAGTAACAAAATTTATGGGACAAGGCTAATATAAAACTCGTTTTTAATATGACATGTTGAGTAGTACACCATATATCATAGGAACACATACCTCTAAACAATCTAGACGCCTACGCCTGCACTAACAAAGAGAGAGGCTGTATTGTTAGCAACTGTCACGCTTAAAAGAACATAATTCATAAGAGATTTTGTTTCGGGCGTAAATCACAAAGTGTCACATATTTATACATACGGCAGTATTTTTTGGGAAAAAGTGCCGTAATGTGTATTACATAAATTGTGTAAATGTTCGAATAAATTGTTGTGAGATATGTCCTTTTAATGCATAATATTATGGTGTATTGTGCAATTGTAATGTTTTTGGAATTGCGTAATAATATTGATGTTATTCATATGAAACTCACAATTAGGAGAAGCATGAATCTTAAGTCAATCACTTTTTAGAACTATGTGATACCATATAATGAAACACAATCATCCGCCTGCGTGCTATGTCATAATAAAAGTAGCCTATGGGCTATACCAGACTTAAATCTATCTGTATCCAAAAATTCATACAGATCCGTTGAGCCGTTTTGACGAAATTGACTAACAAAATATCCATCCATCCTTACTTTCGCATTTATGGTATTAGTACGATTATTTTTTATTTTTATATATTTATTTATTGCATATTATTATATAAAATAAAAATTTCATTTTGCTCCACAACTGTGGGATGGAGTCTCCGTACTAGTAATCCTTAATAAAATAATATTACAATATGAGATCACACTTCTTATTGCTAACACAGATATGGAATTACCTAATTTTTTTTTTCTAAGTATTTACAATTTTAACTAACTTAAAGTACTTAAATAATATTTTTTGAGCTTTCTAATAAATCTATTTTTATTTGTGTCTTTTCGAATGTCATCAGGCTAAGATTATATTATATTAGGATATATGAAACATATTATGTCATTGTATCATTTGAATACTATTGTCCTTCAAAAGTTAAATAAGTCATCACTGTTTACGTTCTACCAATTAACTTCATTGATGCCATTAGCTTTTATGACAATGTGAATGTAATAAAAACTCCTTGTGTCATTAAACTATCCTTAATTGAATAGTCATGTGGGCGACATTGAGCTGTTTTTGTATTCAGTAAATTAATACATTACCACCATTTTGCTGTAAATATTACCCCTTAAAAAGAGTTTTACAAAGTTGTACTTAGTGTCCGTTCACACCGACTGGCTTGGAGAGCATCGGCCGGTGCTACTCTTTTCACACAGACCGGCGGCGCGAGTTATACGCTTGGAGCTGGCCGGAGCCGGTCGGCTGCGTGAATGCGGAAGAGTACGCCATCATAAGCAGCCAGTCGGCTCCTCTTATTATTTCACACTAAGCGCGTTAGTTTTGCTCTCAAGCATAATAATAATAATATTCTACCACATTTACACAGCGCCATCTAGTCCCAAATTAAGCAATTATATTTGCTTGTGTTATGGGTACTAAAAAACTGATATATTACTTAAATACATTTTTTTTTTGTAAATACATACATATTATAGATAAATTACACTTAGACACAGAACAAACCTTTATGCTCATCACACAAAGATTTGTCCTGGGTGGGGATCGAACCCACGACTTCCGGCTTAGCAGTCAGGGTCACTAATCACTAGCCCAACAGGCCAGTCATAATAAAACAAGTGACATGTAAAAATAAACCATATTACAATGATTCAAACTCTGTTTTAAACGTAACAAAAATCTGCTCTCGTCTTCGAGCCGATCTGTGTGAACGAACCGTTAATGAGAATCGCGTTTTATTTTACAGATACGTCGGTAAATTGATTGAAGCTGTATTGCATACGTGAATATTAGGTATTTCAAGATCGGTGCGTACACAATTTTATAAAAGCATAACCCGATATGCGTCGTTCTATCAAAGCTCAAAAGCTGGTGACAACTAAGAACTTTGTATGGGAAAATTAACCTGTGTTATATTAAATATAGTTTTACCAATACCCAATCAGACTTCAGTATCGAAAATTACCCTTTTGTCCGTCCGTGTAGTGATGGATTAAGAATTCATAATGTCACTACCCCATTTCAACCCGTGGGTGTTGTACAAGTCGACTATGAAGTAAACTTAAGTAGACAAGAGCACTGCGAGAAAGGGAGAATTCGATACAAAACCCTATACTAACCCGTCTGGCCAGCGTGGTATAGTAGGCTAAATTCCCTCTAAAATGTTTGGACAATACCCGTGCCCAGCAGTGGGACGTTTATAGATTGTAATGATGATGATGTTGTTGATGATTGAAATTTGAACCTAAAACATCAAACGCAGCATTCGTACAGTCGTAAACTGTCCCGCTGGCAGTCATTTCAAACAAATAATATAATATACCAGCTTTTTCCGGAACTTCACTCTTTGTTTGGCCACTATTCAGCTCCTAATAGACGTAGCGTGATATTATAAAGCCTATAGCCTGCCTCAATAAATGAGCTATCAAATACCAAAATAAGTTTTCAATTCGATTTATAGATTCTGAGATAAGCGCCTTTAATCAAACAAGCTTGAGCTTTACAATTTTAGTATAGATTGTTTAATGTGTAGTATTGAATTGACTACACACCTATTATGTCAAATCATAACAGGCCTCAGACGTTTCAGAGAACTGAGAGGTAATATACACCTATGTATTAACGGCTGACCAGTTATCTCGGATTTAATTGCGGAAATTGATTGATCTGTATTGAAGCTCGGTAAGGGATAGGGTTGTATCTAATCAAACATCTAGCCATATTATTGCTAACTATGCGTTTCCAATCGTTAAACATCTATGTAAAGTCTTAGTTTAATCAATGGAGCCATTTTGTTCTGGTGATAATGTAATAAAGACATACATAGGCTTTTTTGTGCTTAAATGAAATGACAAATGCTGAGGACACTAAATGTAACATACAGAGGTAGTGAATGTGTAAGTTGATTACGATTTCATTGTCAAATGTTTAAAAATTTTACAGTCTAACTTTTTACAGCATTATCAAAATATAATGAGTCAAATGTTTTGTCAATATTTCGAGTTTTCTAACTTCCTTTGTTTCCTCATTCAGCATGAAGTTACAATCTCATTCAATTTAGTAATATCTAATATAAATTCAGATATTAATCATAGTTAGACATATAAGGAATTAATATTAATTCGAATTATCCTAAGACAAATAACATAGATTAATAATATCACTAATACAATCTCTAATGAACGTAATATTGGGTGTTGAATTAATCCGAGATTTCTATTAGGCGTATCTTATACCTAATCTTAATTAAATAATAACAGTAATGATGTGCTAATATTCAAATCCATAATTTAACTAAATATTAGTTATATATTATCTAATATTACCTTTATGGGTTTGTGTTTGTTTAGATTAGGTATTACAGATAAAATTCACCTTTGTAATCTTAATATACTCGTATGTATCCGTGTCTGTCCGTGTAGTGAATGATTTGGAATACATAATGTCATTATCCCATTTCAACCCGTGGGTGTCGTAAAAGGCGACTAAAGAACCTAATTTTAAGCAGACAAGACCACTGCGAGAAAAGGAAAATTTGATACAAAACCTTATACTAACCCGTCTGGCCAGCGTGGTATAGTAGGCCAAATTCCCTCCAAAATCTTTGGAGGAGACCCGTGGCCCAGCAGTGGGACGTTTGTAGGTTGAATGATGATACTATATGTATATATTAGTTATATTGAGAGAAGGAAAACATGTATGTATATATTAGTTACATTATTGCCTTTTTTCTGCACTTTTTGTTGTCAGGTATAAGATATTATATTGATGAGATGTAAGAAATATCCCTATCACCCTATCACTAAATCACCGTGCTTTGTACCTCCATTTTATATGAATGACAGACAATTTAACACTACTTTTAAATAAAATATTATTCTGAGTACAAAGAAAATTTTGATTCATTTTTCTTCGTTGTCTCAAAAACAAAATGAAACAACAATTCCTTTTAAAACATTAATAAAACTCATCATGTTTAATCAATCAAATTTAAAAACAAACATAATTATTAATTACGAAATAATAAAAACGCAGAGCCACTGTCATTCAACTTTTATATTCAATTTTGTAATGCAACAATGTAATAAATCATTTTGTGGGGTCAACGATCATCGCAGTGCGTCAACTGTGCGATTGTAGAACCTTCGCACCTCCGTACCGCGGTTGGAAGTTCGTATAAAATATGGATTAAAAATTATATCCGTAATAAAACCGATAGAGTACTTACACAATCAGTTTTCATTCACAATTTTTTTATGGCACGACTGTTGCAATTTGTCGTACAGGTGGTCGATTCTGCAAATTTACACACGTCGATAGCAGACCGATGGACCAATCACAGGCCGGCAATATGGCGCGATTGACTTAGTAAGCCAATGACAGCCATCGAATGAGACCATCGGCTTACGATTATGTTAGCAGACTTGGCCCCCAGCCCGCTTTATGGTAAGCGGTCAGCAAAGACACCTGCAACATTTGGAGCATCACGAACGAATTGCCGTCTCTAACCGTCTCTAAGCCGTCTGTAACTTTTCTGAGCGTACTCGTATCTTCTACAAAAGATTATATTGTATCAGAAGCTAATTTGTAAACATATCACATTTAAACTGTCAACAGTTATGATAAACTCAGACCGCAGAGCAATTAATAAGCCGGATGACTTTCCATTCGATGACGAAGAAAACGATTAACTTAATTTTGTTGCGTACTAAACCCCTCCTAACTTTATCCCTGAGTCATCGTGATCAGCCATTTTCGCAGGACTGCTACCTAATAAAGTGTTTTTTATTCATGTGTCAGTTTTAATTACGTGTGATACCTTTTTAAGTTTATTGTCTCAGTTCCAGGTAGCTGTAAAGACTTGTTTTATTGCATTGTTAATAAAACTGGCAAATCTTGCAGCCATTATTTCCAACTGTGTAGGTTGAGGACCAAATGAATTATTGGCTTATAAAATGTTCGGAATTATACTACCGATAATTTGGGCTAACCATATCGATATAAACTGTTTATTTTAGTATTTGTGAGTAAAAGCGTAATTGTGTAGTTACAGTTGGCTATAGATATAATTAATTTTTAAAATATTCTACCACATTCCAAATTAAGCAATTATATTTGCTTGTGTTATGGGTACTAAACAACTGTTATACTACTTATATACTTTTTTTCTTATTGTAAATACATAATGACATAACTACCAGTAAACCAAATATATAATATAACCCATAAACTTCCAGAACATAAGAAAAATATTCTAATACTTGTTAAGAAGAATTTAGATGCGACAACAAAAACTAGAACACTCCGCCAAAAAGTTGTTGAGAACAAGCGCGTTTGTAAGTCGGCGACAGATGTTAGCCAAAGTTTTCAATTTCCAGTTGCAAGGTTCAAAGTTTTGTAACTTTTTTCCAACATCGTTTGTACAGATCAAACCACGTTTTGTGTTATAATTAATGGACTGTCTCTGCTCGTTACAGAAGCTAATTAGAATGGGTCGGGACACAAACAAAGTCAATGGGTAGAGACAGGTGGCTTTGGTAGATAACAGGAGAACGGTATTAGTGTGTGGGGACAATTCTTAGCATATGCTGCGCTAGTAAATTGCTTTAATTGGCTTTATCTATGATATTAATGTAAGTTCAAGACTGTTTGTCTTGTGTCTTATAATAATATCAAGCTAAAACATTGCTATCTATACAAATAATTTAAATTGAAGTGTCTGTACCATCAAAATAACAGCTTTTGAGTAGCGTTGGTACTTAATAACAAAAACTGTCTCTTCTTCTTATCTTGTTGTTTGTTTGAGGTATACTGCGAAACGACTGAACCGATTTTGACAGGATTTTCACAATCGGATAGCTTATTTAACAAGGATTAATTTAGGCTTCTTTGGTATGGGAAAAATGTCAGGGTTTCGTGAAAAAAATAAAAAAAACAAAAGAAAACTACTTAAAAAAATTAAAAAGCTTATTCGCGGGCACAGCTAATAACTATGACTGTAAGTACGATTACATATTATTAATAATAAAATTAGTTATATATATATATATGAACATCCATATTATTATATCCATTTATCCATCCATCCAGACTATCAGCGACACTTATGAGCAAGTAGGTAATGAAACACGGCCTTGTTCTTTTATCTCAAAAATACTTAACACATTATTTTAAATGTTGTTACCAATACGTGTTTTGAAGTTTAAATGTAATAAAGCGCTTTTATTGATAATGTTAGGTGCTTACAAAAATTTCATTACAGCCATTATTACAGTGAAACACTTAAGTTAACGTCATTTCAATAATAAAACGGTTCCAAGAAATCGCGCTTCAGAATGGCAATGCAGAACGCATTGATTTTATTTTTTTACGCCGACTGATGTGATTAATGTTTTCAATCTTACAAGAATAACGCGATACATTAATTTGAATTATTTATGTGACATGAAATATTCCAGAAATACTAAACAAATTACAATTTTAATTCAATTATAATATCATCCAATTAATGTTAAAACAGTCACTGCTAACTCTAAAAAGAAAAAAAACAAAACAATACAAGTTCTAAAAACAATAGTGGGATTCCAAAAACAAAACGGATAAAAAATAAAACAAAAACGAACAGGGACGTAATTAGAGCACAAAGTGTTGTGTTAAATTAAAGGTAGCTGAATGTAAGAGAGGAAGAACAAGCGAACTGGCGAACCTTTAAGTCAGCACTTAATTTATGGTCAATTAACCTGGTGTTAAAGTTAAATAAGGTGACATTTAGATAGCCTCGGCTTAACGTACTGCTACTGTGAATCTAAAAGTGGCAATTTTGCGGTGATAACTTCCAATTTTATGTTGAAATATTAGCGACTAAAATATGTTCCATTAGGAGATAAAAGCGATGGTATTTTTTTTGTATGTTAATTAATGAATAAAATTTAGTAAAAGGGATTTTAACATTTAATTTCCAGTTTTTTCGATATATAAGTAGATACATGTATATATGTATGTAAAAAAATAAATATGTAAATTGTTTCTAGATGGAAATCAGATTTATTTAAAATTCAATAAAACTGATAGGTAACTATTTCAAAGCTACTTCATTGCCAATAAGTTTGACGTAACGTCTAATTTCGTAAAAATGTTACTACAATCTGATTCCTCTTAACGAACCCGAAATATTCCAACGAAGTTTCAAATTATACCACCACGCCACGTGCGGCAATACATTGTCTAAATAATGATCGTATCGGTATCACATCTGACCATCACCTTACTAGCTTCATTACTTACATTTTCTACGACGATAACAGCCTATAATTTAAAGATTTTTAACCAAATTTTCAATATACAAACCATCAAGAATAATAAATGTCAAGGCGACATAACAAGACACACGTCCTGTTATACTTATTACATTGCGTTTAGTATCTCAATATCAGATCTAGATACGAGAATAGATACTACGTAAGATAACGTCGCTCAACCATCCGGATTACTTGGAAAATAATTAACTACCTCGGAACTATAACACCTTCACGTATTAGAAAGTTGTTAATGCATCTTAAGATGTTTGAAGATGGTTTAGAGATTATATTTGCGATAGATAGTTTGATAAGCTGTTTGTTGAAGTTTAAGGAAACGAGGCCGGTTGATGGCAATATGTATGTCTTCTATCACATTGTTCCTCTACCTAGCCTATATCTAATACTAATACAATAATATAAATATGATAATTATGTTTATATTAGTGTTTTAATTAGTAATAAACATTTTTTTTAAATTATTACTTACTAGAAGCCGCGCGGGGCTTTGCTCCCGTCGCTCATTATTTGGCAACTGCTCAGCTCTTATTAGCCGTAGCGAGATGTTATATAGCCTATAATCTTTCTCGATAAATGGGCTATGTAACACTGAAAGTATTTTTCAAATCGGACCTGTACTTCCTGAGATCCTAGCGTTCAACCAAAACAAAAAAACTCTTTTTTTTTTTCATAATATGAGTAGAGTATAGAATTTTATTAGATAAAAAACTTTAAATAATTATTTGATTTATTGCACTATTTTATAAATCAGTATTGCACTGTAAATAAATCCTATGTTACACCACTTTAACAATTCATAATTAGATGCTACGTACTGCTATCAGCGAATTAGTATTTAGTCGTTAAAGCCAATCGAGGCAATTGGGCAGTTTAGCTGCCCGTTGCCAATACACGGTTATTTCATATTATTATGTTTTACTAAAGCAGTTTAGATCCAAAAGCCTCAATGATTGCCTCATATTATTTTTATCTATAATATGTATTTATTTACAAAAACAAATGTATTTAAGTAGTTTATCAGTTGTTTAGTACCCATAACACAAGCAAATTTAATTGCTTACTTTGGGACTGTGTGGCGCTGTGTGAATGTGGTAGAATATTATTATTATTATGTGTATTGAAAACATTGTTGAATTAAAGATAAAAAGAGATAAAGATTAGTAGTTTTAGTATTAGGAGTTTTTAATTTGTTTACCTAGATAATATGCAATTTAATGTTTTAAATTTTATGCAAAGCACTAGTTAAGAATTCAACAAAAATAGGTAATCAGCGAGTATTGTAACACAAGTTTGTGTGCAGGTGTGAATGTTATAGCGGAAAAGAAATTTTCATTCGGAAAATATTTTGTCCCCGCCAACTCCTGTCAACCCGCATAAAGATCCCGCATGAAAACCATGAACTGTTAGTAGCCCGGGGCTTCGTTCGCGAAGATATTTGTTTGGCCACTACTCAGCTCTTATTGGCCTGTAGCGCGATGTTGTATATAGAAACCAACACTTAAAGAATTATTAAATACCAGTAGTGCCTAAGATTAATGTATTCAACCAAACAAACAAACAAACTCAATTACTTTTCCAAAAAATCCATCCAAAGGTTGCCTGGAAGATATAGCTCTTAGCGATAAGGCCGCCCATTGTATTTACATTTACCTATTTAATTTTGTGATTTATGCTATTAATATCTAAGTGCTGTATGTACAATAAATAATAAATAAACTATTCAGCTTTATAATATTGGTATACATAGATGGTATTCTATTTGGAATATGGCATTGTGTATTTTTTCGTACTTACTTAAAATACTTAGAGCCTGTTTCACCACTGGCAAATAAGTGCTAGATAGCCTATATGAAACTGAGTTGAAAGATATTTGACCTATTTTTCTTAAAAAATCTGTCTAAAAAGTCTCAGATAGTTTATTAGACAATTATTTGCCAGTAATGAAACAGGGCTTTACTATCTTAAAGCATTTATTTCTAAATCTATTTGTTTTAGGCAGACAAAATTTTAACCTTTAGTTTACTCCTACAGACCATTTGAAGTATCATCCTCTTTCACTAAAGATCCTTGTACCGTCTTTTGTCAAAGTCAAAGCAATTTAATTCCTTATGTGCTCCATTCTGAACACAGACCTAAGGACTTCTAACTGTAAAAGGTAGGAAAGCATTCCTTCCGTTCTTGCATGTCTTAAGCATTTCTATACCATTCTGTTATAAATAACATTTGAGTATCCAATTTGTTTTTTTTTTTTTTTTTTAAAAGACAATGCCCGCACTAGGGAACAAGCCCTGTGTCGCGGGGAGCTTTACAAACATGAAACTAACGGACACAAAGTACACCCAGACTAGAAACAAATATCTATGAATCAAACAAATATTTGTCTCATGTGGGAATCGAACCCACGTCACCCAGCACGGCGATGTAGTGGGGAGGCGACCACCTTAACCACTGCGCCACGGTGACAGTCATTTCTACAGGCATTATTAGAAGTTTTATAATCATAATCACTATATCATAAAAATATAACGTGTATGTGTCATAAAATTCTATTGCTGTAATTTTATTTATGCAAAATATAAAACGAATCGCTTCCGCGATTACACTATTTCTATGAACGAAAATGATCAGCCAACAAAATCGCAATTAAAATTTAACAGTCATAAATATAGCGAAATTAGCACTCAGTGAATAATATAACAGTAGTTATTAAAATATCTAAGAAAAAAAGCAATCAATTCTAAAGTCTATAATTATTAATCATTAATTTACTACACAATTTGGATAAGTAAAACAACCAAATATCCACACAGAGTAATTTATAGCATGTGTATATTTTTACACACACACAAAATGTATACACGAATGTTATAAAATGAACACACACACACAAATGAATGTGGAATAAGTTTAAGCTTCGGGTACAAAATAAAGAGCAAACGGCTGATTACACTGACCCCGGGCGAAACAAAACACAATTATTCCCATTTGATTTATAATGTTTGCTTTTAATAGCTGTGAAGCGTAATCGTTTATTTATATTACTCAGGTATATTACGAACCGGTTTTGTAATCCACGAGTTAAAACTACAGAGCTTACACTTCGTTTTAATGAATCGTCTCGCGGAAATTAGAGGAGGGTCTAGGAACTATTGTTAGTGAGCTTTGAAACGTTTTAATTCTAGTCTACTTGATGTTTGCGCCATCGTAGCATGTTAATGAAAGTTGTTTCTTTTGTTTTTTTTTGTGTCTGAAGTAAAAATAGTTAAAATTTTAACTTTTACCACCTTATTACAAAATATGGACTAAGTATTAAACCAGGTTTAAATTGACATAAGCTTTTGTTTTAGTGTCAAAGTTGGCAATTTAAACCTGGTTTAATGCTTAGTCCATATTTTGTAATAAGGGAGTTTACGTATTGCTGCTTGTATTATCACAGGCAAACTGCTGGACTCGGGTCTCCTCTCCTTTTATCTTGAGAGATGACAGAGTTTAGGCCATAGTCCATACACGCTGATCTAGTGCTAGTTGGTACAACTATAGAACTATACCTATATTATTCATCGTTGGAATTTTACACACAATTATATTCGTAGGATTCAAAAGTCTGAATTTATAATATTTTTCTTTCTTTGCAGATCTAAAATCCAGACGGCGGCAATCCCAACTTCCTTACATGAGTGACATGTAATTTGATATTAAAAATATAATTAACTAGTATTTGCTAAAATAGTAGAAATATTCAAATATGTGTACTATTTTATAGATTTATTTAACTCGCGCTGTAACTTTAATAAATGTCAACTAAAAAGCTTAGACTGTGACAGGCAAGACAAATTCAAATACTAACTTATCCATGTCAAGGCAAAAGCAGGAGCCATTTTCGGATTATATGTGCTAAAGTTCTATTTTGTATTCGCTGCGAGTAAATGTGATTTGATAGCAGTCGTTGAACGTTTCGAAGCTGCGTCTAATAAAAATATATTGAGTGTAAACTTCTCAGTGCAATAGCACTAAGTAGTTTACAGTCAATAACGAATAGTCGACTGAGCGAGCAGACGGAATGAGCCGAGCAATCCAATCGTAATATTTCGAGTATTAAACACATTATTTAGTAACTAAATTAAGATTCTAATACAGAATGAACATCTTCTACAACCCTTCGTTTTACGTAAGACGGGAAACGAAAATTA